>LR738715.1:691128016-691198296 GCA_902687465.1 Secale cereale | reverse complement strand
GGGGGTTCCGGTAACCCCCTCCGGCACTCCGGTTAAATCTGAAACTTTCCGGAACACTTCCGGTGTCTGAATATAGTCGTCCAATATATCAATCTTTACGTCTCGGACATTCCGAGACTCCTCGTCATGTCCGTGATCTTATCCGGGACTCCGAACTACCTTCGGTACATCAAAACACATAAACTCATAATACCGATCGTCATCAAACGTTAAGCGTGCGGACCCTACGGGTTCGAGAACTATGTAGACATGACCGAGACTCATCTCCGGTCAATAACCAATAGCGGAACCTAGATGCTCATATTGGCTCCTACACATTCTACGAAGATCTTTATCGGTCAAACCGCATAACAACATACGTTGTTCCCTTTGTCATCGGTATGTTACTTGCCCGAGATTCGTTCATCGGTATAACCATACCTAGTTAATCTCGTTACCGGCAAGTCTCTTTACTCGTTCCATAATACATCATCCCGTGACTAACTCATTAGTCATTTGCTTGCAAGGCTTATTATGATGTGTATTACCGAGAGGGCCCAGAGATACCTCACCGACACTCGGAGTGACAAATCCTATTCTTTATCTATGCCAACACCACGAACACCTTCGGAGACACCTGTAGAGCATCTTTATAATCACCCAGTTACGTTGTGACGTTTGATAGCACACAAGGTGTTCCTCCGGTATACGGGAGTTGCATAATCTCATAGTCATAGGAACATGTATAAGTCATGAAGAAAGCAATAGCAGTAAAACTAAACGATCATAGTGCTAAGCTAACGGATGGGTCTTGTCCATCACACCATTCTCCTAATGATGTGATCCCGTTGATCAAATGAAAACTCATGTCTTTGGCTAGGAAACATAACCATCTTTGATCAATGCGCTAGTCTAGTAGAGGCATACTATGGACATACGTTTTTGTCTAGGTATTCACACATGTACTAAGTTTCCGGTTAATACAATTCTAGCATGAAAAAAAGACATTTATCAGGATATAACGAAATACAAATAACATCTTTATTATTGCCTCTAGGGCATATTTTCTTCAGGCTCCCAGTTGAAATGGAGTCAATAATCTATATTACAATGTAATGATCCCCATGGAGTGTTGGTGTTGATCATGTTTTGCCCGTGGAAGAGGCTTAGTCAACGGGTCTGCAACATTCAGATCCGTATGTATCTTGCAAATCTCCATGTCTCCCTCCTTGACTAGATCGCGGATGGAATTGAAGCGTCTTTTGATGTGCTTTGTTCTCTTGTGAAACCTTGATTCCTTCGCCAAGGCTATTGCTTCAGTGTTGTCACAAAATATTTTCGTTGGACCCGATTCACTAGGTATTACACCTAGATCGGAAATGAACTCCGTCATCCAGACTCCTTCATTTCCTGCTTCTGAAGCAGCTATGTATTCTTCTTCACACGTAGATCCCGCCACGACGCTCTGCTTGGAACTGCACCAACTGACAGCTCCACCGTTTAATAAAAATACATATCCGGTTTGTGACTTAGATTCATCCGGATCAGTGTCAAAGCTTGAATCGACGTAACCGTTTACGACGAGCTCTTTGTCACCTCCATACACGAGAAACATATCCTTTGTCCTTTTCAGGTACTTCAGGATGTTCTTGATCGCTGTCCAGTGATCCACTCCTGGATTACTTTGGTACCTCCCTGCTAGACTAATAGCAAGGCACACATCAGGTCTGGTACACAGCATTGCATACATGATAGATCCTATGGCCGAGGCATAGGGAATGACTTTCATTTTCTCTCTATCTTCTGCAGTGGTCGGGCATTGAGTCTTACTCAACTTCACACCTTGTAACACATGCAATAACCCTTTCTTTGATTGATCCATTTTGAACTTCTTCAAAACTTTATCAAGGTATGTGCTTTGTGAAAGTGCAATTAAGCGTCTTGATCTATCTCTATGGATCTTGATGCCTAATATGTAAGTAGCTTCTCCGAGGTCTTTCATTGAAAAATTCTTATTCAAGTATCCTTTTATGCTATCCAGAAATTCTATATCATTTCCAATCAACAATATGTCATCCACATATAATATCAGAAATGCTATAGAGCTCCCACTCACTTTCTTGTAAATACAGGCTTCTCCAAAAGTGTGTATAAAACCATATGCTTTGATCACCTCATCAAAGCGTATATTCCAACTCCGAGATGCTTGCACCAGTCCATAGATGGATCGCTGGAGCTTGCATACTTTGTTAGCACCTTTAGGATAGACCAAACCTTCTGGTTGCATCATATACAACTCTTCTTTGAGATATCCATTCAGGAATGCAGTTTTGACATCCATTTGCCAGATTTCATAATCATAAAATGCGGCAATAGCTAACATGATCCGGACAGACTTAAGCATCGCTACGGGTGAGAAAGTCTCATCATAGTCAACTCCTTGAACTTGTCGAAACCCTTTCGCAACAAGTCGAGCTTTGTAAACAATAACATTACCGTCTGCGCTGGTCTTCCTCTTAAAGATCCATTTATTTTCGATGGCTTGCCGATCATCGGGCAAGTCAACCAAAGTCCACACTTTGTTCTCATACATGGATCCCATCTCAGATTTCATGGCCTCAAGCCATTTCGCGGAATCTGGGCTCATCATCGCTTCCTCATAGTTCGTAGCTTCATCATGGTCTAGTAACATGACTTCCAGAACTGGGTTGCTGTACCACTCTGGTGCGGAACAAACTCTAGTTGATCTACGAAGTTCAGCAGAAACTTGATCCGAAGTTTCATGATCATCATCATTAGCTTCCTCACTAATTGGTGTAGGAATCACTGGAACTAGTTTCTGTGATGTACTACTTTCCAATTCGGGAGAAGGTACAATTATCTCATCAAGTTCTACTTTCCTCCCACTCACTTCTTTCGAGAGAAACTCCTTCTCTAGAAAGGATCCATTCTTAGCAACTAATATCTTGCCTTCGGATCTGTGATAGAAGGTGTACCCAACAGTCTCTTTTGGGTATCCTATGAAGAAAAATTTCTTCGACTTGGGTTCGAGCTTATCAGGTTGAAGCTTTTTAACATAAGCATCGCAACCCCAAACTTTAAGAAACGGCAACTTTGGTTTCTTGCCAAATCACAGTTCATAAGGCGTCGTCTCAACGGATTTGGATGGTGCCCTATTTAATGTGAATGCAGCTGTCTCTAAAGCATAACCCCAAAATGATAGTGGTAAATCGGTAAGAGACATTGATACGTCTCCAATGTATCTATAATTTTTGATTCTTCCATGCTATTATTTATGAAGTCTTGGATGTTTAATGGGCTTTATCATTCACTTTTATATCATTTTTGGGACTAACCTACTAACCCAAAGGCCCAGTCCAGATTGCTATTTTTTTTGCCTATTTCAGGGTTTTGCAGAAAAAGAATATCAAACGGAGTCCAAACGGAATGAAACCTTCGCGAGAGATATTTTTGGAGAAAATTACGCACGCGGAGCTTGAGAACCACATCAGGGGATTGAGGGCTGGCCCACGAGGGAGGGGGCGCTCCCCCCCTTCCCAGCGCACACCCCCTGCATCGTGGCCCCCTCGAGCGTTCCCCGATGCCCTCCTTCTTCCTATATAAGTCCACGTACCCCAAAACCTCCGTGAAGAGAGAGAAAACCCTAATTCCACCACCGTACCTTCTGTTCTCGTGAAGATCCCATCTTGGAGCTTCTTCCGGAGCTCCACTGGAGGGGGATCCATCACGGAGTTCTTCTTCATCATCATCATCGCCCTCACCATGAGTTGTGAGTAGTTTACCACAGACCTTTGGGTCCATAGCTAGTATCTAGATGGCTTCTTCTCTCTCTCTGGATCTCAATACAAAGTTCTCCGCGGTCATCGATGAGATCTATTCGATGTAATCTCTTTTTGCGGTGTGTTTGCCGAGATCCGATGAATTGTGAGTTTATGATCAAGGTTATCTATCAAAGATATTTGGTTCTTCTTTGAACTTTTTATGTGTGCTCATAATATCCTTGCAAGTCTCTTCGAATTATTGGTTTGGTTTGGCCTACTAGATCTATAGTTCTTGCAATGGGAGAAGTGCTTGGCTTTGGGTTCAATCTTGCGGTGTCCTTTCCCAGTGACAGTAGTGGCAGCAAGGCACGTATTGTATTGTTGCCATCGAGGATAAAAAGATGGGGTTCATATCATATTGCTTGAGTTTATCCCTCTACATCATGTCATCTTGCTTAAGGCGTTACTCTATTCTTAGGAACTCAATATACTAGATGCATGCTGGATAGCGGTCGATGTGTTGAGTGATAGTAGTAGATGCAGGCAGGAGTCGGTCTACTTGTCTCGGACGTGATGCCTATATACAATGATCATGCCTAGATAGTCTCATAATTATTCACTTTTCTATCAATTGCTCGACAGTAATTTGTTTACCCGTCGTAGAATATCGCTATCATGAGAGAAGCCACTAGAGAAAACTATGGCCCCCGGGTCTATTCTCAACATATCAATTTACATCTACTTTACTTTTCTTGCTTTTATTTGCTGTTCTTATAAACCAAAAATACCAAAAATATAAACTATCATCTCTATCAGATCTCACTTTCGTAAGTGACCGTAAAGGGATTGACAACCCCTTATCGCGTTGGCTGCGAAGTTCTTATTTGTTTGTGCAGGTGCGAGGTACTCGCGCGTGGTCTCCTACTGGATTGATACCTTGGTTCTCAAAAACTGAGGGAAATACTTACGCTACTGTGCTGCATCTCCCTTTCCTCTTCGAGGGAATACAACGCAAGCTCTAGAGGTAGCAGACATCATAGACCGCACCATATCCAATAAAGTACGGTTACGACGTTCGTACATACCATTACGCTGTGGTGTTCCGGGTGGCGTGAGTTGTGAAACTATTCCACATTGTTTCGAATGAAGACCAAACTTGTAAGTCAAATATTCATTTCCACGATCAGATCGTAGAAACTTTATTTTCTTGTTACGATGATTCTCTACTTCACTCTGAAATTCTTTGAAATTTTCAAATGTTTCAGACTTGTGCTTCATCAAGTAGATATACCCATATCTGCTCAAATCATCAGTGAAGGTCAAAAAATAACGATACCCTGCGCGAGCTTCAACACTCATTGGTCCACATACATCAATATGTATGATTTCCAACAAATCTGTTGCTCGCTCCATAGTTCCGGAGAACGGAGTTTTAGTCATCTTGCCCATGAGGCATGGTTTGCAAGCACCAAGTGATTCATAATCAAGTGATTCCAAAAGTCCATCACTATGGAGTTTCTTCATGCGCTTTACACCAATATGACCTAAACGGCAGTGCCACAAATAAGTTGCACTATCATTATTAACTTTACATCTTTTTGCTTCAATATTATGAATATGCGTATCACTACAATCGAGATCCAACAAGAATAGACCACTCTTCAAGGGTGCATGACCATAAAAGATATTATTCATAAAAATAGAACAACCATTATTCTTTGATTGAAATGAATAACCGTCTCGCAACAAACAAGATCCAGATATAATGTTCATGCTTAACGCTGGCACCAAATAACAATTATTTAGGTGTAAAACTAATCCCTAAGGTAGATGTAGTGGTAGCGTGCCGACGACGATCACATCGACTTTGGAACCATTTCCCACGCGCATCGTCACCTCGTCCTTAGCCAATCTTCGTTTAATCTGTAGTCCCTGTTTTGAGTTACAAATATTAGCAACCGAACCGGTATCAAATACCCAGGTACTACTACGAGCATTAGTAAGGTACACATCAATAACATGTATATCACATATACCTTTGTTCATCTTGCCATCCTTCTTATCCGCCAAATACTAGGGGCAGTTCCGCTTCCAGTGTCCAGTCCCTTTGCAGTAGAAGCACTCAGTTTCAGGCTTAGCTCTAGACTTGGGTTTCTTAGCGGGAGTAGCAACTGTCCTGCTATTCTTCTTGAAGTTCCCCTTCTTTCCCTTGCCCTTTTTCTTGAAACTAGTGGTCTTGTTAACCATCAACACTTGATGCTCCTTTTTGATTTCTACCTCCGCAGCCTTGAGCATAGCGAAGAGCTCAGGAATTGTCTTTTGCATCCCTTGCATATTATAGTTCATCACGAAGACTTTATAGCTTGGTGGCAGTGATTGAAGAACTCTATCAATAACACTATCCTCGTCAACTTTGCAACCAAGCTGAGTCATATGATTGTAGTATCCAGACATTCTGAGCAAGTGTTCACTGATAGAACTATTCTCCTCCAACTTGCAACTATAGAACTTATTGGAAATCTCATATTTCTCAATCCGGGCATTTGCTTGAAATATTAACTTCAACTCCTGGAACATCTCTTATGGTCCATGACGTTCAAAACATCGTTGAAGTCCCGGTTCTAAGCCGTAAAGCATGACACACTGAACTATCGTGTAGTCATCAGACCGCATCTGCCAGACGTTCAAAGCGTCTACATTAGCGGGAGGGGGCTTGTCACCTAGCGGTGTTTCAAGGACATAATTCTTCTGTGAAGCAATGAGGATAATCGTCAAGTTACGGACCCAGTCCGTGTAATTGCTACCATCATCTTCCAACTTAGCTTTCTCTAGGAATGCATTAAAATTCAAAGGAACGGCAGCACGGGCCATTGATCTACAACAACAAAGATATACAAAAACTATCAGGACTAAGTTCATGATAAATTAAAGTTTGATTAATCATATTACTTAAAGAACTCCCACTTAGATAGACATCCCTCCGGTCATCTAAATGACCACGTGATCCAAATCAACT
The DNA here is from genome assembly GCA_902687465.1 of Secale cereale. Taxonomy (NCBI): domain Eukaryota; kingdom Viridiplantae; phylum Streptophyta; class Magnoliopsida; order Poales; family Poaceae; genus Secale; species Secale cereale. Next base: position 691,191,519 of record LR738715.1, on the reverse strand, counting down.
AAACCATGTCCGATCATCACATGAGATGGAGTAGATTCAATGGTGAACATCTTATGTTGATCATATCTACTATATGACGCACGCTCGACCATTCGGTCTCCAGTGTTCTGAGGCCATATCTGCATATGCTAGGCTCGTCAAGTTTAACCCGAGTATTCTGCATGTGCAAAACTGGCTTACACCCGTTGTATTTGAACGTAGAGCTTATCACACCCGATCATCACGTGGTGTCTCGGCACGATGAACTTTCGCAACGGTGCATACTCAGGGAGAACACTTATACCTTGAAATTTTGTAAGGGATCATCTTATAATACTACCGTCGTACTAAGAAAAATAAGAAGCATAATAAGATAAACATCACATGCAATCAAAATATGTGACATGATATGGGCATCATCATCTTGTGCTTTTGATCTCCATCTTGAAAGCACCGTCATGATCACCTTCGTCACCGTGGCGACACCTAGATATCCATCATAGCATCGTTGTCGTCTCGCCAACTATTGCTTCCACAGCTATCGCTACCGCTTAGTGATAAAGTAAAGCAATTACATGGCGACTGTATTTCATACAATAAAGCGACAACCATATGGCTCCTGCCAGTTGCCGATAACTTTACAAAACATGATCATCTCATACAATAACGTATTACTTATCATGTCTTGACCATATCACATCACAACATGCCCTACAAAAACAAGTTAGACGTCCTCTACTTTGTTGTTGCAAGTTTTACGTGGCTGCTACGGGCTTAGCAAGAAGTGTTCTTACCTACGCATACAAAAACCACAAGGATTTTTCGTCAAGTATGTGCTGTTTTAACCTTCACAAGGATCGGGCGTAGCCACACTTGATTCTGCTAAAGTGAGAGAGACAGACACCCGCCAGTCACCTTTAAGCAACGATTGCTCATAACGGTGAAACCAGTCTCGCGTAAGCGTACGCGTAATGTCGGTCCGGGCCGCTTCATCTCACAATACTGCCGAATCAAAGTATGACATGCTGGTAAGCAGTATGACTAGTATCGTCCACAACTCATTGTGTTCTAGTCATGCATATCATCAATGCATTGACCTGGCTCATGATGCCACTGTTGGGGAATGTAGTATTTTAAAATTTTCCTACGATCACGCAAGATCTATCTACCAGATGCATAGCAACGAGAGGGGAGAGTGTATCTACGTACCCTCGTAGACCGAAAGCGGAAGTGTCAAGTGACGCGGTTGATGTAGTCGGACTTCTTCGCGATTCAACCGATCGAGTACCGAAAATACGACACCTCCGTGTTCATCACACGTTCAGCTTGATGACGTCCCACGAGCTCTGTTGGGGAACCTAGTATTTTAAAATTTTCCTACGATCACGCAAGATCTATCTACCAGATGCATAGCAACGAGAGGTGAGAGTGTGTCTACGTACCCTCATAGACCGAAAGCGGAAGCGTCAAGTGACGCAGTTGATATAGTCGAACTTCTTCGCGATTCAATCGATCAAGCACCGAACGTACGGCACCTCCGCGTTCAGCACACGTTCAGCTTGATGACGGCCCACGAGCTCTTGATCCAGTTGAGCTTTACGGGAGAGTTTCGTCAGCACGACGGCGTGGTGACGGATATGCTGACGTTACCGGCGTAGGGCTTCGCCTAAGCACTGCAACGGTATGATCGATGTGTGTTTCTATGGAGGGGGGCACCGCACACGGCTGGAGAGATCAACTTGTGTGTCTATGGGGTGCCTCTACCCCCGTATATAAATGAGTGGAGGAGGGGGAGGGCCGGCCCTCTCTATGGCGCGCCCTAGGGGAGTCCTACTCCCACCGGGAGTAGGATTCCCCCCTTTCCTAGTAGAACTAGGAGCCCTTCCAAGTAGTAGGAGTAGGAGAGAAGGAAAGGGAAAAGAGAAGAGAAGGAAGGAGGTGGTGCAGCCCCTCCCCCTAGTACAATTCGGACTAAGCCTTGGGGGGGGGGGGCGCAGCCTGCTCTCTCTCCTTCCCCTAAAGCCCAATAAGGCCCGTATACTCCCCGGCGAATTCCCGTAACTCTCTGGTACTCCAAAAAGTACGTGAATCACTCGGAACCTTTCCGTTGTCCGAATATAGTCGTCCAATATATCGATCTTTACGTCTCGACCATTTTGAGACTCCTCTTCATGTCCCCGATCTCATCCGGGACTCAAAACTACCTTCGGTATATCAAAACACATAAACTCATAATACCGATCGTCATCAAACGTTAAGCGTGCGGACCCTACGGGCTCGAGAACTATGTAGACATGACCGAGACTCATCTCTGGTCAATAACCAATAGCGGAACCTGGATGCTCATATTGGCTCCTACATATTCTACGAAGATCTTTATCGTTCAAACCGCATAACAACATATGTTGTTCCCTTTGTCATCGGTATGTTACTTACCCGAGATTCGATCGTCGGTATCAACATACCTAGTTAATCTCGTTACTGGCAAGTCTCTTTACTCGTTCTGTAATACATCATCCTGTGACTAACTCATTAGCCTTTTGCTTGCAAGGCTTATTATGATGTGTATTTCCGAGAGGGCCCAGAGATACCTCTCCGACACTCGGAGTGACAAATCCCATTCTTGATCTATGCCAACACCACGAACACCTTCGGAGACACTTGTAGAGCATCTTTATAATCACCCAGTTACGTTGTGATGTTTGATAGCACACAAGGTGTTCCTCTGGTATACGGGAGTTGCATAATCTCATAGTCATAGGAACATGTACAAGTCATGAAGAAAGCAATAGTAGTAAAACTAAATGATCATAGTGCTAAGCTAACGGATGGGTCTTGTCCATCACATCATTCTCCTAATGATGTGATCCCCTTGATCAAATGACAACTCATGTCTATGGCTAGGAAACATAACCATCTTTGATCAATGAGCTAGTCTAGTAGATTCATACTAGGGACATGATACGTCTCCAACGTATCCATAATTTTTGATTGTTCCATGCTATTATTTATGAAGTCTTGGATGTTTAGTGGGCTTTATCATACACTTTTATATCATTTTTGGTACTAACAAACTATCCCAAAGGCCCAGTCCAGGTTGCTGTTTTTTGCCTGTTTCACGGTTTTGCAGAAAAAGAATATGAAACGGAGTCTAAACAAAATGAAACCTTCGCGAGAGATATTTTTGGAGAAAATCACGCATAGGGAACCTGAGAACCATGTGAGGGGAGCATCGAGGCACCCACGAGGGTGGGGGGCGCGCCCCCCTGCCCAGGGCGCGCCCCCTACCTCATGGGCCCCTCGAGCGTCCCCCTGTGTCCTCCTTCTTCCTATATAAGTCTACGTACCCCGAAACCTTCGACAACAGAGAGAAAACCCTAATTCCACCGCCGTAACCTTCTGTTCCCGTGAGATCCCATCTTGGAGCCCGTTCCAGAGCTCCACCGGATCCCGGAGTTCTTCATCATCATCATCATCACCCTCACCAAGAGTTGTGAGTAGTTTACCACAGACCTTCGGGTCCATAGCTAGTATCTAGATGGCTTCTTCTCTCTCTTTGGATCTCAATACAAAGTTTTCTTCGGTCTTCGAGGAGATCTATTCGATGTAATCTCTTTTTGCGGTGTGTTTGTTGAGATCCGATGAATTGTGAGTTTATGATCAAGATTATCTATGAAAGATATTTGGTTCTTCTCTGAACTTTTTATGTGTGCTCATAATATCCTTGCAAGTCTCTTCGAATTATTGGTTTGGTTTGGCCTACTAGATCTATAGTTCTTGCAATGGGAGAAGTGCTTGGCTTTGGGTTCAATCTTGCGGTGTCCTTTCCCAGTGATAGTAGGGGCAGCAAGGCACGTATTGTATTTTTGCCATCGAGGATAAAAAGATGGGGTTTATATCATATTGCTTGATTTTATCCCTCTACATCATGTCATCTTGATTAAGGCGTTACTCTATTCTTATGAACTCAATACACTAGATGCATGCTGGATAGCGGTCGATGTGGGGAGTAATAGTAGTAGATGCAGGCAGGAGTCGGTCTACTTGTCTCGGACGTGATGCCTATATACAATAATCATGCCTAGATAGTCTCATAATTATTCTCTTTTCTATCAATTGCTCGACAGTAATTTGTTTACCCGCCGTAGAATATCGCTATCATGAGAGAAGCCACTAGAGAACACTATGGCCCCCGGGTCTATTCTCAACATATAAATCTACATCTACTTTACTTTTATTGCTTTTATTTGTTGTTCTTATAAACCAAAAATTCCAAAAATATAAACTATCATCTCTATCAGATCTCACTTTCGTAAGTGACCGTAAAGGGATTGACAACCCCTTATCGCATTGGCTGCGAAGTTCTTATTTGTTTGTGCAGGTGCGAGGGACTCGCGCGTGGTATCCTACTAGATTGATACCTTGGTTCTCAAAAACTGAGGGAAATACTTATGCTACTGTGCTGCATCTCCCTTTCCTCTTCGAGGGAATACAACGCAAGCTCGAGAAGTAGCAAGAAGAATTCTGGCGCCGTTGCTGGGGAGGCTTACGCAAAAGTCATATACCAAGTACCTATCACAAACCCTTATCCTTCGTATTACATTTATTTGCCTCTCGTTTTCCTCTCCCCCACTTCACGCTTGCCGTTTTATTTGCCCTTCTTCCGCCGTCTGTTTATTGTTCACTTGCTTCTTGTTTGCTTGTGTGCTATTTGCTTGCCTGATTGCCCTCATGTCTGAGATGGGGGACGATCCTATCGAGAAGGGTAGTAATGTCGAGGGCAACGTCTATGTTGATCCCCCGGATGAAGCTACCACTTTACATATTAAGAAGTTCCGGGTTGGTAGTGTTAATATCATTGGAAAAGGAGTTCTTCAAGACTTCTTCACTTGTGCCGGTGCTTTGCCCACTATGGGTGGCTCTATTTTTCACAGAACTATTAGCCTTGCGGATGTTGTATCCATGCTTATTGTAGAAATTGAAAGGCAATTTATCCATATGCATCCCTGTATTCATAGAATCTTTTTGGAGTTTTCTAATATCGAGAATTCTTCTGTTAAGCATGCAGCTACTATCTTTTTGGCTCATGAATTTAGATATATCATGAAAGAGGCCAAAGAAATCTTTGCTCATTACGGGGTAGATGCCGGTCGACCTCCCATAGAGGATATCTTGTTAAATCAAGAAGACATAATGCGGCTACGGTCGCCTGATCATGTTACTTTTAATGAAAACCTTAGAAAAAAGGTTCCTATCGAGGTCTTGATTGATAGAATTTATGAGATGAATGTTGATTTTGCTGTTCAAAACAATGGGTTAGGCTTCTCCCTTGAGCGAAGGCTTATGGCCTTCTGCCAAAAGAATGCCTATAATGATGAATTGGTTGTCCACTACAAAGGGCCAAAAGAGGAACCTATTCCTCCTGAGATTGATGTAGCGGACTTTTGTCCCATTAAATTTAGCCCTTTTGATTACTTTTGCTTGCCACAAAGGAAGCTTTATGCTAAACGTAGGGAATATGAGATGAGCTTTCGCGACATATTATATCATTATGGCATTCCCTAGATTTATCATGTATCGTGCCTAGCTAGGGGCGTAAAACGATAGCGCTTGTTGGGAGGCAACCCAATTTTATATTTTTTGTTTTTGTTGCTGTTAGGGAATAATTATTGCATCTAGCCTCTGATTAGATGTGGTTTCATGTTTTGTTTAGTGTTTGTGCCAAGTAGAACCTTTGGAAAGACTTGTGGGAAGTTTATGTGATCTTGTTGTGAAAAACAGAACCATTAGCGCTAGCTAAAGTGGTCGTCAGATTTTACTGGAGCATGATATTCAGTTTATTCTTTTTGCAGATGATTAGTAGACAAATTCCGCAAATTTACCAATTTAGTTTGAATTTTTTTGGAGTTCCAGAAGTAGGCGAAACCTGCAGATTACTAAAGACTGTTCTGTTTTTGACAGATTCTGTTTTTCGTGTGTTGTTTGTTTATTTTAATGCATCTATGAGTAGTATTGGAAGATATGAACCATAGAGAAGTTGGAATACAGTAGGTTTAACACCAATATAAACAAAGAATGAATTCATTGCTGCACCTTTGAGTAGTGGTTTGCTTTCTTATACTAACGGAGCTCACGAGAATTTTTGTCTAAGTTTTGTGTTGTGAAGTTTTCAAGTTTTGAGTATTGCTTTGATGGACTATGGAACAAGGAGTAGCAAAGGCCTATGCTTGGGGATGCCCATGGCACCCCAAGCAAAATTCAAGGATAATCAAAAGCCTAAGCTTGGGGATGCCTCGGGAAGGCATCCCCTCTTTCGTCTTCATCCATCGGTAACTATACTTGAAGCTATATTTTTATTCGCAACATGATATGTGTTTTGCTTGAAGCGTCTTGTATAATTTGAGTCTTTTCTTGTTAGTTTTTCACAATCATTATTGCTGGACACACCTATTTGAGAGAGTTAAATATGGCCTAGGAATTGTTTGAACACTCTATGTGCTTCACTTATATCTTTTGAGTTAAATAGTTTTTGCTCTAGTGCTTCACTTATATCTTTTAGAGCACGGTGGTGGTTATATTTTGTAGAAATTGTTGAACTCTCATGCTTCACTTATACTATTTGAGAGTCTATTAAAACAGCATGGTAATGTGTTTAGGTTAAAGAAACTAGTCTTCACATGATAGACATCCAATGTCAATGTAGTAAAAAAATTCACACCAAGTGCATTGAATAGAATGAGATGTTGGATGCTTGCTAATTGTTTTGAGATATGAGGATAGTGATATTAGAGTCATGCTAGTGGAGTTATTATGAAATTGAGAAATACTTGTGTTAAGGTTAGTGATTCCCGTAGCATGCATGTATGGTGAACCGCTATGTGACGAAGTTAGAGCATGAGGTATTTGTAGAGTGCCAACCTTTGTGTGGAGGTCGGGGGCGCGCGATGGTTAACTCCTACCAACCTCCCCCCTAGGAGCATGCGTTGATTGCTTTGTTTTGATGACTCGTAGATTTTTGCAATAAGTATATGAGTCCTTATGACTAATGTTGTGTCCATGGATTATACGCACTCTCACCCTTCCACCATTGCTAGCCTCTTTTGTACCGCGCAACTTTCTCCGGTACCATAAACCCACTATATATCCTTCCTCAAAACAGCCACCATATTGTTCCTCAAAACAGACACCATACCTACCTATCATGGCATTTCCATAGCCATTCCGAGATATATTGCCATGCAACTTTCCACAGTTCCGTTCATATGACACGCATCATATTGTAATATTCCCATGCATGATCATGTAGTTGACATCGTATTTGTGGCAAGGCCACCATGCATAACTTTTCATACATGTCACTCTTGTTTCATTGCACATCCCGGTACACCGCCGGAGGCATTCATATAGAGTCATACTTTGTTGTTGTAGTATCGAGTTGTAATATCGAGTTGTAATGAAAGTGTGATGATCATCATTATTAGAGCATTGTCCCATGGGAGGAAAGGCTAAATCTATAAAGCCCCTCCGCAAAAAAAGACCAAAGAAAAAAAAGGGACAATTGCTACTATCTTTTTCCCGCACTTGTGCTTCAAAGTAGCACCATGTTCTTCATTGTAGAGAGTCTCATGTTTAGTCACTTTCATATACGAGTGGGAATTTTCGTTATAGAACTTGGCTTGTATATTCCAACGATGGACTTCCTCAAATGCCCTAGGTCTTCGTGAGCAAGCAAGTTGGATGCACACCCACTAGTTTCTTTTGTTGAGCTTTCATTCATATTTAGCTCTAGTGCATTCGTTGCATGGCAATCCCTACTCACTCACATTGATATCTATTGATGGGCATCTCCATAGCCCGTTGATATGCCTAGTTGATGTGAGACTATCTTCCTCTTTTTTGTCTTCTCCACAACCACCTCTATTCCACCCATAGTGCTATGTCCATGGCTCACGCTCATGTATTGCGTGAAAGTTGAAAGGTTTGAAAGAATAGAGTATGAAAAACAAGTGCTTGGCTGAAATCAGGGTTGTGCATGATATGAATATTTTGTGTGATAACGAGGGAGCATAGCCAAACTATATGACTTTGTAGGGAAAACTTTCTTTAGCCATAGTATTTTGAGAAGACATGATTGCTTTGTTAGTATGCTTGAAGTATTATTATTTCTTCTGTCAATATAGACTTTTATCTTGAATCTTTCAGATCTGAACATTCATGCCACAATTAAGAGAATTACATTGAAAAACTATGTTGGTTAGCATTCCACATAAAAAATTCATTCTTTATCATTTACCTACTCGAGGACGAGCAGGAATTAAGCTTGGGGATGCTTGATACGTCTCCAACATATCTATAATTTTTTATTGTTCCATGCTATTATTTATGAAGTCTTGGATGTTTAGTGGGATTTATCATACACTTTTATATCATTTTTGGGACTAACCTACTAACCCAAAGGCCCAGTTCAGATTGCTCTTTTTTGCTTGTTTCAGGGTTTTGCAGAAAAAGAATATCAAACGAAGTTCAAACGGAATGAAACCTTCGCGAGAGATATTTTTGGAGAAAATCACGCACACGGAACTTGAGAACCACGTCAGGGGAGCATCGAGGCACCCACGAGGGTGGGAGCGCGCCCCCTACCTCGTGGGCCCCTCGAGCGTCCCCCGGTGTCCTCCTTCTTCCTATATAAGTCTATGTACCCCGAAACCTTCGACAACAGAGAGAAAACCATAATTCCACCGCCGTAAACTTTTGTTCCTTTGAGATCCCATCTTGCCTATTCCGGAGCTCCACCGGAGGGGGATCCATCATGGAGTTCTTCATCATCATCATCATCGCCCTCACCATGAGTTCTGAGTAGTTTACCGCAGACCTTCGGGTCCATAGCTAGTATCTAGATGGCTTCTTCTCTCTCTCTGGATCTCAATACAAATTTCGTTTCGGTCTTCGAGGAGATCTATTCGATGTAATCTCTTTTTGCGGTGTGCGTGTCGAGATCCAATGAATTGTGAGTTTATGATCAAGATTATCTATGAAAGATATTTGGTTCTTCTCTGAACTTTTTATGTGTCCTCATAATATCCTTGCAAGTCTCTTCGAATTATTGGTTTGGTTTGGCCTACTAGATCTATAGTTCTTGCAATGGGAGAAGTGCTTGGCTTTGGGTTCAATCTTGCGGTGTCCTTTCCGAGTGACAGTAGGGGCAGCAAGGCACGTATTGTATTGTTGCCATCGAGGATAAAATGATGGGGTTTATATCATATTGCTTGAGTTTATCCCTCTACATCATGTCATCTTGCTTAAGGCGTTACTCTGTTCTTATGAACTCAATACACTAGATGCATGCTAGGTAGCGGTCAATGTGTGGAGTAATAGTAGTAGATGCAGGCATGAGTCGGTCTACTTGTCTCGGATGTGATGCCTATATACAATGATCATGCCTAGATAGTCTCATAATTCTTCGCTTTTCTATCAATTGCTCGACAGTAATTTGTTTACCTGTCGTAGAATATCGCTATCATGAGAGAAGCCACTAGAGAACACTATGGCCCCCGGGTCTATTCTCAACATATCAATCTACATCTACTTTACTTTTATTGTTTTTATTTGCTATTCTTATAAACCAAAAATACCAAAAATATAAACTATCATCTCTATCAGATCTCACTTTCGTAAGTGACCGTAAAGGGATTGACAACCCCTTATCGCGTTGGCTGTGAAGTTCTTATTTGTTTGTGCAGGTGCGAGGGACTCGCGCGTATTCTCCTACTGGATTGATACCTTGGTTCTCAAAAACCGAGGGAAATACTTACGCTACTGTGCTGCATCTCCCTTTCCTCTTCGAGGGAATACAACACAAGCTTGAGAAGTGGCAGGAGACTCTGTTTTGTCTATGTATTCACACATGTACTAAGTTTCCTGTTAATACAATTCTAGCATGAATAATAAACATTTATCATGATATACGGAAATAAATAATAACTTTATTATTGCCTCTAGGGTATATTTCCTTCAGTCTCCCACTTGCACTAGAGTCAATAATCTAGATCACATCACCATGTGATTAACACGAATAGTTCACATCACCATGTGACTAACACCCATAGTTCTCATCGCCATGCGACCAATACCCAAAGGGTTTACTAGAGTCAACAATCTAGTTCACGTCGTCATGTGATTAACACCCAAAGAGTAATAAGGTGTGATCATGTTTTGCTTCGTGAGAGAGGTTTAGTCAGCGGGTCTGTTACATTCAGATCCGTATGTATTTTTTGCAAATTTCTATGTCTACAATGCTCTGCACGGAGCTACTTTAGCTAATTGCTCCCACTTTAAATATGTATCCAGATCGAGACTCAGAGTCATCCAGATCGGTGTTAAAGCTTGCATCGACGTAACTCTTTACGACGAACTCTTTATCACATCCATAACCGAGAAATATTTCCTTAGTCCTCTAAGGATAATTTTGACCGCTGTCCAGTGATCTACTCATGGATCACTGTTGTACCTCCTTGTCAATCTCATGGCAAGGTACACAATAGGTTTGGTACACAGCATGGCATACTTTATGGAACCTATGACCGAGGCATAGGGAATGACTTTCATTCTTTCTCTATCTTCTGCTATGGTCGGGTTTTGAGTCTTACTCAACTTCATACCTTGCAACACAGGCAAGAACTCTTTCTTTGACTGTTCCATTTTGAACTACTTCAAAATCTTGTCAAGGTATGTACTCATTGAAAAAACTTATCAAGCGTCTTGATCTATCTCTATAGATCTTGATGCTCAATATGTAAGCAGCTTTACCGGGTTTTTTTTTGAAAAACTCCTTTCAAACACTCCTTTATGCTTTCCAGAAAATTCTACATCATTTCTGATCGACAATATGTCATTCAAATATACTTATCAGAAAGGCTGTAGTGCTCCCACTCACTTTCTTGTAAATACAGACTTCACCGCAAGTCTGTATAATACTATATGCTTTGATCAACTTATCAAAGCGTATATTCCAACTCTGAGATGCTTGTACCAGTCCATAGATGGATCGCTGGAGCTTGCTTATTTAGCACCTTTAGGATTGACAAAACCTTCTGGCTGCATCATATACAACTCTTCTTTAATAAATCCATTAAAGAATGCAGTTTTGTTATCCATTTGCCACAGTTCATAAAATGTGGCAATTGCTAACATGATTCGGACAGACTTAAGCATCGCTACGAGTGAGAAAATCTCATCTTAGTCAACATCTTGAACTTGTCGAAAACCTTTCGCAACAAGTCGAGCTTTGTAGATAGTAACATTAACATCGGCGTCAGCCTTCCTCTTAAAGATCCATTTATTTTTAATGGCTTGACGATCATCGGGGAAGTCAAAAAAAGTCCACACTTTGTTCTCATACATGGATCCCATCTCAGATTTCATGGCCTCAAGCCATTTTGCGGAATCTGGGCTCATCATCGCTTCCTCATAGTTCGTAGGTTCATCATGGTCTAGTAACATGACTTCCAGAACCGGGTTGCCGTACCACTCTAGCACGGAACGTACTCTGGTTGATCTACGAAGTTCAGTAGTAGCTTGATCCGAAGTTTCATGATCATCATCATTAGCTTCCTCACTAATTGGTGTAGGAATCACTAGAACTAGTTTCTGTGATGTACTACTTTCCAATTCGGGAGAAGGTACAATTACCTCATCAAGTTCCACTTTCCTCCCACTCACTTCTTTCGAGAGAAACTCCTTCTCTAGAAATGATCCATTCTTAGCAACGAATATCTTGCCTTCGGATCTGTGATAGAAGGTGTACCCAATAGTCTCCTTTGGGTATCCTATGAAGACACATTTCTCCGACTTGGGTTCGAGCTTATCAGGTTGAAGCTTTTTCACATAAGCATCGCAGCCCCAAACTTTAATAAACGACAACTTTGGTTTCTTGCCAAACCATAGTTCATTAGGCGTCATATCAACGGATTTAGATATTGCCCTGTTTAACGTTAATGCAGTTGTCTCTGATGCATAACCCAAAACGATAGTGGTAAATCGGTAAGAGACTTCATAGATCGTAACATATCTAATAAACTACGGTTACGACGTTCAGACGCACCATTACGTTGTTGATGGCTTCTCGCCCCTCGTTGGTTACCCCAAGTGGAAGGTTTGAGATGTAGCGTAATGGCAAGTTTCCCTTGGCAAAGATACCAAGGATCGAATCCCGTGAGACTCCGAGGGTCGACAAGAAGGTGTCAATAGCGCCAGCAACTTTTGCTTGACAGGACCTGCACACAGATACAAATAACTTTGCTCCCAACGAGTACGGAGAGGTTGTCAATCCCTCCGGCCTTGTCGTTTACAAAGGATCAAACACAAGAGATAATAGTGATAGGTATGACTGCAACTAGGAAATAAGAACAGGAAGTAAATAGCGGGTGTGATCAGTGATGGTAATATGGATCGGAGTCCCATGATGTTCACTAGTGATGTCTCTCTCCCAAAAGACGATAAAACAGCTAAGCGAGGTAAACAAATTACAGCTGGGCAATTGATAGGATTATGTGCGCAAACCAATGCTAACTATGCTGTATAGAAAGGTAGAGGCTCAAAAGCATGGGCGGTATGCCAAGGCAAGTAAACCGAAATCCATCTGCATCTACTACTAATCATCCACCTTGAGATATCTATCCAGAACATCTCGCTGGTATTAAGTTGCGAGTCCCACCCAAAGTGTAAACTCAAAGCAACAGACAACTGCATTAAAAGAACTTTGCGTAAAGTAAACAATCCTTGCACCCGCAAGTACAAGCACCGTTGTTTTCCCCTTGTGGCAACAGCACATCCCCTAGACTCATGTTTCTGTCACTCAAGCTAGTCATCGAGGGGCATGAACCCACAATCAAGCATAACGTTCCCTCTTGGAGTTACTACCTACTACTCGGCCAAAGCAATAAATAGCAACGGAGAACATGCAAGAATTACTCAAGAACATAAATATAAAATAGGTGAATCAAATATATTACTCACACACAATCTGAACATAATCTCATAATCCATCGGATCCCAGCAAACTCAGCAGAGCAACAGCATAAAGATTACATATGTGCCTCGATCATGTAGGGCAGCTCACGAGGTCTAATCGATGAAGAACAAAGAGGGGAGGAGAACATCACATAGCTACTGGTCATGGACCCATGGTCCAAGGGAGACTACTCACAACTCATCCGGGAAGCGTCCATGGTGGTGGAGAAGCTCCCGGTGATGGTTCTCCCCTCCGGTAGGGTGCCGGGAAGAGTTCTCCTGGTGCTCCCGATCTTGGAAGCGCGGCGGCGGCGGAACAAAGATGAGATCGCGAAAAAGGGTTCCGTCCTCGAGGGTTTCGGGACGCGAGCAATATATATGCCAAGGGGGTCACCAGAGGCGGAGGTGGGGCCCCAGGCGCCCCCCTGGCGCGGCCAGGGGTGGGGCCGCGCCGGGTGGCCGCCTGGGCCACCCCAGGCTCCCCTCTGGCCCTGCCTTGGTTTTTCTGGAAGCTCCCGATACGCTGATTTTTCCTGTATTTTTCCCGGAATTTTTAGGGCACTTTTAATATGGGGAAAACCTGAAATAGAAAAACAGCAGAAAACAAGAACTGGCACTATGGTGCACTGAGTTAATAGGTTAGTCCAAATATGATCAAAAGTGTATGGAAGTGCATAAATATCATAGCAACATCACACAAAAGAGGCATGGAGCAAGCAGAAATTATAGATACGTTTTGGACGTATCAACATCCCCAAGCTTAATTCCTGCTCGTCCTCGAGTAGGTAAATGATAACAAGCATAATTTCTGTGGTGACATGCTATCAACCATATAAGAACTTTTAAGTAAAGCAATCAAGGCATGTAATTCAATTCAAGTCATAACAAACAAGAGTCTATATTAGCATTGTAACAAGTAACATAAGAACATAATGGTGCAAGAGCTCTCGCTGTCCGTGACTCGAATGTCTCCAAATGGTGTTTGCATGCAAGAAAGGGGATAGGGATATATGAGAGAGTAAAACATAGTTTTTGTATTGTTGAGAACTTAATCTACTAAAGTTCCACACTTGGTCTTCTTTGGAATCTTATCTTGACTCATCCCCAGACCGTCAGCCAGGTACAAGTCAAAATGATCCACTCCCTTTCGATATTTTGAGCACTCATGCAATGGATGAGCGTAAGCAAGAAAGTCGACACTTAGGATGGCAAAGAGAGAAATGATAGAGGGGGAAGACAAAAAAGGTGTGAAAGGCTCACATCAATGAGACAATCATCGGCGAGAGAAAGCCAAATGATAGATATGATGTGAGGAGTAGGGATTGCCATGCAACGGATGCACATATGAGCTAAGGTAAGCTCTCCAATGGAACTAGTGGGGGTGCATCCAACTTGCTTGCTCAAGAAGACCTAGAGCTCTTTTGAGGAGGCTCATCATTGGAATATACAAGCCAAGTTCTATAGTGTAAAGGTCCCCACATAGCTATATGCATGAATGATAATCTCTATGGAGCACAAGGTATAAGATGGAGTACGAGTGTGGATCTCTCAAAAGAAAATAGTAGTGTGCCCCCTTGTCTCTTTTTATTTCTTTTTCTCTTTTTTCTCTTTTTTTTTTATTTTTTTGTGGCCTCAATGGCTCTTTCTATTTATCTCTCATTTGTCCTCTTTGGGATCTTTTGATTTTGTCCTCTTTGGGATCTTTTAATTTGTCCTCTTTGGGATCTTTTCCTCACTTTAGGGGCAACACTCTATGTATTACAAGAGGTATAGAAGATCTTTCACACTTTACAAAAGTACTCAACATAAAGAAAATGAAACTATCATGATGTATGCAAATGTATGCCTCTGCCAGTGTAGCAGGATATGCAATGATACTAGCGCGTCATGTAGCAAAGATTAGGGCAAGGCCCAACTAGCATGCGGCTCATCGATCAAGCAAAAAGCATGTATGACATGAAGATCAAGTCATGAGAAGATGGATGTTGCATGGCAATGTATCTCGGAAAGGCTATGGAAATGCCTTGATAGGTAGGTATGGTGGCTGTTTTGAGGAAGGATATAATGGGGTTTATGATGACAGAGCGTATCGTGCCAAGGATTTGGATGCACCGGCGAAGAATGCGCCAACTCTCGAGGTGAGAAAGGGCAATGCACGGTACCGAATAGGCTAGAAAAATATGGTTAGGTGGAAGTGTCAACCTTCGAATACTCACATTAGTCCAAAGAACTCATGCACTTATTATCGGTAACTCTCAATCTAATTAGGAGGTTCACAAAGAGACAAGTACCCCGAGGAGGTGTGTATGGGGGTTTGGTTACCCTTGCGCATCCTCGACCCATGGTACGTGAGTGTACTCTAATATTCGATCCCTCCAAAGATTAGTGATCCATTTAGTAGCTAAAGTTCTCAACTATTTTGTAGGTTTTCGAAAATAAACACGGATTGCCCAAAATACGACATCTATCACTAATAGGCTAAAGCTCTTGACACCAAAAGTTCAGACATTACTCATGGCAATACCTCAAAACTATTGCAAGTTACTACCAAAATTAAATAGCATCCTCAATTACCTACTTTAAGTTAAGACACACAACTCAGTGCAACTGAAAAACTCTCATAACAACATAAACATGAAAACTCAAGAGAGTTCAGCAACCAACTAAACAAAAGCTCTTTAAAAAGAAAAGCATGAAAACTAAGAGCTAAACATAAAAGTAGCTTATTGAAAGACAAAGAACACACACAGCAAAGATAAGCATGAAAATCCTATGTTGTGTTCTAGGTTGAAGTGGAGCGTGTTTCTCTCCCACACAAAGAAAGATGGGTTCTAACTCGTTATGAACAGCAAGCAATGCTAAAGAAAACTAAAAAGGAAACTAAAAGCAAGACGCTTCAAGCATAGCACATAACGCATGAAGTGATTAAAATATAGTGGAACGAAAGACGAACTGATAATTGTTGATGGAGAAGGGGATGCACGGGGGCTTCCCCAAGCTTAGACGCTTGAGTCTTCTTGAATATTTCTTGAGGGTGCACGGGGGCATCCCCAAACTTGAGCGTTTGACCCTCCCGAATCTTTTTATCATCTTCCCTCGCACACTTGAAAACTCCCTTTATACATAACTCATCATAATTTGATTAGCGAGGTTAGTACCCATAATAAAATAAATTTTCCTTGCTGGAAATAAGGATAATCTTGAAGAGCTACTGTTTCTCAAGATTTCCAAAAGGTTTTTGCAAAGAAAAAGCAAGCTCAAGGTTTGCAAAACGAAGAAAAGGCAAAACAGGACAGAATCTGTGAAAAACAGACCAGCAGGTAGTAAATAATTTTTTCGGGGCACTTCTGCAACTCAAATCAAAAAACTCAGAACAGACGCCCAAAAGCCAATTGTATAGGGCACGCTGTCAAAAAAATTCAGACCAAAAAGATGATCTGGTGATTTTATACGAATTTTTCTGTCCAAGGACAGAATCTGTTTTCTGGACTGCACGTCACAACTTTTGAACTTTCTTGCAATCAGAGGCTAAACTTGGCACAAAGCTGAAAAGAAAAGATACAATGATGATGCTACTGTAGTAACAAACATCAAGACACAACAAAAGCAAAAATAAAACTTTATTCGTTGTGGGCTGCCTCCCAAAAGCGCTTTCTTTTATGCCTTTAAGCTAGGCATAACGCAAAGAGGAATCAAAAATCATCATAATGATCGGAGTTATAAATTGCTTCAAATGGTTCCTCAACAAGTTCATCCTTGTTCCTTCTAGGAAAGGGTACGTACCTTTTGCCTTCCTGCGTAGGAGGATTTGTCCCTTACCTATATCGATGAAGCCTTTTACGGCTCGGGGGAAGTCCCTTCCAAGCACTATATTTCCTTGGTTTGGCTTCATGATGAAGAAATCAACCATTGCAATCCCTTTAAGGAATGTAACTGGCACGTCTTTTATTCTTCCCTGGATCTCAAAAATATCTCCATTAGCATGTTGATGATAGGATGATAATCTATCCATGTTAAATTTTAAAGAATCATGAACAATTTTTGGCATAGTAGAAACCATAGATCCAATATCACAATAAGCAAGGAAGTCTTGATTAGAGATGCTAATCCTAACAAAAGGCTCCCAATCATTGTCTATTTCCAAAATATCTCTTTTATTGGGTTTGGGTTTCTCTACCTTCATCAAGTCTAGAGCATCCATTCTCTTCTCGATAGTAGCAAGTCTATCTATGACAGTATCAAAACTATGATCATAAACAAAGTAACTAGATAGACCATGTATAATTTCAAGAGCTCTAGCTTCATCACACTCTAGGAAATCGCCTTCAGCTATAATATCAAGAGAGTGTTTACACCATTTAAAAAGACCATGGTAAAAATTTCTAAGCACAATTTTTATAGGTATCCAAGGCATAATTCTCCTATGTGCATCAGAAATTCTGTCCCATGCCTTCTTCATATTTTCTCCATCCCTTTGATGGAAATCTAGAACTTCTGATTCCCTCAAAGCACCAAATCCTAACATGCTTGACTAAACAGAAAGGACTACTAACAGAAAAGCAAATAATTTTTTTTGTGATTTTTGGTAAAGGACACTAAAGCAAAAACTGAAAGGTAAACTAACAAGACTAAAAAGCAAAGATAAAAGATAGCGTGCAACTCCCCTATCTTGAAGAGTGGAGTCCCCGGCAACGGCGCCAAAAACTTTGCTTGATGGCTTCTCGCCCCTCGTTGGTTACCCCAAGTGGAAGGTTTGAGATGTAGCATAACGGCAAGTTTCCCTTGGCAAAGATACCAAGGATCGAATCCCGTGAGACTCCGAGGGTCGACAAGAAGGTGTCAATAGCGCCAGCAACTTTTGCTTGACAGGATCTGCACATAGATACAAATAACTTTGCTCCCAACGAGTACGGAGAGGTTGGCAATCCCTCCGGCCTTGTCGTTTACAAAGGATCAAATGCAAGAGATAATAGTGATAGGTATGACTGCAACTAGGAAATAAGAACAGGAAGTAAATAGCGGGTGTGATCAGTGATGGCAATATGGACCGGAGTCCCATGATGTTTACTAGTGATGTCTCTCTCCCAAAAGACGATAAAACAGCTAAGCGAGGTAAACAAATTACAGCTGGGTAATTGACAGGATTATGTGCGCAAACCAATGCTAACTATGCTGTAAAGAAAGGCAGAGGCTCAAAAGCATGGGAGGTACGCCATGGCAAGTAGACCGAAATCCATCTGCATCTACTACTAATCATCCACCTTGAGATATCTATCTAGAACATCTCGCTGGTATTAAGTTGCGAGTCCCACCCAAAGTGTAAACTCAAAGCAACAGACAACTACATTAAAAGAACTTTGCGTAAAGTAAACAATCCTTGCACCCGCAAGTACAAGCACCGTTGTTTTCCCCCTTGTGGCAACAGCACATCCCCTAGACTCATGTTTCTGTCACTCAAGCTAGTCATCGAGGGGCATGAACCCACAATCAAGCATAACGTTCCCTCTTGGAGTTACTACCTACTACTCGGCCAAAGCAATAAATAGCAACGGAGAACATGCAAGAATTACTCAAGAATATAAATATAAAAGAGGTGAATCAAATATATTACTCACACACAATCTGAACATAATCTCATAATCCATCGGATCCCAGCAAACTCAGCAGAGCAACAGCATAAAGATTACATATGTGCCTCGATCATGTAGGACAGCTCACGAGGTCTAATCGATGAAGAACAAAGAGGGGAGGAGAACATCACATAGCTACTGGTCATGGACCCATGGTCCAAGGGAGACTACTCACAACTCATCCGGGAAACATCCATGGTGGTGGAGAAGCTCCCGGTGGTGGTTCTCCCCTCCGGCAGGGTGCCGGGAAGAGTTCTCCTGGTGCTCCCGATCTTGGAAGAGCGGCGGCGGCGGAACAGAGATGAGATCGCGAAAAAGGGTTCCGTCCTCGAGGGTTTCGGGACGCGAGCAATATATATGCCAAAGGGGGTCACCAGAGGCGGAGGTGGGGCCCCAGGCGCCCCCCTGGCGCGGCCAGGGGTGGGGCCGCGCCGGGTGGCCGCCTGGGCCACCCCAGGCTCCCCTCTGGCCCTGCCTTGGTTTTTCTGGAAGCTCCCGATACGCTGATTTTTCCAGTATTTTTCCCGGAATTTTTAGGGCATTTTTAATATGGGGGAAACCCGAAATAGAAAAACAACAGAAAACAGGAACTGGCACTGTGGTGCACAGAGTTAATAGGTTAGTCCAAATATGATCAAAAGTGTATGGAAGTGCATAAATATCATAGCAATATCACACAAAAGAGGCATGGAACAAGCAGAAATTATAGATACGTTTTGGACATATCAGTTGTGGTGTTTCGGGTGGCGTGAGTTGTGAGAAACTATTTCACATTGTTCTAAATGAAGGCCAAACTCGTAACTTCAAATATTCGCCTCCATGATCAGATCATGGAAACTTTTATTTTCTTGTTACAATGATTCTCTACTTCACTATGAAATTCTTTGAACTTTTCAAATGTTTCAGACTTGTGCTTCATCAAGTAGATATGCCCATATCTGCTCAAATCATCAGTGAAGGTCAGAAAATAACGATACCCGCCGCGAGCTTCAACACTCATCAGTCCACATACATCAGTATGTATGATTTCCGACAAATCTGTTGCTCGCTCCAATGTTCCGGAGAACAGAGTTTTAGTCATCTTTCCCATGAGGCATGGTTCGCAAGCAAGTGATTCATAATCAAGTGATTCCAAAAGTCCATCACTATGGAGTTGCTTCATGCGCTTTACACCAATATGACCTAAACGGCAGTGCCACAAATAAGTTGCACTATCATTATTAACCTTGCATCTTTTGGCTTCAATATTATGAATATGTGAATCACTACAATCGAGATCCAACAAACTATTTTCATTGGGTGTATGACCATCAAAGGCTTTATCATGTAAACAGAATAACAAATATTCTATGACTTTAAATGAATAACCGTATTGCAACAAACATCATCAAATCATATTCATGCTTAATGCAAATGCCAGATAAAATTTATTTAGGTTCTACAATAATCCCAAAAGTATAGGGAGTATGCGATGATGATCATATCAATCTTGGAACCGCTTCCAACACACATCGTCACTTCACCTTTAACTAGTCTCTGTTCATTCTGCAACTCCCATTTCGAGTCACTAATTTTAGCAACTGAACCGATATCAAATACCCAGGGGTTTCTATGAACACTAGTAAAGTACACGTCAATAATCTGTATATCAAATATATCTTTGTTCACTTTGCCATCCTTCTTATCCACCAAGTATCTAGGGCAGTTCCACTTCTAGTGACCATTTCCTTTGTAGTAGAAGCACTTAGTTTCAGCCTTGAGTTTAGCTTTGGGTTTCTTGACGGGAGTGACAACTTGCTTGTCATTCTTCTTGAAGTTCCCCTTCTATCCCTTTGCCCTTTACTTGAAACAAGTGGTCTTGTTAACCATCAACACTTGATGCTCTATCTTGATTTCTACCTTCGCCGATTTCAGCATCGCGAAGAGCTCGGGAATTACTTTCGTCATCCCTTGCATATTATAGTTCATCACGAAGTTTTACTAACTTGGTGATAGTGTCTAGGGAACTTTGTCAATTACCATCTGATGTCTACTACACGCTTCTATTCCTGTAGACAGTGTTGGGCCTCCAAGAGCAGAGGTTTGTAGGACAACAGCAAATTTCCCTTAAGTGAGTAACCCAAGGTTTATCGAACTCAGGGAAGTGGAGGTTGAACGTACCCCTTTCAAGCAACCCTGCAACCAAGATACAAGAAGTCTCTTGTGTCCTCAACACACCTAATACACTTGTCAGATGTATAGGTGCACTAGTTCGGCGAAGAGATGGTAAAATATGGATGACAGGAGTGGCAAAGCAAAGTAATATAAATCTGTAATAAAAAGTGCAGCAAGCAAACAAGTGGTAAACGTGAACACAAATGGTATTGCAATGGTGGAAACAAGGCCTAGGCTTCATATTTTCACTAGTGGCAACTCCCAACAACATTGACATAGTCTAATCACATGATATTTCCCATAAAACATGCAATGGAGACGCACTCGGAGGTCATTCCTTTGTGGTCAAGAGAGGACGAGAATTATGTAGGGCTACAAAAGCACACCTCAAAGTTCGTAGTTCTCAATATATGGATTTCCCAATGTCACTGCGGCCATCCAAAGAGAGTACCACAATCACCACAACATATCTCCAGGATAGTCAAAGACAAGCACCAAGAGACTCTCAATCTTCAATCAACACACAAAAGAGGAAATCACTCATGAAAATATTTTTCTAATCCATGTCCAATAGACCGCTGTCACCTTGGTCTCGGGGATTATACTAGATAAAGACAAGTGAGTACATCAATTCAATACATAGAGGAAGGGAAATATCATGGGATCACCCTAGATTAACATAGCCTATGATCATAACGAAGATCACATCATGGGAGAGAGAGATAACCTCATAGCTACACGTACAAGCCCTCAGCCCCGGAGAAGACTACTCACACATGGCCATGGTGAGCAAGAGATTGATGGTGGTGTTAATGGAGAGGTGCAGCCCGGAGAGGAGGAGGCGGCCGGCGGCAGCCGTGGCGGCGGCTGCCCTAGGGGGCAGCGGCTCCTTGGCCCCCCTTCTTCCTTGTGGATGGTGCTGCAATGGTGCTGGTCCTCCCCTCCAAGACGGCGGCCTGGGAGGAGGAAAATTCGTGGCCCTTGGTGACCTAGGTTTCCTCTCTTTATATAGACTCTCGGATTCCCGTCATCAGATTTTGGGCTTCAGTAAAACGGGCTTTTCTCGGCCGTCCGGACTCCGATTTGGACGAATTTTATATCCAAAAGCATCCTCTTGAAATTCCCCACAACTTTCGCAACTAGGCTTTTTCCGTTTGATGTCGTCTTCAGGCCGGAACGTGACCATCTTCTAAAAACGTTCTCAGACAGATTTCAGGAAAGTTAGAGTCCTACTCCAATACGACTCCTTTTGCGTTTTTGTCAATTTCCAAGTAATTCCTACACAATAAAGTGTAAAACAAGAACATTGTGTACTTTTGCAACCATTAGTAGGTTAGTCCAATAAATGCCTAAAAAGATAGAAAACTTTGATATAAACATGAGACAATGATTCAAAACAAGCATGTCACAAGCAAAAATTATGGATACGTTTGGGACGTATCAACATCCCCAAGCTTAATTCCTACTCGTCCTCGAGTAGGTAGAATGATAACATAGATAATTTTTGAGGTGACATGCTACTAACACAATCTTGATCAAGTAATAAGGTAAAGCATATGGACTGAAATAAAGTGAACCAAACCAATTGTCTATGGTTGGAAGCAAGTAAACAATGAATAACCAAGTGATCATTTAAGTAAATTCTTTTCATGAATAGTACAATTGAAGACATAAAACTATAAAGTTAAGCACAACTGTTAGCCCCAAAGGAGTTCTTTCATCAAAAGCATTCTAGTTAACGCAAAAGGAAGATAAAGTTTCAGCAATGCTTTCCACTTTTCAACATTTTATCTCATGGATAAGTTCAATGCACATTTCGGTCTGCCGCGTTACCGAACTCCCAAGCAGGCCTCTTCCTTTCCTGCAGGGGAGCAATGCGGCGGCGAAGGAAATCAGCCCCGACCTCACCTACCGTAAGGTTGGCGGCCCGGAGGTGAAGGATCCTAGTAAGGGCAATCTGCAGCTTGTCGTCCTCCGGGGCCAAGTCACTCCAATCCTTGCCGCGCACTATTGCCGCTCGGCGCGGGGAGGTAAACTGCTGGGGTTCCTCTTCCATAACCCAGCACCAATCAGCCCTCCACTCTTCCCACTTGCCGCGGAGCTCTCCAATCAAATATGCTTCCTTCTTGTTAAGCCTAAAGATCCAGGAGATGCCGCCGGAGAGTGGGGATCCAGAATCTACTCTAGGTGTGAAGAAGTGGCGGAAGAGAGCTACGTTTGGATGGACCCCGATATAGTTTTCGCACAGATGTGCGAAAACGGCCAAAGTGAGGACGGCATTCGGGGTGAAATCCAAGAGGTGGAATCCATATGTGTTCATCACATCACAGAAAAACTCGGAATACGGAGGACAAAGACCGTAGTGGAAGAACAGAGCAAAGAAGTAGTAACCTCCCGGGTACATGTCGATGGCTTGGGCGGGGAGGACTCTGGTGCGCAGGTGAGCCTTCGTCTCCCTCGCCCAGAACAGGTAATACTTGTCCCGCAGCTCCCTCGCGCCAAGCCTCGGCGGGAAGACCACCATCCTCTTCCGCATGGCTGCCAGCTTCGCCGCCTTGTCGGACTTGTCGCTCTTCGCCTTGCTGCTCTTCGGGGCCATGGCGGGGACGGCGGGAAGGGTCGGCGGTGCCGGAGAGGCAGGCGGCGGCGGAAGAGTGGTGGAGCTCGGCTCTCTGTCGACCTTTGGGGAGGCGGAGGGCGCCGGGGGTTTCTCGAGATTGAAGACACAATGAAAGCAATGGGGGGGAAACTGCCACTGCTTCCTCTGCTTTTAAGGGGGAAGTGGGGGACGTTCCGCATTTTCCCGTTAAAGAAACAGGCCACGATCTCTCCCACGACGCCGCAATCGACGCATGCCGTTAGGGAGGGATGCGGCGAATCTGGAGTGGGAAACGGCGTGCCGTGGGCCGCGTGTGCCCGTGCACTATTTTGGGCCTGGCCCAACAGCGCTCGGCACCGTGTGTGGCCCAGGCCCGGGGGCTCCTGTCGGTGTACTAAAGTAGGGGTACCTTAGTATCCCGACTTGTGCACGGGCAGTAGCAGCGTCCCGTGGTCAGGCTCACCACGCGCCCGCCAAGGCCCACTCTAGATCCTTTGGAGCCATTCAAGAACAAAGTACTCAAGATAAGAGACAAGACCCCGGCAAGAGGAGCTTGCCGGGAAGGCCGCGCCAGGCTCAAGGTTATCATCCTAGCACAAGACCCTGGCAAGAGGAGCTTGCCAGGAAGGCCAAAGAACATCACCTCAGAAGATATATCGTGGCGCATCATGCGCCCCGACAGGACCCGGAGAGCGACAAGCTTCCGGGCCCGGCAAGATAGCAACCCCGACAAGGTGCTTGCTGGGGGAGACTTACACTGTGTGCCTGCGCTCCAGCTCATCTGACCACGCGTCGCCCTGGGGCCCTTCCAGGGGCACGTGGCAGATGGCTGTGCAGCCTGGGGTACACGATGGCAAGCCGCGGTGACAAGGCCATCGCCGTGGCGAACGGAGACGCATGGACGGACGCTTTTGGGGTGACGGCGACGGGCATTCAATGCCCTTGTCCCCCACCGCCAGGGTTAGGTATAGACCACTGAGCATAAACTGTTCATGCACTGTTACAACTACCACCAATTTTACGCTTTTACCCTCCTCTACGACGACACCTGTCGGTGACCCCTTTGAGCTATAAAAGGAGGCCCATGCACAACGTAGAGGGGGTTCGATTGCAGGAACTTAATCACTCCCTCCGCTCCCTTGCCGTACCGTAAAAGGGGCTCCGGTCCCATAGGTGTTCGTGGGCGTTCAGTTTCCCCGACAATGGATTTCCCAATGTCACTGCGGCCATCCAAAGAGAGTACCACAATCACCACAACATATCTCCAGGATAGTCAAAGACAAGCACCAAGAGACTCTCAATCTTCAATCAACACACAAAAGAGGAAATCACTCATGAAAATATTCTTCTAATCCATGTCCAATAGACCGCTGTCACCTTGGTCTCGGGGATTATACTAGATAAAGACAAGTGAGTACATCAATTCAATACATAGAGGAAGGGGAAATATCATGGGATCACCCTAGATTAACATAGCCTATGATCACAACGAAGATCACATCATGGGAGAGAGAGATAACCACATAGCTACACGTACAAGCCCTCAGCCCCGGAGAAGACTACTCACACATGGCCATGGTGAGCAAGAGATTGATGGTGGTGTTGATGGAGAGGTGCGGCCCGGAGAGGAGGAGGTGGCCGACGGCAGCCGTGGCGGCGACGGCCCTAGGGGGCAGTGGCTCCTTGGCCCCCCTTCTTCCTTGTGGATGGTGCTGCAATGGTGCTGGTCCTCCCCTCCAAGACGGCGGCCTGGGAGGAGGAAAATTCGTGGCCCTTGGTGACCTAGGTTTCCTCTCTTTATATAGACTCTCGGATTCCCATCATCAGATTTTGGGCTTCAGTAAAACGGGCTTTTCTCGGCCGTCCGGACTCCGATTTGGACAAATTTTATATCCAGAAGCATCCCCTCGAAATTCCCCACAACTTTCGCAACTAGGATTTTTCCGTTTGACATAGTCTTCGGGCCGGAACGTGACCATCTTCTAAAAACGTTCTCAGACAGATTTCAGGAAAGTCAGAGTCCTACTCCAATACGACTCCTTTTGCGTTTTTGTCAATTTCCAAGTAATTCCTACACAATAAAGTGTAAAACAAGAACATTGTGCACTTTTGCAACCATTAGTAGGTTAGTCCAATAAATGCCTAAAAAGATATAAAATTTTGATATAAACATGAGACAATGATGCAAAACAAGCATGTCACAAGCAAAAATTATGGATAAGTTTGGGATGTATCACTATCTTATCTGGAAGATTAACTCCCACTTGAGTCAAGCAATTGTAGTACCCAGACAATCTGAGCACATGCTCACTGGTTGAGCTATTCTCCTCCATCTTGTAGGCAAAGTACTGTCAGAGGTCTTATACCTCTCGACACGGGCATGAGTATGAAATACAAATTTCAACTCTTGGAACATCTCATATGCTCCGTGGTGTTCAAAATATTTTTGAAGTCCCGGTTATAAGCCATAAAGCATGGTGCACTAAACTATCAAGTAGTCATCATACCGAGCTTTTGTCAAAACGTTCATAACATCTTCATCTGCTCCTGCAATAGGTCTGTCACCTAGCGGTGCATCAAGGACATAATTCTTCTGTTCGGCAATGACGAAAATCCTCGGACCACGGAACAAGTCCGCATCATTGCTACTAACATCTTTCAACTTAGTTTTCTCTAGGAACATATAAAAACAAACGGGGAGCTACATCGCGAGCTATTGATCTACAACATAGATATGCTAATACTACCAGGACAAAGTTCATGATAAACTAAAGTTCAATTAATCATATTACTAAAGAACTCCCACTTAGATAGACATCCCTCTAGTCATCTAAATGATCACGTGATCCAAATCAACTAAACCATGTCCGATCATCACGTGAGATGGAGTAGTTTTCAATGGTGAACATCTTATGTTGATCATATCTGCTATATGATTCACGCTCGACCTTTCGGTCTCCAGTGTTTCGAGGCCATATCTGCATATGCTAGGCTCGTCAAGTTTAACCCGAGTATTCTGCATGTGCAAAACTCTCTTACACCCGTTGTATTTGAACGTAGAGCTTATCACACCCGATCATCATGTGGTGTCTCGGCACGACGAACTTTCGAACGGTGCATACTCAGGGAGAACACTTGTACCTTGAAATTTTGTAAGGGATCATCTTATAATGCTACCGTCGTACAAAGCAAGAAAGAAGCATAATAAGATAAACATCACATGCAATCAAAATATGTGACATGATATGGCCATCATCATCTTGTGCGTTTGATATCCATCGTCAAGGCACTATCATGATCACCATTGTCACCGGCGCGACACCTTGATCTCCATTGTAGCATCGTTGTCATCTCGCCAACTATTGATTCTACGACTATCGCTACCGCTTAGTGATAAAGTAAAGCAATTACATGGCGATTGTATTCAATATAATAAAGCGACAACCATATGGCTCCTGCCAGTTGCCGATAACTTTACAAAACATGATCATCTCATACAATAACGTATAACTTATGATGTCTTGACCATATCACATCACAACATGCCCTGCAAAAACAAGTTAGACGTCCTCTACTTTGTTGTTGCAAGTTTTACGTGGCTGCTACGGGCTTAGCAAGAACCGTTCTTACCTACGCATACAAAAACCACAACGATTTTTCGTCAAGTATGTGTTGTTTTAACCTTCACAAGAACCGGGCGTAGCCACACATGATTATGCTAAAGTGAGAGAGACAGACACCTGCCAGTCAACTTTAAGCAACGAGTGCTCATAACGGTGAAACCAATCTCGCGTAAGCGTACGCGTAATGTCGGTTCGGGCCGCTTCATCTCACAATGCCGCCGAACCAAAGTATGACATGCTGGTAAGCAGTATGACTAGTATCGTCCACAACTCATTGTGGTCAACTCGTGCATATCATCTACGCATAGACCTGGCTCATGATGCCACTGTTGGGGAATGTAGTATTTTAAAATTTTCCTACGATCGCGTAAGATCTATCTACTAGATACATAGCAATGAGAGGGGAGAGTGTCTACGTACCCTCGTAGACCGAAAGCGGAAGCGTCAAGTGACGCGGTTGATGTAGTCGAACTTCTTCGTGATTCAACCGATCAAGCACCAAACGTACGACACCTCCGCGTTCAGCACATGGTCAGCTTGATGACGTCCCACGAGCTCTTCATCCAGTTGAGCTTCACGGGAGAGTTTCGTCAGTACGACGGCGTGGTGACGGATATGATGAAGTTACCGGCGCAGGGTTTCGCCTAAGCACTTCAACGGTATGACCGAGGCGTGTTTCTATGGAGGGGGCACCGCACACGGCTGGAGAGATCAACTGATCAACTTGTGTCTCTATGGGGTGCCTCTACCCCCGTATATAAAGGAATGGAGGAGGGGGAGGGCCGGCCCTCTCTATGGCGCGCCCTAGTGGAGTCCTACTCCCACCGGGAGTAGGATTCCCCTCTTTCTTAGTAGAACTAGGAGCCCTTCCAAGTAGTAGGAGTAGGAGAGATGGAAAGGGAAAAGAGAAGAGAAGGAAGGAGGTGGCGCAACCCTTCCCCCTAGTACAATTCGGACTAAGCCTTGGGGGGGGGGGCGCAGTCCCCTCTCTCTCTTTCCCCTAAAGCCCAATAAGGCCCATATACTCCCCGGCGAATTCCGGTAACTCTCCGGTACTCCGAAAAATACCGGAATCACTCGGAACCTTTCCGATGTCCGAATATAGTCGTCCAATATATCAATCATTATGTCTCGACCATTTCGAGACTCCTCGTCATGTCCCCGATCTCATCAGGGACTCCGAACTACCTTCGGTACATCAAAACACATAAACTCATAATACCAATCGTCATCAAACGTTAAGCGTGCGGATCCTACGGGTTCGATAACTATGTAGACATGACCGAGACTCATCTCCGGTCAATAACCAATAGCGGAACCTGGATGCTCATATTGGCTCCTACATATTCTACGAAGATCTTTATCGGTTAAACCGCATAACAACATATGTTGTTCCCTTTGTCATCGGTATGGTACTTGCCCGAGATTCGATCTTCGGTATCACCATACCTAGTTAATCTCGTTACCGGCAAGTCTCTTTACTCATTTTGTAATACATCATCCCGTGACTAACTCATTAGTCATTTGCTTGCAAGGCTTATTATGATGTGTATTACCGAGAGGGCCCAAAGATACCTCTCCGACACTCGGAGTAACAAATCCTATTCTTGATCTATGACAACACCACGAACACCTTCGGAGACACCTGTAGAGCATCTTTATAATCACCCAGTTACGTTGTGACATTTGATAGCACACAAGGTGTTCCTCCGGTATACGGGAGTTGCATAATCTCATAGTCATAGGAACATGTATAAGTCATGAAGAAAGCAATAGTAGTAAAACTAAACGATCATAGTGCTAAGCTAACGGATGGGTCTTGTTCATCACATCATTCTCCTAATGATGTGATCCCGTTGATGAAATGACAACTCATGTCTATGGCTAGGAAACATAACCATCTTTGATCAATGAGCTAGTCTAGGAGAGGCATACTAGGGACACTCTGTTTTGTCTATGTATTCACACATGTACTAAGTTTCCCGTTAATACAATTCTAGCATGAATTATAAACATTTATCATGATATAAGGGAATAAATAATAACTTTATTTTTGCCTCTAGGGCATATTTCCTTCAGTCTCCGACTTGCACTAGAGTCAATAATCTAGATCACATCACCATGTGATTAACACCAATAGTTCACATCACCATGTGACTAACACCCATAGTTCTCATCGCTATGCGACCAATACCCAAAGGGTTTACTAGAGTCAACAATCTAGTTCACATCGTCATGGGATTAACACCCAAAGAGTACTAAGGTGTGATCATGTTTTGCTTCGTGAAAGAAGTTTAGTCAGCGGGTCTGTTACATTCAGTTCCGTATGTATTTTTGCAAAAATCTATGTCTACAAGGCTCTGCACGGAGCTACTTTAGCTAATTGCTGCCACTTTCAATATGTATCCAGATCGAGACTCAGAGTCATCCAGATTGGTGTTAAAGCTTGCATCGACGTAACTCTTTACGACGAACTCTTTATCACCTCCATAACCGAGAAATATTTCCTTAGTCCTCTAAGGATAGTTTTGACCGCTGTCTAGTGATCTACTCCTGGATCACTATTGTACCTCCTTGTCAATCTCATGGCAAGGTACACAATAGGTTTGGTACACAACATGACATACTTTATAGAACCTATGACCGAGGCGTACGGAATGAATTTCATTCTTTCTCTATCTTCTGCTGTGGTCGGGTTTTGAGTCTTACTCAATTTCATACCTTGCAACACACGCAAGACCTCTTTCTTTGACTGTTCCATTTTGAACTACTTCAAAATCTTGTCAAGGTATGTACTCATTGAAAAAACTTATCAAGCGTCTTGATCTATCTCTATAGATCTCGATGCTCAATATGTAAGCAGCTTTACCGAGGTTTTTTTAATGAAAAACTCCTTTCAAACACTCCTTTATGCTTTCCAGAAAATTCTACATCATTTCTGATCGACAATATGTCATTCACATATACTTATCAGGAAGGCTGTAGTGCTCCCACTCACTTTCTTGTAAATACGGACTTCACCGCAAGTCTGTATAAAACTATATGCTTTGATCAACTTATCAAAGCGTATATTCCAACTCCGAGATGCTTGTACCAGTACATAGATGGATCGCTGTAGCTTGCTTATTTAGCACCTTTAGGATTGACAAAACCTTCTGGCTGCATCATATACAACTCTTCTTTAATAAATCCATTAAAGAATGCAGTTTTGTTATCCATTTGCCAGATTTCATACAGTGTGGCAATTGCTAACATGATTCGGACAGACTTAAGCATCGCTACGAGTGAAAAAATCTCAACTTAGTCAACACCTTGAACTTGTCGAAAACATTTCGCAACAAGTCGAGCTTTGTAGATAGTAACATTACCATCGGCGTCTGATAAGTCTCCAACGTATCTATAATTTTTGATTGTTCCATGCTATTATGTTATCCTTCTAGGATGTCTTATGGGCTTTTATATAGACTTTTATATGATTTTTGGGACTAACCTATTAACCTAGAGCCCAGTGGCAGTTTCTGTTTTTTCCTTGTTTTTGAGTTTTATAGAAAAGGAATATCAAACGGAGTCCAATTGACGAGCCAATTTTTTAAGATTTTTTCTAGACCAAAAGAAGCCCCCGAAGAAAAAAGAGTTGGGCCAGGAGAGCCACGGGCTGCCCACGAGGGTGGAGGGCGCGCCCTGGGAAGGTGGTGGCGCCCTCCTATCTCGTGGACAGCCCAGAAGCCCCCCTGACGTGGGACCTACGCCAAAAATTCCTATAAACACTGAAACCTTCAGAAATTAATCTAGATCGGGAGTTTCGCCGCCGAAAGCCTCTGTAGCCACCAAAAACCAATCTAGACCCTGTCCCGCACCCAGCCGGAGGGGGAATCCCCCCTCCCTCCTCTGGTGGCTATCTTCATCATCCCGGCGCTTTCCGTGACGAGGAGGGATTAGTCCACCCTCGGGGCTGAGGGTATGTACCAGTAGCTATGTGTTTGATCTCTCTCTCTCTCTCTCTCTCTCTCTCTCTCTCTCTCTCTCTCTCTCTCTCTCTCTCTCTCTCTCGTGTTCTTGAGATGGCACGATCTTGATGTATCGCGAGCTTTGCTATTCTAGTTGGATCTTATGATGCTTCTCCCCCTCTACTCTCTTGTAATGGATTGAGTTTCCCCTTTGAAGTTATCTTATCGGATTGAGTCTTTAAGGATTTGAGAACACTTGATGTATGTCTTGCACGTGTTTATCTGTGGTGACAATGGGATATCATGTGATCCACTTGATGTATGTTTTGGTGATCAACTTGCGGGTTCCGTGACCTTGGGAACCTATGCATAGGGGTTGGCACACGTTTTCGTCTTGACTTTCCGGTAGAAACTTTGGGGCACTCTTTGAAGTTCTATGTGTTGGTTGAATAGATGTTTCTGAGATTGTGTGATGCATACCGTATAATCATGCCCACGGATACTTGAGGTGACAATGGAGTATCTAGGTGACATTAGGGTTTTGGTTGATTTGTGTCTTGAGGTGTTATTCTAGTACGAACTCTATGATAGATTGAACGTTACTACAGACTCTTGAATAGATCGATCAGAAAGAATAACTTTGAGGTGGTTTCGTACCCTACCATAATCTCTTCGTTTGTTCTCCACTATTAGTGACTTTGGAGTGACTCTTTGTTGCATGTTGAGGGCTAGTAATATGATCCAATTATGTTATCCTTGTTGAGAGAACTTGCACTAGTGAAAGTACGAACCCTAGGCCTTGCTTCCTATCATTGCAACACCGTTTATGCTCACTTTTATCGTTAGTTACCTTGCTGTTTTTATATTTTCAGTTTACAAAAACCTATATCTACCATCCATATTGCACTAGTATCACCATCTATTCACCGAACTAGTGCACCTATACAATTTACCATTGTATTGGGTGTGTTGGGGACACAAAATACTCTTTGTTATTTGGTTGCAGGGTTGTTTGAGAGAGACCATCTTCATCCTACGCCTCCCATAGATTGATAACCCTTAGGTCATCCACTTGAGGAAAATTTACTACTGTCCTACAAACCTCTGCACTTGGAGGCCCAACAACGTCTACAAGAAGAAGGTTCTGTACTAGACATCAGCGTCAGTCTTCCTCTTAAAGATGCATTTATTTTTAATGGCTTGCCGATCATCGGGCAAGTCAACCAAAGTCCACACTTTGTTCTCATACATGGATCCCATCTCAGATTTCATGGCCTCAAGCCATTTTGAGGAATCTAGGCTCATCATCGCTTTCTCATAGTTCGTAGGTTCATCATGGTCTAGTAACATGACTTCCAGAACCAGGTTGCCGTACCACTCTGGCGCGGAACGTACTCTGGTTGATCTACGAAGTTCAGCAGTAGCTTGATCTGAAGTTTCATGATCATCATCATTAGCTTCCTCACTAATTGGTGTAGGAATCACTGGAACTAGTTTTTGTGATGTACTACTTTCCAATTCGGGAGAAGGTACAATTACCTCATCAAGTTCCACTTTCCTCCCACTCACTTCTTTCGAGAGAAACTCCTTCTCTAGAAAGGATCCATTCTTAGCAACGAATATCTTGCCTTCGGATCTGTGATAGAAGGTGTACCCAACAGTCTCCTTTGGGTATCCTATGAAGACATATTTCTCTAACTTGGGTTCGAGCTTATCAGGTTGAAGTTTTTTCACATAAGCATCGCAGCCCCAAACTTTAAGTAACGACAACTTTGGTTTCTAGCCAAACCACAATTCATAAGGCGTCGTCTCAATGGATTTAGATGGTGCCCTTATTAAACGTGAATGCAGCTGTCTCTAATGCATAATCCCAAATGATAGTGGTAAATCGGTAAGAGACATCATAGATCGCACCATATCTAATAAAGTACGGTTACGACGTTCGGACACACCATTACGCTGTGGTGTTCCGGGTGGCGTGAGCTGTGAAACTATTCCACATTGTTTTAAATGAAGACCAAACTCATAACTCAAATATTCACCTCCACGACCAGATAGTAGAAACTTTATTTTCTTGTTACGATGATTCTCTACTTCACTCTGAAATTCTTTGAACTTCTCAAATGTTCCAGACTTGTGCTTCATCAAGTAGATATACCCATATCTGCTCAAACTATTAGTGAAGGTCAGAAATTAACGATACCCGCCGCGAGCTTCAACACTCATCGGTCCACATACATCAGTATGTATGATTTCTGACAAATCTGTTGCTCGCTCCATTGTTACAGAGAACGGAGTTTTAGTCATCTTGCCCACGAGGAATGGTTCTCAAGCACCAAGTGATTCATAATCAAGTGATTCCAAAAGTCCATCACTATGGAGTTTCTTCATGCGCTTTACACCAATATGACCTAAACGGCAATGCCACAAATAAGTTGCACTATCATTATTAACCTTGCATCTTTTGGCTTCAATATTATGAATATGTGTATCACTACGATCGAGATCCAACAAACTATTTTCATTGGGTGTATGACCATCGAAAGCTTTATTCATGTAAATAGAATAACAATTATTCTATGACTTTAAATGAATAACTGTATTGCAATAAACATGATCAAATCATATTTATGCTCAACACAAATGCCAAATAACATTTATTCAGGTTCTACACTAATCCCGAAAGTATAGGGAGTGTGCGATGATGATCATATCAATATTGGAACCACTTCCAACACACATCGTCACTTCACCTTTAACTAGTCTCTGTTCATTCTGCAACTCTTGTTTCGAGTTACTAATTTAGCAACTGAACTGGTATCAAATACCCAGGGTTTGCTATGAACACTAGTAAAATACACATCAATAATCTTTATATATAAAATATACATTTGTTCACTTTGCTATCCTTCTTATCCGCCAAGTATCTAGGGCAGTTCCACTTCTAGTGACAATTTCCTATGTAGTAGAAGCACTTAGTTTCAGGCGTGAGTTTAGCTTTGGTTTTCCTCACGGGAGTGACAACTTGCTTGTCATTCTTCTTGAAGTTCCCCTTCTATCCCTTTGCCCTTTACTTGAAACAAGTGGTCTTGTTGACCATCAACACTTGATGATCTTTCTTGATTTCTAATATCGCCGATTTTAGCATCGCGAAGAGCTCGGGAATTACTTTCGTCATCCCTTGCATATTATAGCTCATCACGAAGTTCTACTAACTTGGTGATAGTGACTAGAGAACTTTGTCAATTTCTATCTTATCTGGAAGATTAACTCCCACTTGATTCAAGTAATTGTAGTACCCAGACAATCTGAGAACATGCTCACTGGTTGAGCTATTCTCTTCCATCTTGTAGGCAAAGTAATGTCAGAGGTCTTATACCTCTCGACATGGGCATGAGTATGAAATGCTAATTTCAACTCTTGGAACATCTCATATGCTCCGTGGCGTTCAAAACATTTTTGAAGTCCCGGTTATAAGCCGTAAAGCATGGCACACTAAACTATCAAGTAGTCATCATACCAAGCTTGTCAAACGTTCATAACTTCTACATCTGCTCCTGTAATAGATATGTCACCTAGCGGTGCATCAAGGACATAATACTTCTGTTCAGCAATGAAGAAAATCCTCAGATCATGGAACAAGTCTGCATCATTGCTACTAACATCTTTCAACTTAGTTTTCTCTAGAAACATATAAAAACAAACGGGGAGCTACATCGCGAGCTATTGATCTACAACATAGATATGCTAATACTACCAGGACTAAGTTCATGATAAATTAAAGTTCAATTAATCATATTACTAAAGAACTCCCACTTAGATAGACATCCCTCTAGTCATCTAAATGATCATGTGATCCAAATCAACTAAACCATGTCCGATCATCACGTGAGATGGAGTAGTTTTCAATGGTGAACATCTTATGTTGATCATATCTACTATATGATTCACGCTCGACCTTTCGGTCTCCAGTGTTATGAGGCCATATCTGCATATGCTAGGCTCGTCAAGTTTAACCCGAGTATTCTGCATGTTCAAAACTATCTTACACCCGTTGTATTTGAACGTAGAGCTTATCAGACCCAATTATCACGTGGTGTCTCGGCACGTCGAACTTTCGCCATGGTGCATACTCAGGGAGAACACTTGTACCTTGAAATTTTGTAAGGGATCATCTTATAATGCTACCGTCGTACTAAGCAAGATAAGAAGCATAATAAGATAAATATCACATGCAATCAAAATATGTGACATGATATGGCCATCATCATCTTGTGCTTTTGATCTCCATCTCCAAGGCACTGTCATGATCACCATCATCACCGGCGCGACACCTTGATCTCCATCGTAGCATCGTTGTCGTCTCGCCAACTTTTGCTTCCACGACTATCGCTACCGCTTAGTGATAAAGTAAAGCAATTACATGGCGATTGTATTTCATACAATAAAGCGACAATCATATGGCTCCTGCCAGTTGCCGATAACTATACAAAACATGATCATCTCATACAATAACGTATAACTTATCATGTCTTGACCATATCACATCACAACATGCCCTGCAAAAACAAGTTAGACGTCCTCTACTTTGTTGTTGCAAGTTTTACATGGCTGCTACGGGCTTAGCAAGAACCGTTCTTACCTACGCATACAAAACCACAATGATATTTCGTCAAGTATGTGATGTTTTAACCTTCACAAGGACCGGGCGTAGCCACACTTGATTCTGCTAAAGTGGAGAAA
This sequence comes from Secale cereale, assembly GCA_902687465.1. Classification (NCBI taxonomy): domain Eukaryota; kingdom Viridiplantae; phylum Streptophyta; class Magnoliopsida; order Poales; family Poaceae; genus Secale; species Secale cereale. Next base: position 691,155,836 of record LR738715.1, on the reverse strand, counting down.
CTGACACCTGCCAGGCACCTGTGTGCGAAGCACGTCGGTAGAACCAGTCTCGCGTAAGTGTACGCGTAATGTCGGTCCGGGCCGCTTCATCCAACAATACCGCCGAATCAAAGTATGACATGCTGGTAAGCAGTATGACTAGTATCGTTCACAACTCACTTGTGTTCTACTCGTGCATATCATCTACGCATAGACCTGGCTCATGATGCCACTGTTGGTTAACGAAGTATTTTAAAATTTTCCTACGATCACGCAAGATCTATCTACCAGATGCATAGCAATGAGAGGGGAGAGTGTGTCTACATACCCTCGTAGACCGAAAGCGGAAGCGTCAAGTGACGCGGTTGATGTAGTCGAACTTCTTCATGATTCAACCGATCAAGCACCGAACATACGACACCTCCGCGTTCAGCACACGTTCAGCTTGATGACGTCCCACGAGATCTTCATCCAGTTGAGCTTCACGGGAGAGTTTCGTCAGCACGACGGCGTGGTGACAGATATGATGAAGTTACCGGCGCAGGGCTTCGCCTAAGCACTGCAACGGTATGACCGAGGTGTGTTTCTGTGTAGGGGGGCACCGCACACGACTGGAGAGATCAACTTGTGTCTCTATGGGGTGCCTCTACCCCCGTATATAAAGGAGTGGAGGAGGAGGAGGGCCGGCCCTCTCTATGGCGCGCCCTAGGGGAGTCCTACTCCCATCGGGAGTCCTCTCTCTCTCTTTCCCCTAAAGCCCAATAAGGCCAATATACTCCCCGGCGAATTCCTGTAACTCTGCGGTACTCCGAAAATTACCCGAATCACTCGGAACCTTTCTGATGTCCGAATATAGTCATCCAATATATCGATCTTTACGTCTCGACCATTTCGAGACTTCTCATAATGTCCCCGGTCTCATCCGAGACTCCGAACTACCTTCGGTACATCAAAACACATAAACTCATAATACCGATCGTCATCAAACGTTAAGCGTGCGGACCCTACGGGTTCGAGAACTATGTAGACATGACTGAAACTCATCTCCGGTCAATAACCAATAGCGGAACCTGGATGCTCATATTGGCTCCAACATATTCTACCAAGATCTTTATCGGTCAAACCGCATAACAACATACGTTGTTCCCTTTGTCATTGGTATGTTACTTGCCCGAGATTCGATCGTCGGTATCACCATACCTAGTTAATCTCGTTACCGGCAAGTCTCTTTACTCGTTCCGCAATACATCATCCCGTGACTAACTCATTAGTCATTTGCTTGCAAGGCTTATTATGATGTGTATTACCGAGAGGGCCCAGAGATACCTCTCCGACACTCGGAGTGATAAATCCTATTCTTGATCTATGCCAACACCACGAACACCTTTGGAGACACCTGTAGAACATCTTTATAATCACCCAGTTACGTTGTGATGTTTGATAGCACACAAGGTGTTCCTCCGGTATACAGGAGTTGCATAATCTCATAGTCATAGGAACATGTATAAGTCATGAAGAAAGCAATAGTAGTAAAACTAAACGATCATAGTGCTAAGCTAACGGATGGGTCTTGTCCATCACATCATTCTCCTAATGATGTGATCCCATCGATCAAATGACAACTCATGTCTATGGCTAGGAAACATAACCATCTTTGATCAATGAGCTAGTCTAGTAGAGGCATACTAGGGACACTCTGTTTTGTCTACGTATTCACACATGTACTAAGTTTCCTATTAATACAATTCTAGCATGAATAATAAACATTTATCATGATATAAGGAAATAAATAATAACTTTATTATTGCCTCTAGGGCATATTTTCTTCAATGGTTGGTGACCCATCCATTGTTATGTTTAAGACGGCGAATGAAATTCTTCCTGCGGCGATGGTTGATTCGGAGGTGGAAGAAGCGAGTATTAGCATCCCCCTCTTTGAGGACAGTAATTCACGAACTTTGCCTCTTTCTCGGTCGCTCAAGGACCGCCAAGGCCACCACTTTCCTTTTAATCTCCTTTCTGAGGTTCCATTCACCCGGGCTGAGCTGTCTTTGCTCTTGCGCAACATCAAGTCGGAGTATCATTTGGAGGGCCATGTGTAGCTGGACTTTATGGTTAGAGAAGATAGCCTTGCTCCAGGTCCGTAGGCGTTGGCTCATTCTTTTTAGCTTGTGAAAAAGCACTTGGTAGGGCTCAGTGTGCGTCATTTCTTCACCCCAGGCATCTTGGACAATCTTCTTAAAGTTAGGCATCTTGATCCAAAAGTTTTTAAAACAGAAAGTTTTTGGCCGTTTGGGTCCCTTATCACTTGCCTGGAGAAGTGGGCAATGATCTGAGAGCGAGGACGAAAGAGCATGTAGAATATGTGAACCAAAATCAACATCCCAATCCTCATTGCAGAAAAAAATTATCTAGCTTGCTCAAGGTTGGGTTGACCTGCTCATTGCTCCAAGTAAATTTCCTATTCTAAAGATAAATCTCTTTTAGCTCACACGTGTTGAGAGTGTTTCGGAAGCGCACAAGGCGGCTACGGTCAACATTTGTGCGGTTCTTGGTTAAAGTCCCCAGTGACCAGCCATCTTGTACCTTGCTGTGGTTTCAGATTTACAAGTTCTTGGAAAAAGGCTTCTTTCAGGTTGCGTCGAGTCGGTCCATACACCGTTGTCAGCTTGAACGAGGTGGTGGTATTGATCAGGGTGATGCTGACAGAGAGACTGAAAGTTCCAACGACAATATTGTCCACCTTGATTGAATTTTCATTCCATAGAAGAAGGATTCCTCCCTTTGTACCATCAGCAGGCTTCTCTGCAAAGCTTTTCAACCTCTGGCCTCCAAGGAAGGCAGCCAGGAAAGGGTCAATTGTAGCTAGCTTTGTTTCCTGGAGACAGACAAGGTTGCATGGGGTCGCGGCGATTGTCTCATGAATGGTGGCACGACGGTTTGGACAGTTTAGACCTCGGACATTCCAATGTAGGATGGCAAGAGAATTTTCATTCATCGCAAACAATTGCTACATCAGTGCTATCAAGAAGCACAAACAGGAGCCTTGCCAAGGCAACATCTTCAGGTAGCCGTAGAGCTAAGCTACAAACAGGCATAGGTAAACCAGAGTACATTACATCATCAAAGAGGCAGCTAGACATGGGCAACAAGGCTACATCAAGAGCAGAGCATGGCTGTATCCTCAGACAGATGCTGTGACACGTTGGTTCGCAACAACACTGCTGATTGGTAGTCGTCGTCATTACCATGGGCGACACATTGTGTACTGTGTTTCCTCCCGAAAAAACAGCCGAATGCGTAACTTGCCGAGTAACTTTGTAATTTAGGGATGACAAAAAAGTATCTCTACAATGAGTTACATCTTAGCTTTATCATCAATAACTAGTTTTTTTTTTTCGAAACGGATCATCAATAACTAGTTATTTCTACAAATATGGTGAAACATATTGTGCTAAGAGATCATCTCTTACATAAGAGAGAAGACAAACATTTTTTTTTTTATGATTTCTCCACAAGATAGCACTATTGTACATGCACTGAGATACAATCACCACAAATGAAGAAGAGGCAACTTGGTCTTGGTCGTAGACAATGAATGAATCGTGATGAGCTGTTTCTCGAGCTCAGCTCTCGCAACTTGCTAGGCAAAATAAGAGGCAAGTTACAGTAAAGTCTGTTTTAAAAAAAAAGGTGTGCAGGCAGAGTGCTGGAAGTTTCATCTTCTTGGTCTGTACGTAGCCTTTTATTTGGGTTGTCCGGGTGAACTGGACCCAGGCCAGATGGATCGATCTAGTACTTCCATCCCAAAATAAGTGTTTGTACTAAGCTCAAAACATTTATTTTGGGACGGAGGGAGTACATGGTACTAGTAATTATTGCATCCATCTAGCGCCATATGGACTATATAATGCCGGGTATTTGATTTTCTTGAATGCCAAGCCCCTCTGTCTCAGAAATATGCCAAGAAGCTTTTCATGTCAAAAATATCTCTAGTGGAATTTTGGACAGTACTACAACCATGATGATCAATCATATACGTACGATGTGCTACAATATATATCAGTGTTTTTATCTTTGAATGCAGAGATATACCCTTCCGTCGTCTAAAACAAATCATATGATATGCCACCATACCAAGCAAGCTATAGCATCGCAAGGGCACACAAAAGTTGCAGCTCTATCCCATTTTGTCTCTTCACAAACCTGGACCATGCTTGCACTTTTTCAGGGAGCGGTTCGTGGTTACTCCCTCCGTTCCTAAATATTTGTCTTTCTAGACATTTCAAATGGACACAACATACGGATCTATGTAGACATATTTTAGAGTGTGGATTCACTCATTTTGCTTCGTATGTAGTCACTTATTGAAATCTCTAAAAAGACAAATATTTAGGAACAGAGGGAGTAGATTCCTGCTGCATGGCCCATTAACCCACTTGATTCATCGGTCGAGTGTCTCCAGCAGATTAGCTGTATCTCGAGCCCGGCTGTGGCGTGCAAGCTGGCCGGCCAGAAAACCTGCAGACAGTTGCAGCTAACAAAGGCGATATCATCAGGTTGCATGCCGCTACCCTGTTTGCACCGACCTCTAGATTATTCATCTCCTCGGACCACATCCACATGAACATACATATGACCTTTACCTGGTACATCCTGGTGAGCTGAATCCATGGATCGGTACACCTTGGTTAATCTACTACAGTACGTAGATGAATCCATGAGTTGTTTTTTTTTTTGAAACGGAGGCAAAAGCTTTGCCTCATCTCATTAAATAAGAAGGAGAAATACAGAGTTTTGCAGGTTACAGGACCACCGCGGTCCAAATAAATTGGACTACTCTTCCGGAATTAAATTGCCCAATAATCTAGCCCTGGTAATGACCCACGTCTTCGCCTCATCCATAAGTTGTTGTATCGCAGCAGGATAGGAAGATGGATCAGGAAAGAAGTGGCGTGGGCTGTCATAGCGGATCCATGCATGTCATTCATGCATGCACTGCACGCCGGCGTACGTGCGTGCGTATGCGGCCGGACGACGCCTCTGCAGGCCGGACGCCGGCGCACGTTCAATGAACCTGCTGCGCTGCGCTTTTCGGTGGTTTCTGCCGGCCGCGCCGTGTGTGTGTGTTTTTTCTTCTTCAGGCCCCGGTGGAGTGTGTCCATTACGCTGGTAATTAAGCTAGACCTTTTCTTCGTCCAAGTACAAACCGGTCGCCGTCGATGGATCGGTCGTTGCCGGCGACGTACCAGACAACTTGGTTTACTCTTCTGCGTTGAGCCTATGTGGGTGGTACACTGAAAAATCCAAAAAAATTTATGCATGCGACAGATATTGATCACAGGACCTTGCGCTATCAGGGAAATGAGCCAACCACTAGACTAACCCAACTATAATGGCAAAAGGGCAGCACGGTGTGTTAAGACTATGAAGAGCGACATAGCTGAACAATTTTTTTAGAAATTTGAACGTGACTTTTTTGAACGCAAAAGAAATTCATAATTGATTTTTTTACATGCAAACAAATTTTCCGAAAAGTAGAACAGATTTTAAACTCTGAATAAATTTTGAAACTCTGAATAATATTTGAAAACACAAACAGTTGTAAAAAACTGATTTTTTTTCCTGAAAATGGGACCATTTTTTGATATTTTTCGAACTTTTTTGAAAGATATGAATATATAAATAGATATGCTGAACATTTTGTAACATTGCGATTTTTAAAAAAAAATGAGTAACCTTCTAAAAGATTCCAGACTGGAAAACCGGCCTGGTATCAACAGTTAGGGAATTCTTTTCAAATCATAGTTCTCACCACCCTTTGTGCCATCAGGTGTGTGCACGTCATCGTAAGGGAAATCTTTTTTAGGAAATCTATCAACGCACGTCATGGTAAGGGAAATCTTTTTTAGATCAACATTGTTTTGAGAAAAAGTTCATATGTTTAAGAAATTAGACATGGACTGGAAGCACAGTTCACGAATTTATGAAAATTTCAGGATTTTAGAAAAAAATCGTGAATTTTAGAAAGGAAAAGAAAATGAAAATGAAAAAAGAAGAAGAAGGAGATCGAGAAAAAACAGTACAAAAATTGGCTAGACAAAACCAGAAAAAAAAACAAGGCGTTGTCTTTTTTGTTTACTTCACGTCTAAAGGCATGACTGCGGCCGAGAAACATTTGCAGAACAGATGGGTACATAGGTTGTTCACGAGTTGTTTAGCATAAGAAAAACAAAAGTTGCATTATGGACACCAGCATCATCTATCCTAGTTGGTTAGTGGCACTGTAGGAATATAATGTGGTAATGAGTTCGAATCTTAGTAACCCGCATTTATTTTTGAATATTAAAAAATATATTAATGAGCCGACCCTCAACGGAACATGGGTACGAAAATGAATACGATGAGTGAAAAGACTATATTGCCCTTTATACGCTTTGAAGGGGGTTGTACCGAAGCGGGACTCTTTTTTCTTTTCGAAAAGGAGGATAGCCCCCGGAGTAATTATGACTTGTATAAAAATGGTTTGAATTGGCAACAAATTGAATTTGCACGCTGTTCTTGAACAGGGAATAATGGAGGAGCAGGGTATGTGGGAAGACAGCTAATTAAGCTGTCCCATTCATACGCAACTTTGCGTTCATATATGCAGCTGTGTGTCCCAATTTCCAAACTAAATGCAACTTGCAAGTGTTCCTCCAACTGTTTACGTCAACTCGGTCGATCCAACTCTTTGTAGCCCACGCTGCTGATATATACTTGTAAGGCGTGAACGGCATCAATTAATCACCCTCTAAGAGCATCTCCAATAGCATGCGTATATTTGGATGTCTATGTATTCATATAGACAATGGTCTAAAAAGATTCCCTCATATACACATTCAGTTTTGCATCAGAACGTCTATATACAGGGACCATGACAGGTGGACCATCGCCGGGGAGAGGAAGAAATCACGACTACAACTGAGTTTAGACAACGCCTTCACATTGTCCAGGCGTGGACATTGTCGAGGACGATTTAGAGAATGTGTATATTTGAACGACCATATAGACAACCTATTGGACGTCTGTTTTGGGCTCACATCGTGGAAAGCGAGTATAGATATCCATATAGACAAGCTATTGGAGATGCTCTAAATGCACCACCATACCTTGCGTACTACCATAAGTCCATAACCACTCCACTCAAAACACACAGTTCACAAGTCGCAACTCTCACGGTTGTAGGAGTAGTGGAGCACGCCCCACTGTCCACTGATCTTGAGTTTGTTTTCTCATCATCTTCGGTGGAGCTGAATCCAGTGCTAGATTAGCAGTACCTACTGTCGTCGTACTGTGTCATGATGAGTTGATGACTAGTTAAGGGGCCAGTTGATGTAGCTTAATCCTATTTCTGTCTACAACTCAGAAAGGCAACTTGAAGCGGCTTATTTCCGTCGAATTTCTAGGTTCGAGACCATGACCACAGCGTGGCCGTGTCCTGGTGAACTGAACCTACCCATCAAGTATTTTTGGTAATACTGCAAGTACAACAGCCGAGGGCGACTCTTCATCCGTTTTTCTGCTTGCTTGCCTATTTTTTTATTGAGAAAACATAGCCCTATGCTTAAAGTATTCCGCATGAAATACTCTTCATTCTCCATACATTTACTGTACAGTTTTGCTAAGTCTCAGTCGACTAAGACTTGGTTATATCTCGCTATATTTCTTTGATCTTGCACGGAAATTCGCATAAAAGTTTTTTTTTAATTTCTTCTTTCCTCTTCTTATATACTTCCTCCGTTCCTAAATATAAGTCTTTGTAGGGATTCCACTATGGACTACATACGAAGCAAAATGAATAAATCTACACTCTAAAATGCATCTACATACATCCGTATGTGGTTCATAGTGAAATCTCTATAAAGACTTATATTTAGGAACGAAGGGAGTAACATATCACTTGACTGAGACTTAGTTAAGTCTCAGTCGACTGAGACCTAGACACACATCCGAGGGAGTACCATTATCCTTGTCAAGTTGCTAGCGCTAGCTATACTCATCTCTTCTTGGACAATACATGAACACGACCTGTGTCTGGGGCTGCCCCGATGAGCTGAATCCATGCAAGGATACACATGAGGATGGATGAGGAAAAGCCATGCAATGCCTGACCTAGTCCATGAGTTATCTCGGTGCATGCATGCATTCATGTCCACGCAATTGTACGTATTCGACGACGTCTCCACTCTCCTGCTCGGGCCGGGCGGCGTACGTTTAGAGAATCTGCTTTGCTTTTGGGTGCAAGCATGAAAGCAGCCGTTGTGTTCGTTCAGCTACCCCGCGGGCGACGTACAGGAGCGTCCCCCTTTCCACCCGACCTTTTATCTTTCTTTCCACTCATTGAACGGCAGTAAATGATGGATGTCCTAATCGAGCATGCCACCTTGCTGAAACTAATTTGGTGACACCAAAAACTTGCTTATTCGAACTCTAAAGCCACCTTGCCGAAGATAATTTGGTGACACCAAGAACTTGCTTATTCGAACTCTAAAGCGATGAATCAATGGACAGAGCCATCCAATGCATCTACCTCCGTAGAGCACTCTCCTCGTTCCCAGATCCTGTAACAAAAAGAAAAAGCGTAAAATTTTACGCACACATGAGTGTATGAGGAGAACAGAAAGGAGATTCATGTGTGTATGAGGAGTATGATTTTTTTTAAAGATGAATAGGACGGCCAGGGTTTTTTGATGTTTGATGACCAACATGAGTAATCCTCATACCCGATCCATTGGCAGCATGAATCTGAGCCTGTCCACGGTACTTCTCGCGGACGGTCAGCTTCTCCAACTCTCATGTGAGGTGCTCAGTTGCTCTACTGTGTCCATGTACCAGTTTGTGTCAATACCATACTGTGCCGTTGCAACAACCTTTTCTTCCTGAGTATCTTCACCAAACCTGTACCAACAATCTCTAGCACTATGGCCAATTTTGCCGCAGATCTGGCACTGCATGGGTCATTGTTGTTGGCCCTGAGGTGCCGCCGGACAAAGAACCTCCTGGGCGAGCCCCCTTGTTGTTGGGGTAGAAGTGGCGCCGACCCCCTTGCTTCTTCCTGTAGCCTCCCGCGTCGCCATTCTGCTTCTGATCGCGTGGCTTGCCATAGCCATGAGATGGAGGAGGGCCGCCCAGACGAGCAGAGTCCGCAGAAGACTTGAAGTTGCCGCCTCCCGCACCTTGGCCTCCCGTGATAAGCTCGACGAGATGGTTGAAGTTGCAGACCTGAGCATATAGCAGGTCCACCGCGACAGGTTCGGTGTGGGTGTGCAGGGCTGAGACCAGAGGATTGTAGTCGAGGTCCCGCCCTGTGAGAATGAACGGGACGATCTTGTCCTCGTCGAGCTCCTTCCTATTAACTGCGAGTTCATCGGCATATCCGCGCATCCGGGCGAAGCACACTAGTGTGGACTGATCGCCCTTTTTGGCATTGGACAGGGAGATTCAAAGATTGTTAATATGTGAATGAGATTTGGAAGAAAACATGTTACCCAGTACCGTCCACAGAGCTCGAGCCGATCTGATGGAGACGACTGTAATGCCCCGGATGTAATACTTTCCCTTTTAGGCATATAATATATCTCCGGCTTCATCTATTCCTTTTCGGGTTCTTTGTCTTTCGGGTTTTCGTCGTTTTGTTGTGCGCGTGTGTGTCATTCATTCATATCATGTAGACATGTGCATTGCATTGCATTTGTGTTGTCAGTTGCATTCGGTTCAACGCGTTCCTTCCCGTTGTCCGTTTCGCGTTCCGGAGCTCCCTCACGTGTTCGTGGCATCCCGTAGGCCTACTTTGTTGTTTGGGCGTGTGACGTTGCCGGTGTGCCGCGAGGTTGTTGTGTGTGTTGTTGTTTTGTTGTGTGCAACCCGCCTCTCAAATCTCGTCGCGTTTGGACTCCGTTTGCCATCCCAACAGTTATTCGTGTGGGTCCAAAGTGCCTCCACTTGTGGCCCAGAAACACCCCTACAGCAGCCCACTACCCTCTCCTAGGCCCATCTAAACTTCCCCCGCGATCGGATCCGTCGGATCGCGATCGGAGGGCTCCTAACACCCCCAAATCCCTCAACCCTAAAAATCTGCTATATTTATAGACCCCCCCATGTCCATTTTGGGCATCCCTAGCTTCTCCCTAATCTCTCCTCGAATTTTGTGCTCCACCAGATCCCAAAAATCCTCTTCGCTGTCTCTTCTCAGATCCCGAAGGCCAGCAGACGCAGGCCTCCTCTTGCCGGCTCGAAGCAATCGTCGCCGCCGCCTCCCTCCCTCGGTCAACGCCCGATCGATCCCGCCTCCTTCGCTCGTCCTCGACCACTCCACCCCGATCGGGCCAGATCGGCGAGCCCCTCCAGCCTGGACCACTTCATCGCCACCGCAGCGGCCCGTCTCCTCCCGCGCGCCGCCGCAGCGTCCCGTACGCCCCAGCCGATCCGCCGCCTCCCTTCGGCGCCAGGTGGGCCGTCGCCCCTCCGAGCCGGGCCTCGCCTCCCGCGCGCCAGCTCCAGCTGGGCCGCCGCTTCATCGCAGCCGCGCGGCCCGCTTCCGCCTCAACGCTCCAGGCCGGCTGGGCCGCGCCACCGCAGGCCTCTCCAGGCGCCTCCCGCCTCCCGCCTCGAGTGGGCCGGCCGCCTCCACTCCGGGCCAACCGCGCCGCCAGGCCGCCCCTCCGCCCCGCGGGCCGCCGACGCCAGGTGGGCCGAGGCCTCCTCCCGATCCCGTCCGCTTTGCCTCCAGCAGGCCGAAGCCCAGCCGCCGGCCTCCAGATCGGGCCGGATCCGCCCGGGCCCTTTGACCCGTTTGTTTTTTTCAGCAGATCTAGGTTGATTCCCCCTCTTTTCTTCTAAGTCCCTGTTAGATTAGTTGCTGATGCTGTTTTAGAACTGCTGTAACTTTTAGTGTGTTTGTCCGTTTCACGCAAATAGCATGTCCAGACGCTCGTGGTGAATAGCACTACGTTTTATCTTTTGGTGTCATGCATGTTAGAGATCATCTAGGTGCTTATTTTGCTGTTGCAAGAGTGCATCGTGATATAACTGCTGCTATGTGATGTTTTTATGCCATCTTTGCCATGTGATATCTTTTAGCTCGTTTGTCCGAATGATGCAAATGACATGTCCACGTGTTCGTCTTGCCATGCTCTACATGTTGTATGTGCTAGGTTGCATGATAGATTTATTCTTGCCATGTTTATCATCGTTGCAAAGTGCCATGTGGCTGTGATGTTGTTTCACTTGTTATGAAATGCCATCTTGTTGAGCTCATTGCTATCGTTGTGTTTATCTCCATGAAGCATGCTTGTGTGTTTCGGAATCACCATCATGTGTACTTTGATGAGGTGCTTACCACTTGCCATGTTTAGTTTCGAGGTGACTTAAACATGCTCTTTTAGATGCCATGATGAATTGCTGTTTTAGGACTTAGTGGATTTTCACTAAGTCTGAAATCTGTAACGTTCCGATGCCATGTTTGCTTGCTGCTCTAGGACAAACCATGATAGTTTTGGAGTGGATCTTGATTGTTCCTTGTAGTATATATTGTTGGATTTCCATTCATGTTCTCACATGCTTATTTGAGTGGCTGTAGCATGTTTAACTTTTGCTCCAAAGTTTCAATAAAATTCTGCTGCCAGAATTTTATTGTCAAGTTGAATATGTCCAAGCTTGTTGCTATTGATCCGTGACTCCTTTGGGGTGCACCTTTGGACTTATTTGCTGTAGGATATGTCTAGTTTATGTTCATGTCCTTTGCCATGATGTTTCAGTGCTGTAGTTTAATTATTTTGTGCTCCGAAGTTGCTATGTTGCTGTAATTTTCAGCTTTCGCTCATTTCTTGTTTCGGGCATAACTTTTAGCCCGTAACTCCGATTTCAGCGAGTCTTATATGAAACTTGATTGTTTTTCTGTGTAGATTAATAATATCATATTGTTATCATGTTTTGAGGTGTTTTGCTTGAGTGCTATTTTTTCCGTGCTCCGTGTGCATCCTTAGTGCATCCATCATGCATCCATCATTTTCGAGTGCGCATTGCATCTTGTTGATTTGTGCCTTGTGTGATTGTATTGTTTAGAGCCGGAAGCTGAGACCGAGTACGAGTACGAGCACGAGGTTACCAACGAGGTTGAGCACGAGGACCCTTCTTATGATCCGAACGACTTCTCTTCAGGCAAGATGACCGAACCCCGATAACATTACTATCTTTGTTTTTTGCTAGTAGTTCCGCTCTATAGTTTTGCCTCGATGCTCATGTTCTTCCTGTCAGCCTCCTACTTGTAACCATTGCCATGTTTAACTACCCTACCTATGCAAACCGTTGCTTGGCTAAGTACGCTTCGCTCAGCCCTTCTTATAGCATTGCTAGTTGCAGGTGAAGATCGAAGATGCTTGCTTCATGTTGAAGTTTGGTTGGGTTATATCACACTACATAAATGCTTAAAATGAAATCATCTATATATTGGCAAGGGTGGAAGGCTAAGCCTTTTGCTTGGTGATTTGTTCTACTCATGCCGTTAGGAACCGTATAAACCGGTGTTATGTTCCTTGATTATGTGTTCCTAACACGGTTGGGGTGTATGGGACCCCCTTGATAAACCGCTAAGTGCTAAGTCTTTTCCAGCAAGTCCCAAAATTGGTACTATTCGCCTAAACAACTAAAACTTTCCGAGGGAGTAATTAACCCGAGGCTTAATTAATTCAACCCCCCTGGGCCAGTGCTCGACTTGAGTGTTGGTCCAAACTAGAGCCACTTACGGATACCACCCAGTTCGTTGGGATCTTCGGTATCTGTACGTACTGCTCATCCGGACGTGGCCTGAGACTAGATACGCGCGGCTACTATTAGGGTGTTGGCACGCCGGGAGGATTTGCTGGATTAGCCTTACCTTAGTTCGGTATATCTTGAGCACGGGATTCCGAGGATACTCGGGTCATCCCACTTTGGAGTTGCGACTCCGCGGATCGTGGGCTTGTAATGGGTCAAGTTGGAACACCCCTGCAGGGTTATGAACTTTCGAAAGCCGTGCCCGCGGTTATGTGGCAGATGGGAGCTTGTTAATATCCGGTTGTAGATAACTTGACACAATGTTACTAATGCACTACCAGCGTGTGTTCCGTGATTGTCAATTTTCGAATAGGGATTTGGGAGTTGAACACGGAGGGGTTATGTTTGTTGAGCTTGTAGTTACGATCACTTCGTGATCACTTCTCGTCCGAGGCTTTCTCTTCTCGCTCTCATTCACGTAAGCTAGTTGCTAGTTGCTGCTGCAGACACTTATTCTTTTCTTCAGCCTTATCCTCTCCCAAGGCTTAAATAGTCTTGTTACCCGGGAACGGGATTGCTGAGTCCTCTTTGGCTCACAGTTACTTCACCACACCAGATGCAGGTCCAGTTGTGAGCTGTCCAGGTGATGGCACCGAGCTGGATTGGGAGTTCGACGAGGAGCGTAGTCGGTACTATGTTCGTTATCCGGATGATCAGTCGTGGAGACTTCTACTAGGATTCGATCCGCCTGTGGTTTATTTATCTAAGTTTGGTATCTTGACATTTGGATTTTGCCCTTAGAGGGTTGTGATATTCTTAATGTATGATGTTTGAGACTTGTATTGTATTTGCGTGACGTGGCGAGTGTAAGCCAACTATTTATGTTTACAATCCCCTCTTTTACATGAGATGTGCAAAGATTATCAAACTTGAGATCATTCTAGGATGGACTTATGCCTTTAAGTCGTGCCTCGACACGTAGGAGGTATAATTCCATCCTGGGCATTACAAGTTGGTATCAGAGCCGACCTTCGCGGTTACACGGATGTTTGCGGACAGTTTGCAGTCATGTTGTGCATGACGTTTGTGACCCGTCGTGGCACACGGCATGGCACATGTGCTGTCCTGGAAGCACAGACGGTTGTGCCAAGAGGGAACGTTCCTGTGGGCCGACGAGGACGTCGGTTCCTCTGAGTGAGGGTGTATGTGATGGCCTGGCTTATTAGGGGTGATAGACTACTCATATCAATAAGGAATTCCTTCTTTTCCGGGAGCCCATTCGGATAGAACTCCAAAGTTAAGCGTGCTCACCTTGGAGTAGTTTCAGGATGGGTGACCGACCGGGAAGTTGCTCCCGGGTGCGCATGAGTGAGGACAAAGTGCGTAGAAAAGACTAGTATTGATATGTGAGGCCAGTCTAGATCCCGCCAGGAGTAACGACCCCCGGCGGGTGTGTCCGGGGCATTACAAGTTGGTATCAGAGCGTCTTCCACCTCCTCCGCCTGTGAGTTCAGCTATTGTCAAGCATAATCCAAAGTCTGCAAGGGTTAATCTGATGAGTGCAGCGGAAGCGGAGAATTCTTCTGATGTCATTTTGGGTAACCTTCCAGTGAACTCTATACCTGCTAAAGTGTTGTTTGATTCGGGTGCTTCTTTGTCCTTCATTTCAAGACCTTTTGTTGCCAAGCATGAATTTGTCACTCAAGTGATGCCGAAGCCGTTGAGCATTATTTCTCCTGGTTTGCAAATGTCCTCTCGGGTGCATGTTCCGGATGTGTCTATTCGCATGGGTGATTATCGATTTCTGGCTAATCCGGTGGTTCTTGGTAATTCTGACATTGACCTCATCCTCGGAATGGATTGGATTTCTCAGCATGATGCTCACATTGATTGTGCTCAGAAAGAAGTCAAGATGACTCATCCTGATGAAGATGTGACTATCTTCGCCTCCAAGGATAACACTGTCAGGCTTTTCTCTCTCAATGATAAGGGCGAAATTAATGCCATATCTCAAATTCCGGTGGTGACCGAATATCAAGACGTCTTTCCTGAAGAACTTCCAAGCATGCCTCCACACCGTCAGGTGGAATTCGTCATTGAACTCGAGCCGGGTACTGAGCCAGCATGCCGGCGTCCGTACAAGCTCTCTCCGGAAGAATTGAAGGAATTGAAGAAGCAGCTTGATAAACAGGAGAGTATGGGTCTCATCAGGCCTAGTACGTCTCCTTGGGGCTGTGGTGTCTTATTTGTCAAGAAGAAAGATGGCACGGAGCGTCTCTGTGTTGATTACCGGCCATTGAACAAGAAGACAATTAAGAACAAGTATCCGCTCCCCAACATCAACGAACTCTTCGAGCAGCTCAAAGGAGCTAAAGTGTTCTCTAAGCTTGACCTCCGAATGGGCTATCATCAAATTCGCATTCGCGAGGAAGACATTCCCAAGACGGCCTTCAGAACGAGCTACGGCTCATACGAGTATACCGTCATGTCTTTTGGTCTCGCCAATGCTCCTCCTACCTTTTCGAGGATGATGCACTACATCTTCAACCCCTATACTGGCGAGTTTGTGCTTGTGTATCTGGATGATATTCTGGTGTTTTCCAAGAATGAAGAAGATCACGAAAAGCACTTACGTCTGGTTCTTGATCGACTCCGAGAGCATAAGTTCTATGCCAAGTTCTCCAAGTGCGAATTTTGGCTCGATAAGGTTTTGTACCTGGGCCACATCATCTCAGCTGACGGTATTGCGGTAAATCCCGAGAAAGTTGAAGCAATTGTGAACTGGGAAGCTCCTCAGAACGTCAAGCAACTCCGCAGTTTTCTGGGTCTTGCCAGCTATTGCAGAAGGTTCGTTGAGAACTTCTCCAAGATTGCCAAGCCTCTTTCCAACTTGCTTTAGAAGAATGTCAAATACTTTTGGTCTCCAGAGTGTGAAGTGGCATTCAAAACTGTCAAAGAAAAGCTTGTCTCTGCTCCAGTTCTGACTCCTCCAGATGAGTCCAAGCCCTATGAAGTATTCTGTGATGCTTCTCTTCAAGGTCTTGGTGGTGTGCTTATGCAAGATAAGAGAATTGTGGCATACACTTCTCGTCAGCTCAAGCCAAGTGAGAAGAACTATCCCACACATGATCTCGAGTTAGCAGCTGTGGTACATGCTTTGATTACGTGGAGACATCTGTTGTTGGGCAGAAAGGTCGACATCTTCACTGATCACAAGAGCTTGAAGTACATCTTCACACAGCCGCATCTGAACCTCCGCCAGACTCATTGGGTTAAAATGATCCAAGAGTATAATCCCAGCATTGAATACACTCCTGGCAAGGCGAATGTGATTGCAGATGCTTTGAGCAGAAAGGCATATTGCAACAGCCTTCTTATCAAGCCGTACCAGCCTGAGCTTTGTGAAGCATTCAGGAAACTCAACCTCCAAGTTGTTCCGCAGGGTTTTCTTGCAAATCTTCAACTTGCTCCTACCTTGGAAGATCAAGTCCGTAAGGCCCAACTCAGTGATACCATGGTGAAGAAGGTGAAACATGCTATTGCTAAGGGCATTCCGAAATACAAGTGCTTCCGTGTTGATGAGAGAGATACCTTGTTCTTCGAGGACAGACTCGTTGTTCCCAAAGGTGATCTCAGGAAGCTCATAATGGAAGAAGGTCATGATTCTCTCCTTTCCATTCATCCTGGCAGTTCCAAGATGTATCAAGACCTCAAGCAGTCTTACTGGTGGACACGCATGAAATGGGAGATTGCCCAATTCGTGAATGAATGTGATGTTTGCAGAAGAGTGAAAGCAGAACATCAACGTCCAGCCGGTCTTCTCCAACCTCTTCCTATTCCCGAGTGGAAGTTCGACCACATTGAAATGGACTTCATCACTGGTTTTCCTAAGTCCAAGCGAGGAAATGATTCTATCTTCGTGGTGATTGACAAGCTTACCAAAGTCGCTCACTTCCTGCCAGTCAAAGAATCAATCAATGCAGCTCAATTGGCAGAGTTGTACACTTCCAGAATTGTGTCCCTACATGGCATTCCTCAAGTTATATCCTCAGACCGTGGAAGCTTGTTCACATCCAGGTTCTGGGACTCCTTTCAGTCAGCCATGGGCACTAAGATCAGGTTCAGCACTGCATTTCACCCTCAGACTAGTGGTCAAGTCGGGCGAGTGAATCAGATTCTAGAAGACATGCTCAGAGCATGTGTCATCTCCTTTGGCATGAAATGGGAAGACTGCCTTCCATTTGCCGAGTTCTCTTACAACAACAGCTTTCAAGCAAGTGCCGGCAAAGTACCGTTTGAAATCCTCTATGGCAGAAAGTGCCGTACCCCTCTCAACTGTTCTGAAACAGGAGAACGTCAACTTCTTGGCAATGACTTGATCTCAGAAGCCGAAGAAATGTGCAAAGTCATACGTGAGAATCTCAAGGCCGCTCAGTCGCGCCAGAAGAGCTACTATGACGGCAAGCATCGTGATTTGGCATTCAACATTGATGATCATGTTTATCTCCGTGTGTCTCCGATGAAAGGCACCCAAAGATTCGGCATCAAAGGAAAGCTTGCTCCTAGATACGTCGGGCCTTTCAAGATTCTTGGCAAAAGAGGCGACCTAGCCTATCAACTTGAGCTCCCTTCAAACTTCGCCAATGTTCATGATGTCTTCCATGTGTCTCAACTCCGCAAATGCTTCAAGGCACCCGAGCGCATGATTCCGTTTGAAGAGATTGATCTTCAACAAGACCTGTCCTACCGAGAGCATCCAGTTGCCATTCTCGAAGAAACCGAACGCAAGACCCGCAACAAGTCCATCAAATTTCTGAAAGTCAAGTGGTCACATCACACCGACCGAGAGGCTACGTGGGAACGAGAAGATCATCTCCGTTCCGAGTACCCTTCCTTTTTCCAGTCCTAGATCTCGGAACGAGATCTTTTTGTAGTAGAGGAGAGTTTGTAATGCCCCGGATGTAATACTTTCCCTTTTGGGCATATAATATATCTCCGGCTTCATCTATTCCTTTTCGGGTTCTTTGTCTTTCGGGTTTTCGTCGTTTTGTTGTGCGCGTGTGTGGCATTCATTCATATCATGTAGACATGTGCATTGCATTGCATTTGTGTTGTCAGTTGCATTCGGTTCAACGCGTTCCTTCCCGTTGTCCGTTTCGCGTTCCGGAGCTCCCTCACGTGTTCGTGGCGTCCCGTAGGCCTACTTTGTTGTTTGGGCGTGTGACGTTGCTGGTGTGCCGCGAGGTTGTTGTGTGTGTTGTTGTTTTGTTGTGTGCAACCCGCCTCTCAAATCTCGTCGCGTTTGGACTCCGTTTGCCATCCCAACAGTTATTCGTGTGGGTCCAAAGTGCCTCCACTTGTGGCCCAGAAACACCCCTACAGCAGCCCACTACCCTCTCCTAGGCCCATCTAAACTTCCTCCGCGATCGGATCCGTCGGATCGCGATCGGAGGGCTCCTAACACCCCCAAATCCCTCAACCCTAAAAATCTGCTATATTTATAGACCCCCCCATGTCCATTTTGGGCATCCCTAGCTTCTCCCTAATCTCTCCTCGAATTTTGTGCTCCACCAGATCCCCAAAATCCTCTTCGCTGTCTCTTCTCAGATCCCGAAGGCCAGCAGCCGCAGGCCTCCTCTTGCCGGCTCGAAGCAATCGTCGCCGCCGCCTCCCTCCCTCGGTCAACGCCCGATCGATCCCGCCTCCTTCGCTCGTCCTCGGCCACTCCACCCCGATCGGGCCAGATCGGCGAGCCCCTCCAGTCTGGACCACTTCATCGCCACCGCAGCGGCCCGTACGCCCCAGCCGATCCGCCGCCTCCCTTCGGCGCCAGGTGGGCCGTCGCCCCTCCGAGCCGGGCCTCGCCTCCCGCGCGCCAGCTCCAGCTGGGCCGCCGCTTTGTCGCAGCCGCGCGGTCCGCTTCCGCCTCAACGCTCCAGGCCGGCTGGGCCGCGCCACCGCAGGCCTCTCCAGGCGCCTCCCGCCTCCCGCCTCGAGTGGGCCGGCCGCCTCCACTCCGGGCCAACCGCGCCGCCAGGCCGCCCCTCCGCCCCGCGGGCCGCCGACGCCAGGTGGGCCGAGGCCTCCTCCCGATCCCGTCCGCTTTGCCTCCAGCAGGCCGAAGCCCAGCCGCCGGCCTCCAGATCGGGCCGGATCCGCCCGGGCCCTTTGACCCGTTTGTTTTTTTCAGCAGATCTAGGTTGATTCCCCCTCTTTTCTTCTAAGTCCCTGTTAGATTAGTTGCTGATGCTGTTTTAGAACTGCTGTAACTTTTAGTGTGTTTGTCCGTTTCGCGCAAATAGCATGTCCAGACGCTCGTGGTGAATAGCACTACGTTTTATCTTTTGGTGTCATGCATGTTAGAGATCATCTAGGTGCTTATTTTTCTGTTGCAAGAGTGCATCGTGATATAACTGCTGCTATGTGATGTTTTTATGCCATCTTTGCCATGCGATATCTTTTAGCTCGTTTGTCCGAATGATGCAAATGACATGTCCACGTGTTCGTCTTACCATGCTCTACATGTTGTATGTGCTAGTTTGCATGATAGATTTATTCTTGCCATGTTTATCATCGTTGCAAAGTGCCATGTGGCTGTGATGTTGTTTCACTTGTTATGAAATGCCATCTTGTTGAGCTCATTGCTATCGTTGTGTTTATCTCCATGAAGCATGCTTGTGTGTTTCGGAATCACCATCATGTGTACTTTGATGAGGTGCTTACCACTTGCCATGTTTAGTTTCGAGGTGACTTAAACATGCTCTTTTAGATGCCATGATGAATTGCTGTTTTAGGACTTAGTGGATTTTCACTAAGTCTGAAATCTGTAACGTTCCGATGCCATGTTTGCTTGCTGCTCTAGGACAAACCATGATAGTTTTGGAGTGGATCTTGATTGTTCCTTGTAGTATATATTGTTGGCTTTCCATTCATGTTCTCACATGCTTATTTGAGTGGCTGTAGCATGTTTAACTTTTGCTCCAAAGTTTCAATAAAATTCTGCTGCCAGAATTTTATTGTCAAGTTGAATATGTCCAAGCTTGTATCTATTGATCCGTGACTCCTTTGGGGGTGCACCTTTGGACTTATTTGATGTAGGATATGTCTAGTTTATGTTCATGTCCTTTTCCATGATGTTTGAGTGCTGTAGCTTAATTATTTTGTGCTCCGAAGTTGCTATGTTGCTGTAATTTTCAGCTTTCACTCATTTCTTGTTTCGGGCATAACTTTTAGCCCGTAACTCCGATTTCAGCGAGTCTTATATGAAACTTGATTGTTTTTCTGTGTAGATTAATAATATCATATTGTTATCATGTTTTGAGGTGTTTTGCTTGAGTGCTATTATTTCCGTGCTCCGTGTGCATCCTTAGTGCATCCATCATGCATCCATCATTTTCGAGTGCGCATTGCATCTTGTTGATTTGTGCCTTGTGTGATTGTATTGTTTAGAGCCGGAAGCTGAGACCGAGTACGAGTACGAGCACGAGGTTACCAACGAGGTTGAGCACGAGGACCCTTCTTACGATCCGAATGACTTCTCTTCAGGCAAGATGACCGAACCCCGATAACATTACTATCTTTGTTTTTTGCTAGTAGTTCCGCTCTATAGTTTTGCCTCGATGCCCATGTTCTTACTGTCAGCCTCCTACTTGTAACCATTGCCATGTTTAACCACCCTACCTATGCAAACCGTTGCTTGGCTAAGTACGCTTCGCTCAGCCCTTCTTATAGCATTGCTAGTTGCAGGTGAAGATCGAAGATGCTTGCTTCATGTTGAAGTTTGGTTGGGTTATATCACACTACATAAATGCTTAAAATGAAATCATCTATATATTGGCAAGGGTGGAAGGCTAAGCCTTTTGCTTGGTGATTTGTTCCACTCATGCCGTTAGGAACCGTATAAACCGGTGTTATGTTCCTTGATTATGCGTTCCTAACACGGTTGGGGTGTATGGGACCCCCTCGATAAACCGCTAAGTGCTATGTCTTTTCCAGCAAGTCCCAACATTGGTATTATTCGCCTAAACAACTAAAACTTTCCGAGGGAGTAATTAACCCGAGGCTTAATTAATTCAACCCCCCTGGGCCAGTGCTCGACTTGAGTGTTGGTCCAAACTAGAGCCACTTGCGGATACCACCCAGTTCGCTGGGATCTTCGATATCTGTACGTACTGCTCATCCGGACGTGGCCTGAGACTAGATACGCGCGGCTACTATCAGGGTGTCGGCACGCCGGGAGGATTTGCTGGATTAGCCTTACCTTAGTTCGGTATATCTTGAGCACGGGATTCCGAGGATACTCGGGTCATCCCACTTTGGAGTTGCGACTCCACGGATCGTGGGCTTGTAATGGGTCAAGTTGGAACACCCCTGCAGGGTTATGAACTTTCGAAAGCCGTGCCCACGGTTATGTGGCAGATGGGAGCTTGTTAATATCCGGTTGTAGATAACTTGACACAATGTTACTAATGCACTACCAGCGTGTGTTCCGTGATTGTCAATTTCCGAATAGGGATTCGGGAGTTGAACACGGAGGGGTTATGTTTGTTGAGCTTGTAGTTAGGATCACTTCGTGATCACTTCTCGTCCGAGGCTTTCTCTTCTCGCTCTCATTCACGTAAGCTAGTTGCTAGTTGCTGCTGCAGACACTTATTCTTTTCTTCAGCCTTATCCTCTCTCAAGGCTTAAATAGTCTTGTTACCCGGGAACGGGATTGCTGAGTCCTCTGTGGCTCACAGTTACTTCACCACACCAGATGCAGGTCCAGTTGTGAGCTATCCAGGTGACGGCACCGAGCTGGATTGGGAGTTCGACGAGGAGCGTAGTCGGTACTATGTTCGTTATCCGGATGATCAGTAGTGGAGACTTCTACTAGGATTCGATCCGCCTGTGGTTTATTTATCTAAGTTTGGTATCTTGACATTTGGATTTTGCCGTTAGAGAGTTGTGATATTCTTAATGTATGATGTTTGAGACTTTTATTGTATTTGCGTGACGTGGCGAGTGTAAGCCAACTATTTATGTTTACAATCCCCTCTTTTACATGAGATGTGCAAAGATTATCAAACTTGAGATCATTCTAGGATGGACTTATGCCTTTAAGTCGTGCCTCGACACGTAGGAGGTATAATTCCATCCTGGGCATTACAACGACCGAGACTAGCACCTCCTTTGACAGATTGTTCATGAGGTGCCCGAGGACCTGCTGGTCCTAGCGAAACCATACGTCATGCACCGGGTTGGCGGTCGTCTGATTCTTGTCGTCCTTGTCCTTCGAGGGAGGCAACTTCTCTGGTTTGACATGGTGCCATCTAGATAGCCATGCAAGCCAACACCAGGAAATGCGGCATGATATGTGCCTTCCAGAGTAGATAACTCTCCCGGGTGAGTTTCTTTGCAACCTAGGAACCAAGTCCAGAGGAGTTGGGGATGGTGGAGGAAGACGACATGATCGAGATCGAGGGATTGATCGATTTGGTAGTTTTTTTTTGTTTTAGGATGAAGGGGAAGAGGACGCTCTGATTACCATGCACTCGCTCTGTAAACTAATATAAAAGTATTTAGATCACTAGTGATCTAAACACTCTTATATTAGTTTACGGAGGTAGTAGAAATTATAGGAAGCGTTCTACCCTCTTCGTAGAGAGTAGTGGGTATTTATTTCATTGAATGGGCTTATCCCATGACCGCATACATGCAATTGAGATTTCATCTTGGGAGGCAAGAAAGAGAGAAGATAAACCTTGCAGAAAATATGTCTCATCTATCCTTTCTAACAACTTAACAGAACCAGCTATATGCGCTATAAGGTGATACTATCTTCAACAAGGATTAGCGATAGATGTTGCTTAAGATGATGGCTTCAGACTATTTGATGTATTACTTTGTGAGATCTTTGCATTAATAAAATGGTAGCATGTATCGCCCAGATGCAGAGGCCGAGGGTCATTCTGTATTTCTAAAAAAATGTAATCAACTCTGTTGAGGTAGCTATCTAATCCGAGCGGCGGTCGGCGCTAAAAGCCCCTCCCCACCCCGCACTGGTCAATTTTCTATAAACTTAGTCAAACTTAATGGTGTTCGACTTAGGAGAAGTCTGAAACTTTTTTTGGAAGGGAGTGCCACTCCCTCTGGTCCAAAATACTTAATGTTTTAGGTTTGTCCGAAGTCAATCAAGTTTAAGTTGATAAAATTTAGAAAAAAGAACTACCACCACGAGACTGAGTTGTTGAGTAGTGTGTTGGATCAAGGCTTTCCATCTTTTTGAATGGGCGACTCAAGACACTTTAAAAAATCATTATTGATAATGTTCGTGCGGGTGAAGGGGTGGCAACATCGTTGCTCTAGTCCAATTGCCGACTCTTTAGCGAGGTCTTTGGAGTATGTCTTCGAGCAGAGATTGACACTGTGAAGAAGGTGATTTTAAAAGATTTCATTGTAATTCTCAGTCATAGAAGTTACTTTGTACCTTTTTAATGTATTTTCTTGAATGTTAAGTCCAAATCAGCATACATGTAATTATTATATGAGTATAAATAAAGTTATAGGTGTTTTTTCTTTTAATAATATCCCGGGTCGAGCGCGCGTCGTGCCTATCCCACGCGCGCGAGCACACAAGTGGCGTCATGATGGGATGCGATGGAGCCGGGCGTACGTACGTATGGTACAGGTAGGGTACCGGCGCATGAATGTATGGGTGGCGTTGCTGTTGCAGTCCACGTCCGGCGCGCGCGGTGCGTTGTTTTCGCCACGCCGGAATTAAACCTGACCTGGGTTGCTCGGTGGTCACGTCACTGCCTACGTGCTGCTTGCGTGGAGGGGATGCCTCATACAGGTACCGGCCGGCCGCGCGCCAACATGCATGCATATGGCCTCCCTCCGATGAATTTTCACTTGTCCAAACACGTCCTCTTATCAAGTTCCTTTTCCTTCCCTTCACAAAACGCGTTTTTTTTCTCTGTGATACAAAAGGCTTTATTACGTACTCACACTTGACAAGGTCCACCTATACTGATCACTGGTATTTTCTTGGTCTCCGCTTTTTTCAGAGACACGTAGTACAGAAACGCACATCCACCGCACACGCTAGGAATTTTCCTCTTGCACGCGATAGGTTTGTACGTACTCCCTCCGTTCCGATTTACTCGTCGTGGTTTTAGTTCAAATTTGAACTAAAACCACGACGAGTAAATCAGAACGGAGAGAGTACTCCATAGAAGTTTCCTAGTCGTGCATGGCCACGCACGGTTCCAAGTTATAGCTCGACAACCACATACTCCTTGGTGATCAATTAGAAGCTCTCTGCTGAAAAAGCCACCACCAAGTGTTCCGATCGGTGATCCACGGAGCTGTCTCGTACGCAGCAGGCACCGATAGCGACTGAAATCTGTACCCGGCCTGCATGCACCCGCATTTGAGTTAATTGGCCAGCAGTCATCAGTTGAACAGAGGAACGCGCACGTCAAAGACTGTCTGGAAAGTGCATCCGGCGGGTTCATTGAACAGGGCAACGTCGCGCTCGGGCGTACGCTCTCGCTCGACCCAACGTGTGTTCGCCGGTGCACCACGTAGACGTAGCTAGGTGCATGCGTTCCTTCCACGACGTCCACGACGGATAAAAGCGCACCCGGGATTGATTGGGCGGCACGTCCACGTCCGTCAGTGTAGAACGGAGCGATAATATGGACTCATTGACGTATGACTCGCCGCGCGCGGAGGCGCACCGCCCACCTCGCGCTTATCCATTGTTCTCTGTCAATTGCAACGGACAATTTTGGGGCTGTTTTCACTCAGTGAAGTTCTGGAAGATCATGCGTTCGGAGTTGGGGGTGCCGGCGACGATCCCACCGGAGGCAAATTTTCGTGTTTTGACCCTATTTGGATATAAATTTTGGATCTGACCTCTGTTTGAAATTATTTCGAGATTTGACAATTTCTCTACCGTCAGGGGTTCTGGCGGTTGGGTTAGACAGCCTATCGCCAGGACCCTGGCGGTAGGGTGTGACCCTGTCAATAGGGTGTGACGGAGGAGACGGCGGCCGTCTGCGCATGCTAACCTATCGCTAGAGCTCCTGGCAGTATATGGTGGCTTGAGTTTTTTCCTCCGAAAGGTTCTGTAACGAAAAATCGCAACGGCCTGGCGGTAGGCTGTCTGACCCTACCGCCAGGTACCTTGGCGGTAGGATCATGTGTTTCTTTTCCAAGTTTAATTGCTTGCTTCTTTTGAAAAACAATTCACAGCAATGATGGATCACATCATATCAAAAGTGTTTGCATATGAAAATATGATAACCTCACACTTATAAATAGTAAAATTGATGTATCCATTAAATTCAACATATCAAATAGGTTCAACTAGTAACATAGGTAGCAATAACACGATCGAATAGTTCAACATAAGACAACTACTTTAACTTTGCAAGTTCAACATCACTTCGAGAACTTAATTAAAAGGTACAAGACAAATTCAGATAGCCGGCAACTTCAATAGAGCTCATTGATCTCCTCGTATGTTAGCCCTCGCGGTGGAGAGCAATAACGATCATAATCATGCAGAGCGACAAAGCAACATTGAATCGGGCATGAAAGTGATATAACTATTCTAAAACTCAAAGATCATCAAGGCAAAGTAGAGTTTTTAGTCTTAAACATGTGTAAGCATGTGCCAAGTCAATCCAAAAATTCTCTAAAGGGAAATACCACCCTAGTATGCCAGACTATAAACAGTGCGATGCATGTAGATCATTTCAATAACACATTATATACTCTAGTTATTCGAGACTAGCCACAAGGAAAGCATGAACCACTGGAAGAGCATTGTAAACATAGCACTATGTCGCTACAAGCTGGTCTCTAGATCATAAGTACATGCATATGTACAAAAGTAGAAACAATAAGAGTTCATACCGGTCTTCCTTGTTGCTTCCTTTCAGTCGATCTTCGTCATTACTGCTTGTCACTTGCACGATCGAAAGTACGAAATATAATCAAATGCCATCACAGACTCGAGCTGATCTCTGAAAACAAAGCAAACTAAAGAGAAAAAGGAAATTTTTTTGGTTTTTTCAAAGGTTGAATAAAAGCAATAGAAAGAGAAAATCTTTTTGTTGTTTTTGCAAAGAGAGAAGTAAAGAAGAACGGGCAAAAACTTCGAAAAGATCAAAGCGAATAAAACGGATAATATAATGGAAAAGTGAGAAGGGCACGTACTCCCTGTAATGCCCAGGATGGAGTTATACCTCCTACGTGTCGAGGCACGACTTAAAGGCATAAGTCCATCCTAGAATGATCTCAAGTTTGGTAATCTTTGCACAACTCATGTAAAAGAGGGATAGTAAACTGAAAAATAGTTGGCTTACAATCGCCACGTCACAGAATAACAGTACAAGTCTTAAACATCATACATTAAGATCACTACAACCCTCTAAGGGCAAAAGCCAAATGTCAAAGTACCAAACTCAGATAAAACAACCACAGGCGGATCGAATCCTAGTAAGAGACTCCACTACTGATCGTCCGGGTAGCGCACGTAGTAACGACTACGCTCCTCGTCGTACTCCCAATCCAGCTCGGTGCCATCACCTGGATAGCTCACAGCTGGACCTGCATCTGGTGTGTGAAGTAACTGTGAGCCACAGAGGACTCAGCAATCCCGTTCCCGGGTAACAGAACTATCAAAGCCTTTGGGTGAGGGAAAGGCTGAAGAAAGAACAAGTCTGCAGCAGCAACTAGCATCTAACTTACGCAAGTGAGAGCGAGAAGAGAAGGCATCGCGAGAAATGATCACGAAGTGATCCTAGCTACAAGCTCACAAACATAACCCCTCCGTGTTCAACTCCCGAATCCCTATTCGGAAATTGACAGTCACGGAACACACGCTGGTAGTGTATTAGTATCATTGTGTCAAGTTTTCTACAACCGTAATTAACAAGCTCCCATCTGCCACATAACCGCGGGCACGGCTTTCGAAAGTTCAAACCCTGCAGGGGTGTTCCAACTTGACCCATTACAAGCCCACGATCCGCGGAGTCGCAACTCCAAAGTGGGAAGACCCGAGTATCCTCGGAATCCCGTGCTCAAGATATACCGAGCTAAGGTAAGGCTAATCCAGCAAATCCTCCCGGCGTGTCGACACCCTGATAGTAGCCGCGCGTATCTAGGTCTCAGGACACGTCCGGATGAGCAGTACGTACAGATACCGAAGATCCCAGCGAACCGGGTGGTATCCGCAAGTGGCTCTAGTTTGGACCAACACTCAAGTCGAGCACTGGCCCAGGGGGTTGAATTAATTAAGCCTCGGGTTAATTACTCCCTCGGAAAGGTTTTAGTTGTTTAGGCAAATAGTACCAAGGTTGGGACTTGCTGGAAAAGACTTAGCACTTAGCGGTTTATCGAGGGGGTCCCATACACCCCAACCGTGTTAGGAACGCATAATCAAGGAACATAAAACCGGCTTATACGGATCCTAACGGCATGAGTGGAACAAAACACCAAGCAAAAGGCTTAGCCTTCCACCCTTGCCAATATATAGATGATTTCAAATTAAAGCATTTATATAGTGTGATATAACCCAACCAAACTTCAACATGAAGCAAGCATCTTCGATCTTCACCTGCAACTAGCAACGCTATAAGAAGGGCTGAGCGAAGCGTACTTAGCCAAGACAACGGTTTGCATAGGTAGGGTGGTTAAACATGGCAATTGGTTACAAGTAGGAGGCTGACAAGAAGAACATGGGCATCGAGGCAAAACTATAGATCGAGACTACTAGCAATAGGCAAAGATAGTAATGTTATCGGGGTTCGGTCATCTTGCCTGAAGAGAAGACGTTCGGATCGAAAGAAGGGTCCTCGTGCTCAAACTCGTTGGAAACCTCGTGCTCAACCTCGTTGGAAAACTCGTGCTCAACTTCCGGCTCTAAACAAGACAAACACACCAAGCACCAATCAACTCGATGCAATGCGCACTCGAAAAACATGAATGCATGATGGATGCACTAAAGATGCACATGGAGCACGTAAAACATCACTCAAGCAAAACACCTCAA
>LR738715.1:691064762-691124496 GCA_902687465.1 Secale cereale | reverse complement strand
AAGATAACAACCTGATATTATTAATCTACACAGAAAATCACCCAAGTTTGATATAAGACTCGCTGAAATCGGAGTTACGGGCTAAAAGTTATGCCCGAAACAAGATTTGAGCGAAAGCTGAAAATTACAGCAACATGGCATCTTTGGAGCTCAAAATAATTAATCTACAGCACCCAAAAAGCATGGCAAAGGACTTGAACACAAACTAGATATAATGTACAGCAACTAGGTCCAAAGTGCACCCCCAACGGAGTTACGGATCAATAGCAATGATCTTGGACATATTGAACTTTGAAATAAAATTCTGGCAGCAGAATTTTATTGAAACTTTAGAGCAAAAGATAAACATGCTACAGCCACTCAAATGGACATGTGAGGACATGGATGGAAAGACAACAATATATACTTCAAGGAACAATCAAAATCCACCCCAAAACTATCATGCTTTGTCCTACAACATCACACGAACATGGCATCGGAACGTTACAGATTTCAGACTTAGTGAAATTTCACTAAGTCCTAAAACAGCAACATCATCATAGCATCAAAAAGAGCATGTTTAAGACACCTCGAAACTAAACATGGCAAAGGGTAAGCACCTCATCAAAATACATATGACGGTGATCCCGAAACACACAAGCATGCATCATTGTGGTGAACACAACGATTACAACGAGCTCAACAAGATGGCATTTCAAAACAAGTGAAAACACAACATGTGAACATGGCACTTTGCAACGATGATAACAAGGAAACAATAAATCTACCATGCAACCTATCACGCACAACACGTAGTTCGTGACGAGACGAACACGTGGACATGTCATTTGCATCGTTTGGACAAACGAGCTAAAAGATATCACATGTCAAAGGTGGCATGAAAATAACACATAACAGCAGTTTATATCATGATGCACTCTTGCAACAGCAAAACAAGTGTCAAGATGACATCTAACATGCATGACTACAACAGGTAAAACGTAGAGGACAACTCCACGAACATCTGGACATGCTACACGCGCAAAACGGAGCAGCAGGTAAAAAGTTAGAGCAGTTCAAAGTTAGCATCTCAGATAAACAGATCTGGGGACTTAGGAGTGGGGGAACAACCTTAGTAGTCTCAGATCTGAAAAAAAAAACAGAGGAACGGGCCGGCGGCGCGGATCCGGCCCGATCCGGCGGCTGGAACTGGGCCCGGCGCGGAGAGGAGAGCGGCGGCCCAGGCGCGCGGTTGAGGCGGCTGCCTGGAGCGGCCTCGGAGGCGAGCGGTGCTCGGCCCGGTACGGGCGACGGCCCACCGCGGAGACGCGGCAACGGAGAGGCGAGGCGAGCGGGCTGACGCGAGGCGGAGAGCGGCCCAACTGGCCCGCTGGCGAGGCGGCTGGAGCGGGAGGCGAGCTGGGCCTGCTCGGCGTCGATGTGGTCCAGGCGCCCTCGGTCGCTCGCACGGAGAGGCAACGGGATGACGAGGCCTGGCGAGGCCGGGGGCCCAGGTGGCGGCGATGGAGCCCGAGCGCACTGGAACGAGCGCGTTGACTCCGGGGCCTCGAGCCAGCAGTTTTGCGGCGGCGGAGCGGCTCGATCCCAGGGATCCCCTCGGGATCTAGGAGACCTACAGATCTGATTTCTTGGATCTGAGGAAGAAGGGGAAAAAAAAGAAAGTGGAGAAGGGGAAGAAGAAGGGGATGCCCAAATAGACTTAGGGGTCTATATATAGCAGTTTAGACTAGGGTTTGGAGACTAGGGGTGCTAGGAGCCCTCCGATCGTGATCCAACGGATCCGATCGCGGGGATGAATTAAAAGGACCAGACGGAGATAAAAGACTGCAGTAGGGGTATTTCCGGGACACGAAGTGAAGGCACATCGGACCCACACGGACAACGGAGGGAAAAGTCAACGGAGTCCAAACGAGACGAGATTTGAGAGGCGGGTTGCACACAACAAAACAACAACACACAACACAACCTCGCGGCACACCGGTCACGAAAAACGCCCGAACAACAAAGTAGGCCTACGGGACGTCACAGACACGTGAGGGAGCTCCGGAACACGAAACGGACAACGGGAAGAAACGCCACGAACCGGATGCAACCCACAACACAAAAGCAATGCAATGCACATGTCTACATGATATGAATGAATGCCACACACTCACACAACAAAACGACGAAAGCCCGAAAGACAAAGAACCCGAAATGGAAATAGATGAAGCCGGAGATATATTATAAGCCCAAAAGGGAAAGTATTACATCCGGGGCATTACAAACTCTCCTCTACTACAAAAAGATCTCGTCCCGAGATCTAGGACTGGAAAAAGGAAGGGTACTCGGAACGAAGATGATCTTCTCGTTCCCAGGTAGCTTCTCGGTCTGTGTGATGTGACCACTTGACTTTCAGAAACTTGATGGACTTGTTGCGAGTCTTGCGTTCAGTTTCTTCGAGAATTGCAACTGGATGCTCTCGGTAGGAAAGGTCTTGTTGAAGATCAATCTCCTCAAACGGAATCATGCGCTCAGGTGCCTTGAAGCATTTGCGAAGTTGAGACACATGGAAGACATCATGAACATTTGCAAAGTTGGAAGGGAGCTCGAGCTGATAGGCTAGATCGCCTCTTTTGCCAAGAATTCTGAAAGGCCCGACGTATCTAGGAGCAAGCTTTCCTTTGATACCGAATCTCTGGGTTCCTTTCATCGGAGAAACTCGGAGATAGACATGATCACCGATGTCGAAAGCCAAATCACGATGCTTTCCGTCATAGTAGCTCTTCTGACGCGACTGAGCGGCCTTGAGATTCTCACGTATGACTTTGCACATTTCCTCGGCTTCAGAGATCAAATCATTGCCAAGAAGTTGGCGTTCGCCTGTTTCAGACCAGTTGAGAGGGGTACGGCACTTTCTGCCATAGAGAATTTCAAACGGTGCTTTGCCTGCACTTGCTTGAAAGCTGTTGTTGTAAGAGAACTCTGCAAATGGAAGACAGTCTTCCCATTTCATGCCGAAGGAGATGACACAGGCTCTGAGCATATCTTCTAGGATCTGATTCACACGCTCGACTTGACCACTAGTCTGAGGGTGAAAGGCAGTGCTGAACCTGATCTTCGTGCCCATGGCGGACTGAAAGGAGTCCCAGAACTTTGATGTGAACAAGCTGCCACGGTCTGAGGATATCACTTGAGGAATGCCATGTAGGGACACAATTCTGGAAGTGTACAGCTCTGCAAGTTGAGCTGCATTGATTGATTCTTTGACTGGAAGAAAGTGAGCAACTTTGGTAAGCTTGTCAATCACCACAAAGATAGCATCATTGCCTCGCTTGGATTTAGGAAAACCAGTGACGAAGTCCATTTCAATGTGGTCGAACTTCCACTCGGGAATAGGAAGAGGTTGGAGAAGACCGGCTGGACGTTGATGTTCTGCTTTCACTCTTCTGCATACATCACATTCATTCACGAATTGGGCAGTTTCCCTTTTCATGCGTGTCCACCAGTAAGACTGCTTGAGATCTTGGTACATCTTGGAACTGCCAGGATGAATGGAAAGGAGAGAGTCATGAGCTTCTTCCATTATGAGCTTCCTGAGATCACCTTTGGGAACAACGAGTCTGTCCTCGAAGAACAAGGTATCTCTCTCATCAACACGGAAGCACTTATATTTTGGAGTGCCCTTTGCAATCCCATGTTTCACCTTCTTCACCATGGTATCACTGAGCTGGGCCTCACGGACTTGATCTTCCAAGGTAGGAGCAATCTGGAGATTTGCAAGAAAACCCTGCGGAACAACCTGAAGGTTGAGCTTCCTGAAAGCTTCACAAAGCTCAGGCTGGTGTGGCTTGATAAGAAGGCTGTTGCAATATGCCTTTCTGCTCAAAGCATCTGCAATCACATTCGCCTTGCCTGGAGTGTACTCAATGCTGGGGTTGTACTCTTGGATCATCTCTACCCAACGAGTCTGGCGGAGGTTCAGATGCGGCTGTGTGAAGATGTACTTCAAGCTCTTGTGATCAGTGAAGATGTCGACCTTTCTGCCCAACAACAGATGTCTCCACGTAATCAGAGCATGTACCACAGCTGCTAGCTCGAGATCATGTGTGGGATAGTTCTTCTCAGCTGGCTTTAGCTGACGTGAAGTGTATGCCACGATTCTCTTCTCTTGCATAAGCACACCACCAAGGCCTTGAAGAGAAGCGTCACAGAACACTTCATAGGGCTTGGATTCATCTGGAGGAATCAGAACTGGAGCTGAGACAAGCTTTTCTTTGAGGGTTTTGAAAGCCACTTCACACTCGGGAGACCAAAAGTATTTGACATTCTTCTGAAGGAGGTTGGAAAGAGGCTTGGCAATCTTGGAGAAGTTCTCCACAAACCTTCTGCAATAGCTGGCAAGACCCAGAAAACTGCGGAGCTGCTTGACGTTCTGAGGAGCTTCCCAGTTGACAATTGCTTCAACCTTCTCGGGATTAACCGCAATACCGTCAGCTGAGATAATGTGGCCCAGGTACAAAACCTTATCAAGCCAAAACTCGCACTTTGAGAACTTGGCATAGAATTTATGCTCTCGGAGTCGATCAAGAACCAGACGCAAGTGCTTTTCGTGATCTTCTTCATTCTTGGAAAACACCAGAATATCATCCAGATACACAAGCACGAATTCGCCAGTATAGGGGTTGAAGATGTAATGCATCATCCTTGAAAAAGTAGGAGGAGCATTAGCGAGACCGAAGGACATGACGGTATACTCATATGAACCGTAGCTCGTTCTGAAGGCCGTCTTGGGAATGTCTTCCTCGCGAATGCGAATTTGATGATAGCCCATTCGGAGGTCAAGCTTAGAGAACACTTTAGCTCCTTTGAGCTGCTCAAAAAGTTCGTTGATGTTGGGGAGCGGATACTTGTTCTTAATCGTCTTCTTGTTCAGTGGCCGGTAGTCAACACAGAGACGCTCCGTGCCATCTTTCTTCTTGACAAATAAGACGCCACAGCCCCACGGAGATGTACTCGGTCTGATGAGACCCATACGCTCCTGTTCATCCAACTGTTTCTTCAATTCCTTCAATTCATCTGAAGAGAGCTTGTATGGACGCCGGCAAACAGGTTCGGTGCCCGGCTCGAGTTCAATGACAAACTCCACCTGACGGTGTGGAGGCATGCCTGGAAGTTCTTCTGGAAAGACATCTTGATATTCATTCACCACTGGAATTTGCTCTATGGCATTAATTTCACCCTTATCATTAAGAGAGAAAAGCCGAATAGTATTATCCCTGGAGGCGAAGATAATCACATCTTCATCAGAATGAGTCAATTTGACTTCCTTTTGAGCGCAATCAATGTGAGCATCATGTTGAGAAAGCCAATCCATTCAGAGAATGAGGTCGATGTCAGAATGACCAAGAACCACCGGAGAAGCCAAAAATCGATAATCACCCATGCGAATAGAAATATCCGGAACATGCACCCGAGAGGTCATTTGCAAACCAGGAGAAATAATGCTCAACGGCTTCGGCATCACTTGAGTGACAAATTCATGCTTAGCAACAAAAGGTCTTGAAATGAAGGACAAAGATGCACCCGAATCAAACAATACTTTAGCTGGAAAAGAGTTCACTGAGAGGTTACCCAAAATGACATCAGAAGAGTTCTCTGCTTCAGCTGCACTCATCAGATTGACCCTTGCAGACTTTGGATCATGCTTGACAATA
The DNA here is from genome assembly GCA_902687465.1 of Secale cereale. Taxonomy (NCBI): domain Eukaryota; kingdom Viridiplantae; phylum Streptophyta; class Magnoliopsida; order Poales; family Poaceae; genus Secale; species Secale cereale. Next base: position 691,118,800 of record LR738715.1, on the reverse strand, counting down.
GCTGAACTCATAGGAGAGGAGGAGGTGGAAGACGCTTCGGATTCGGACATCTGTTGGCATAATGACCCTTCTGGCCACACTTGTTGCACACCACTTCAGAGAGAGGACAGAACTGAGAGCCACTGGACTTGGAGCCTTGAGACTGAAACTGCTTCTTCGACTGGTTGCTCGGGTTGGGTGGGTGGGAGAAACCACGACCACTAGAGTTCTTGTTGTTGGAGTTGTTGAAGTTGCTGGAGTTGTTGTATGGAGCTCGAATCATTGGAGGAGGAGGAAGCCAGAATTTTTGTTGTTTCGCAGCCAACTGAGACGATGAGGTAGAGTGAACAGCATCTCGAATTCTCTTCTTAGAAGCCTCCATCTTAAGCTGAGCTGCTTCTTGTTTCAAAGCCATATTATAGAACTTATCGAATTCGTCTGGCTCGAACAAAGTGAGAGCAAGCTGAAGTTCATCTTTGAGACCTCCACGGAACTGATAGATTTTGCTCTTTGCATCAGGAATGTCTTGCTTTGCATAGCGAGCGAGGTTTTGGAACTTGACATTATACTGATAGACTGTCATGGAGCCCTGCTTGAGGTTGCGGAATTGCTCACGCATACCCTCAATGACACTTGTAGGAATGTGATGCGAGCGGAAATCCTTGCAGAAATTCTCCCAAGAGATCACTTGACCCGGCCTTGAGTCTTTGTACTGCTGCCACCAGTCAGCTGCTTGATCTTTCAGTTGGAAGGCTGCAAACTTCACATAGTCATCTTCTTTCACGTTACTGCACTCAAAATGCTTCTTGATATCGGTCAGCCAATCTTCAGCATCAAGAGGGTCGACACAGTAACTGAAAGCTTTAGGATTGTTGGCCAAGAACTGGTTGAGGGTAGCATGGTGCTGCTGGAAGAAGTTGCCTTGGTTCATTGGAACGCCCTGATTAGCTTGATTAGCTTGATTAGCTTGCATCATCTGCATCATCTGCATCATCAACTGAGTGTTCTGAGCAGTAGTCTGCATAATTGCTCTCCAAGCCTCAGGCGGAGGAGGAGGGGAAGGAGGACGTTCTGGGACCTCTTCACCCTCTGGGTTGGCATTCGGAACCCTTTTCGGAGCCATCCTGTAAGAGATGACCACGAATCAGCAATTGATTGACAAAAGGAATAAGCTGAATCAATGGAATGAATTGCAACAAGTCTTCACAATAATCATTCGAACAATAAGAACGAATGAAATCATCCGAACAAGAGGAACGAATGAATTTCTTAGTTAATTGATAACATCAGTCTTCACGAGAAGCCACATAGGGATCAAAAGGATAAAATAATAAAACAACAAGGTACGGAAAGGAACAAACACAAGAGAGGAGTTTCGTTCTAACATCTTTGTGCTGAAAGCATATGAAAGCGTTACGAAAAGGTTTTGCAATCCCCGGATCAGCATAGCCAAGGACCCTTTAAGATGCAACTCCTGATAGTAACCTCGGTCATATAACCCCTTCACTCAATGTCGAACCCCGAACTCACTAACCTGCATTCGTTGGAAGAATGCCTACGATTTACTGGATAAAACCCACCTATAGTTTTCCGAAAGATTCCAGTTATGCAATCAGGTGTTGGGGATACACGGGAAGCACCGCGCAATCAACTCTAACCTACATCCAGGTGTATCCATCCTTCAACACATAACCAGTCTTTCTCGGAAACTGTGTACCTCGGACCTTCGAAAAGCATCCACTATAACAAGCTATGGCAATACTCCCGAACTACCTCCCCAGTACTGGGTGATGTCGGGGTTATCGTGCCACTGGCCGTATAGGGGAGATTTTCGATGTCGGCCGTCTTAAGTATTTAGTACTGTCGCGATATGCTTGTTACAATGATACCCCGAAGCTCAACTCCTCGGTAACAGGAGGCATCGAGAACAATATCCTTGTCACAAGAACATCGAAACAATCCCAGAATACTCGCGGGATTCCTAAAAAAAATTTTGTGTAAATTTTGAAGATAGGAGAGACAAGAGTAGACGTCAGGAGTCCTCACCAGAGAGAAAAGGGATGAGAAGCAAAGAAATCCTACTCTCCGATATAATATAGGACTCAAAAAGTTTTTAGTGTGTGCCTAGACTCAACCGTCAACGGTTCGATCAAACAGTGGGGGCTCCTAGGTCGGAGAAGGCTCTGAATACCAACTTGTAATGCCCAGGATGGAGTTATACCTCCTACGTGTCGAGGCACGACTTAAAGGCATAAGTCCATCCTAGAATGATCTCAAGTTTGGTAATCTTTGCACAACTCATGTAAAAGGGGGATAGTAAACTGAAAATAGTTGGCTTACAATCGCCACGTCACAGAATAACAGTACAAGTCTCAAACATCATACATTAAGATCACTACAACCCTCTAAGGGCAAAAGCCAAAAGTCAAAGTACCAAACTCAGATAAATAAACCATAGGCGGATCGAATCCTAGTAAGAGACTCCACTACTGATCGTCCGGGTAGCGCACATAGTAACGACTACGCTCCTCGTCGTACTCCCAATCCAGCTCGGTGCCATCACCTGGATAGCTCACGGCTGGACCTGCATCTGGTGTGTGAAGTAACTGTGAGCCACAGAGGACTCAGCAATCCCGTTTCCGGGTAACAGAACTATTTAAGCCTTTAGGTGAGGGAAAAAGGCTGAAGAAAGAACAAGTCTGCAGCAGCAACTAGCATCTAGCTTACGCAAGTGAGAGCGAGGAGAGAAGGCATCGGCGAGAAGTGATCACGAAGTGATCCTAGCTACAAGCTCACAATCATAACTCCTCCGTGTTCAACTCCCGAATCCCTATTCGGAAATTGACAGTCACGGAACACACGCTGGTAGTGTATTAGTATCATTGTGTCAAGTTATCTACAACCGGAATTAACAAGCTCCCATCTGCCACATAACCGCGGGCACGGCTTTCGAAAGTTCAAACCCTGCAGGGGTGTTCCAACTTGACCCATTACAAGCCCACGATCCGCGGAGTCGCAACTCCAAAGTGGGAAGACCCGAGTATTCTCGGAATCCCGTGCTCAAGATATACCGAGCTAAGGTAAGGCTAATCCAGCAAATCCTCCCGGCGTGTCGACACCCTGATAGTAGCCGCGCGTATCTAGGTCTCAGGACACGTCCGGATGAGCAGTACGTACAGATACCGAAGATCCCAGCGAACCGGGTGGTATCCGCAAGTGGCTCTAGTTTGGACCAACACTCAAGTCGAGCACTGGCCCAGGGGGTTGAATTAATTAAGCCTCGGGTTAATTACTCCCTCGGAAAGGTTTTAGTTGTTTAGGCAAATAGTACCAAGGTTGGGACTTGCTGGAAAAGACTTAGCACTTAGCGGTTTATCGAGGGGGTCCCATACACCCCAACCGTGTTAGGAACGCATAATCAAGGAACATAAAACCGGCTTATACGGATCCTAACGGCATGAGTGGAACAAAACACCAAGCAAAAGGCTTAGCCTTCCACCCTTGCCAATATATAGATGATTTCAAATTAAAGCATTTATATAGTGTGATATAACCCAACCAAACTTCAACATGAAGCAAGCATCTTCGATCTTCACCTGCAACTAGCAACGCTATAAGAAGGGCTGAGCGAAGCGTACTTAGCCAAGACAACGGTTTGCATAGGTAGGGTGGTTAAACATGGCAATTGGTTACAAGTAGGAGGCTGACAAGAAGAACATGGGCATCGAGGCAAAACTATAGATCGAGACTACTAGCAATAGGCAAAGATAGTAATGTTATCGGGGTTCGGTCATCTTGCCTGAAGAGAAGACGTTCGGATCGAAAGAAGGGTCCTCGTGCTCAAACTCGTTGGAAACCTCGTGCTCAACCTCGTTGGAAAACTCGTGCTCAACTTCCGGCTCTAAACAAGACAAACACACCAAGCACCAATCAACTCGATGCAATGCGCACTCGAAAAACATGAATGCATGATGGATGCACTAAAGATGCACATGGAGCACGTAAAACATCACTCAAGCAAAACACCTCAATACAAGATAACAACCTGATATTATTAATCTACACAGAAAATCACCCAAGTTTGATATAAGACTCGCTGAAATCGGAGTTACGGGCTAAAAGTTATGCCCGAAACAAGATTTGAGCGAAAGCTGAAAATTACAGCAACATGGCATCTTTGGAGCTCAAAATAATTAATCTACAGCACCCAAAAAGCATGGCAAAGGACTTGAACACAAACTAGATATAATGTACAGCAACTAGGTCCAAAGTGCACCCCCAACGGAGTTACGGATCAATAGCAATGATCTTGGACATATTGAACTTTGAAATAAAATTCTGGCAGCAGAATTTTATTGAAACTTTAGAGCAAAAGATAAACATGCTACAGCCACTCAAATGGACATGTGAGGACATGGATGGAAAGACAACAATATATACTTCAAGGAACAATCAAAATCCACCCCAAAACTATCATGCTTTGTCCTACAACATCACACGAACATGGCATCGGAACGTTACAGATTTCAGACTTAGTGAAATTTCACTAAGTCCTAAAACAGCAACATCATCATAGCATCAAAAAGAGCATGTTTAAGACACCTCGAAACTAAACATGGCAAAGGGTAAGCACCTCATCAAAATACATATGACGGTGATCCCGAAACACACAAGCATGCATCATTGTGGTGAACACAACGATTACAACGAGCTCAACAAGATGGCATTTCAAAACAAGTGAAAACACAACATGTGAACATGGCACTTTGCAACGATGATAACAAGGAAACAATAAATCTACCATGCAACCTATCACGCACAACACGTAGTTCGTGACGAGATGAACACGTGGACATGTCATTTGCATCGTTTGGACAAATGAGCTAAAAGATATCACATGTCAAAGGTGGCATGAAAATAACACATAACAGCAGTTTATATCATGATGCACTCTTGCAACAGCAAAACAAGTGTCAAGATGACATCTAACATGCATGACTACAACAGGTAAAACGTAGAGGACAACTCCACGAACATCTGGACATGCTACACGCGCAAAACGGAGCAGCATGTAAAAAGTTAGAGCAGTTCAAAGTTAGCATCTCAGATAAACAGATCTGGGGACTTAGGAGTGGGGGAACAACCTTAGTAGTCTCAGATCTGGAAAAAAAACAGAGGAACGGGCCGGCGGCGCGGATCCGGCCCGATCCGGCGGCTGGAACTGGGCCCGGCGCGGAGAGGAGAGCGGCGGCCCAGGCGCGCGGTTGAGGCGGCTGCCTGGAGCGGCCTCGGAGGCGAGCGGTGCTCGGCCCGGTACGGGCGACGGCCCACCGCGGAGACGCGGCAACGGAGAGGCGAGGCGAGCGGGCTGACGCGAGGCGGAGAGCGGCCCAACTGGCCCGCTGGCGAGGCGGCTGGAGCGGGAGGCGAGCTGGGCCTGCTCGGCGTCGATGTGGTCCAGGCGCCCTCGGTCGCTCGCACGGAGAGGCAACGGGATGACGAGGCCTGGCGAGGCCGGGGGCCCAGGTGGCGGCGATGGAGCCCGAGCGCACTGGAACGAGCGCGTTGACTCCGGGGCCTCGAGCCAGCAGTTTTGCGGCGGCGGAGCGGCTCGATCCCAGGGATCCCCTCGGGATCCAGGAGACCTACGGATCTGATTTCTTGGATCTGAGGAAGAAGGGGAAAAAAAGAAAGTGGAGAAGGGGAAGAAGAAGGGGATGCCCAAATAGACTTAGGGGTCTATATATAGCAGTTTAGACTAGGGTTTGGAGACTAGGGGTGCTAGGAGCCCTCCGATCGTGATCCAACGGATCCGATCGCGGGGATGAATTAAAAGGACCAGACGGAGATAAAAGACTGCAGTAGGGGTATTTCCGGGACACGAAGTGAAGGCACATCGGACCCACACGGACAACGGAGGGAAAAGTCAACGGAGTCCAAACGAGACGAGATTTGAGAGGCGGGTTGCACACAACAAAACAACAACACACAACACAACCTCGCGGCACACCGGTCACGAAAAACGCCCGAACAACAAAGTAGGCCTACGGGACGTCACGGACACGTGAGGGAGCTCCGGAACACGAAACGGACAACGGGAAGAAACGCCACGAACCGGATGCAACCCACAACACAAAAGCAATGCAATGCACATGTCTACATGATATGAATGAATGCCACACACTCACACAACAAAACGACGAAAGCCCGAAAGACAAAGAACCCGAAATGGAAATAGATGAAGCCGGAGATATATTATAAGCCCAAAAGGGAAAGTATTACATCCGGGGCATTACACTCCCCCAAGCTTAGGCTTTTGGCCTAAGTTGGTTAGCAGCTACTGCCCCCAGGAGCCTCTTGCTCCAGGGGTATGGTGGTGAGACCAAGGGTCGTAGAAGGATGATGGCGCGTACACCGAACTCCTCGGAGTCTCCCACGAGGAAGGTTCCGAGCGCCAAACAGAGGAAGACCCTTCACCAAACTCGGTGGCGGTCTCATCCTGAAAATGTGGTATCTCACCGTGCCTCTCCTCGTTGGGCACAACCCCCTCCATGGGGTTATGGAACTGATGCTGGACCATGAACTCATCGAACTGGACAACATCAAAGGACCATCCTTTCCTGCGAGAAAAATCAAACAAAAGAGGTGCAGGTAGACGGATCTCGCGTTCCGCGGTAGTTCCGAAACGCAAGATATAAACAAGGTTATCAAGCTCAGAACCCATGGTAACAAACTTATGCCTTTTCATAGCAGCAAGATCAAAGCTTAAATAAGTAAAAGGAGTATCATCAGGGTGTGGGGTGCCTCCAAGATGCTCTAAGATAAGCGTGGCATAAATGCCACCATATAAGTCCCCCTTGTTACCGTTCATAGCAAGGCGTCGAGCAATTAAGGTACCAATATTATAATCAGACCTCCCTGAGAGGGCTGCTGTCAGGATAGCAATATCCGGAGCAGAAATGCTGCTCGTGTTGTCACGAGCTAACACCCCTCTAGCAATGTAATATGCAAAATACCTGAGGTGAGGAAACAAGATACTGGAGATCTTCGACCGATGAATATCCCTCGTACCCATGCTGCAGAGAGAGTTGATGACGGTTTTCAGCTCGGAGGGCTGAGTGGCCATCCTTGCCGTCCTCCCAACGTTCGGCACACCTATTACCTCACAAAAATTTCCCAGAGTCATGGTGATAAGATCATTATAAATTTTAAACTCAATAGCACCTGAATCAGGATTATATCTAAAACTGTTAATGAAACCGCAGGTGAGTTTCTGATACTGAGTAACACGGCTCGTGACTAGTCGTGTCAAACCTGCATTAGCACAAAGATTATAAACCTCATCCTTGATTCCCGCAGCTTCCATGAATTCATCACATGGAAATGTCATCGCACGTGCTGGACTTGTGTCTTCCAACAACTCCAGGGGCACATGATCCTCATTATAGCTCACCCTGGCAGTCGATGGTGAAGCTGCGGCTCTAGTGACTCGATCGGAGTGTGCGGGCCTCCTCTTCTCAAGCCATCCTTTTGCCCTTCCTAACAAACTCATTTCTGAATTTTTTTTGCAATTTATAAAAACGAGGATTAAAACAAAGTGAGCTAAGGCAAACTACTCAACTCACTTGCCTAAGGCATAAACTTGCATCAAAACTTGGAAAACAACTTTCTACACATGCATGCAAGCTCATCTCTACAGCACCAAGAACTACTAAATACTCACAAATGAGACCACCAATCAAAAATCTAATTGGAGGGGTGGAGGAGTCACATACCAGGGAGTATTTGCTCAAAATTTCAGCTCAAATGATGGGCTGTAGAGAGAGATCGAAGAATCGCCCCCAAGAACAGCAAGAACAGCAAGAACAAGACCAGAACTCGGGTTTCTGGAAAAAGAGAGAGATAGGGGAAGAAGAAGTACCTGGAGGGGGGTCCCGTGGGCCCCAGGCGCCCTGTGGGCGCGGCCAGGGGCTGGGCCGCGCCAGCTGGCCGCCTGGGCCACTGGTGGCCCCCCCTGGCTGGCCCCAGGACTTTCCGGGTCTCTCCCGTTGTGGAAATTTTTAATATAATTTTTCTGGAATTTTTCTGAAAACTTCACAGTTGAAATTTTTTCGAAGTTCAAAAAGGTGCGAAACTCTCTGAAAACTTGAAGCAGTTAGTAGTATTGTGAAGCTTCAAAAACATAGATACTTGGTACAGCAAGTAGTACAACACTAAAAACAAATGAAAACATAGCAAGCTCAACTTTTTATCCATATAAAACACGTTCACTAGTAAGGTTGATCAAGTCTTACCAATATATAGAGCAAAAAGTCTCACCTCCTACGAAGTAATCACTGAACTTTTACCTTGATGGACATTGTCCCTACCATGATAGTTTTGTATTTGTGAGGCACATGTAGTGGATAGTCCCATTCTCCAATTTTCACGGTCTCGATATTCTCTATAGAGTTGAGGGCATGCCTCCTGTCGGTCTTCTTCGGAAAATATACCGCGTGTTCTTTATAATTCACATGAAAGGTAACCTTCCCTTTGTTGCAATCAATAATAGCACCTGCGGTGTTAAGGAAAGGTCTACCAAGAATAATGGACATGCTCCCATCCTCGGGCATGTCAAGCACAACAAAATCAGTAAGAATTAAACAATTAGCAACTTCAACTGGAACATCCTCACAAATACCTATCGGAACAGCGGTTGACTTGTCAGCCATCTGAAGGGAGATATCCGTAGGAATTAGTTTCTCTAAACAAAGCCTCTCGTAAAGAGAGAGAGGCATAACACTCACTCCCGCTCCAAGATAACACAAAGCAGTTTTGACATAATTATTCTTTATGGAGCAAGGAATGGTGGGTATACCTGGATCACCAAGCTTCTCAGGAATCTTTCCACTGAAAGAATAGTTAGCAAGCATAGTAGATATTGCATCATTAGGAATTTTCTTTTTGTTAGTGATAATATCTTTCATATATTTTGAATAAGGAAGTAACTTAATAGCATCAGTCAAAGGAATTTGAAGAAAAAGAGGTTTAATCCATTCACAAAACTTATTGTAATGCTCTTCTTCTTTAGATTTGATGGACTTACCTGGAAAGGGCATGGGTTTCTGCACCCATGGTTCTTTCTCCTTCCCATGTTTTCTTGCGATGAAGTCTTCTTTAGTGTACCTCTTACGTTTGTCAGGTGCTTCTTCTTCTCGAACTTCAGGCGGATCATTCTTCTCATTATCATTACCTTCAGGTTCAGCACCGTCTTCAGTCTCAGCATCGGAGATAGATACACTGTTGGGATCAATAGCTGGCTCTTCATTTGCAATAGGATCATTAGAATTGTCAGTCTCTTTATGTTTCTTCTTCTTATTTGGAGAGACAACAATTTCTTCTTCCCGCATCTGAGAATCTTGCTCGATTCTCTTCGGATGTCCCTCTGGATAAAGAGGATCTTGAGTACTAGTTCCTCCTCGGGTCTTAATCCCAAAAGCCTGCAGTTTATCTTGTTTGGCATTGTTAGCAAGCAAATCTCTTTGCACATTAGAAATTTGATCGAGCTGAGTTTGAACCATATGAAAATGCTTCACAAGACATTGAACATCATTAACTGTTCTATCTAAAACACCAAGCAACTTTTTGATAGCAAGGGAATTATCATGCAACTGACTTTCTATCCTCTCATTAAAATGATTCTGTTTCATAATAAAATTATCAAACTCATCTAAACATTGATCAGGAGGCTTACCATGAGGGATGTCACTTGCGTTGAAATCTAAAAGAGAGTGTACCTCTACCATAGGAGGGTGAGTGGTAGGCTCACACAGCTTCTCAATAGGGGGTAGATTCTTCACATCTTCAGCTTTAATACCTTTCTCTTTAATAGACTTCTTTGCTTCTTGCATATCCTCGGGGCTTAGAACAAACATGCCCCTCTTCTTTGTTGGTGGAGGTGGTTCAGGGACGGACCAATCTTCATGGTTTTTGGCAATCCTGCCCATTAGATCTTCCGCATCGTCCGGTGTTCTTTTCCTGAAAACACAACCAGCACAACTGTCCAAATAGGACCTAGATTCATCAGTTAGACCAGCATAGAATATATCAATTAATTCATTCTTAGGAATTTCATGTCCTGGTCTAGCCCGAATCAAGCCGCAGTACCTCCCCCAAGCTTTAGGGAGGGACTCATCCTGCAACTGTTTAAAGTTGTAAATTCTTTGTAAAGCAGCATGATGCATATGAGCAGGAAAGTACTTATCAACAAAAGAGTGAGCTAAGTCCTGAGGACTCTTAATAGAACTGCATGGGAGTGAATCATACCATGCTTTAGCACCTTCCTTCAAGGAGAAAGGAAGAAGCTTGGTCACATAAAAGTAGCGTATCTTTTCATCTGTGGTAGACATGCTACCTAGCTCACCAAGTTTAGTTAGGTGTGCAATAGCATCATCATTTTCTCTGCCATAAAAGGGGTCAGCTTCAACCATAGGTATAAGTGAAAGATCAACAGAGAAATCAAAATCAGGATCATCAATGCATATAGGAGATGTAGCAAACTCAGGATTAGGAACGGTTTTGTTTTTCAAAGAGTGTTTTTCAAATATTTTCTTAATAGTTTCAGGGTCAGAGCCGACAAACTCTGTTAGTTCCCTGCATAAATCTTCATCAAGTATATAGTAATCATCATCAAGGAGCCTCTCCTGGAGTTTACTCAAATCAGGATAATCATAAGTTTCACCAATAGGGTAGCGAGTAACAGGAAGTTCAATTCCATATTTTTCAGCAGCAGCAGTAATTTATTTCTCAAGAGCATAACCAAGTGAACTAATATCATCATCAAAAGTAGTAGAAGCATCATCAAGAGTATCATACATAGTAATAGATTCAGTAGGAGCATCATGTGGTGGTGGTGAGGCAAACTTACTCATAACAGAAGGTGAATCAAGCGTAGCACTAGTGCTCAGAGCAGTACCTTTTCTTGTAGTGGATCGTAAGATCGGAACCTTGGGGTCTCCTTTCTTACCCATAGTGAATAAAGTGCAGCAGGTAGGATACCTCAAGTAGACTTGTAAATATTGCTATGCTCCCCGGCAACGGCGCCAGAAAACGGTACTTGATAACCCTCAACCGTAAGGGATCGAGATAGTCTTCGCGGGTAAGAATAACCCAATTTATTGATTCGACACACGGGGAGCCAAAGAGTATTTATAAGCTTTAACAGTTGAGTTGTCAATTCAACCGCACCTGAAATATACTAACTTGCAACAAAAGATAAGTGGTAACAGTGATATGATAGTGATGATAGTAATAGTAAAAGTAAACAGCAAAAGTAAATAGCAGTAGTAAATGGCAGAAGTAGCAACTAGTGACAGGCAAGGTTTAAAATACTGTAGGCTAGGGAGATGGATGGTTGGGTGCTGCATGGATGAGATAGATTCTAACTTGGGGCACGGCACACGGAAAAGTAATGATCATCTAGGCAAATATCAAACATTAGGCATGTATCCCGTAGGTAGTTGTACGTGCTTGCAATAAGAACTTGCACAACATCTTTTGTCCTACCATCCCGCTACGAACGGGGCCAAAAGGAACTAATGGATATTAAGGTGCTCCTGTCAAAGAGCACCGGAACAAAGCAATGAACTCAATGGATACATGTAATCCTCAAACTACGGACCATCCCCTTTGGTGTCCCAAGCTGTCACTTTTGGGATCGCCGGTTCCGAACCGTAACAGGTGCATACAACTCATAGATAGGATCAAGAACTCAAATATATTCATGCAAACACATATGGTTCAGATCTGAAATCATGGCACTTGGGCCCTAAGTGTCAAGCATTAAGAATAACAAGTTGTAGCAAAGATGATAAACACCATACTAGATGATAGGCAACATGCCCCCAACAATCTGACGAACTATTACATGATCTAACTCATCCAATCCCTACCATCCCCTTCGCCTACAGCAAGGGAATTACTCACACATAAAGGGGGAAGTCATGGAGGGATGATGGAGTGGTGATGATGATGACGATGGCGACGATCTCCCCTCTCCGGAGGCCAAATCAGCCTCCAGATTAGCCCTCCCGAAGAAGAACAGAGGGTGGCGGCGGCTCCGCGACGAAAAACAGCGAAAGGACTTCCGATCTGGGATTTTTGCGTCGGGAGGAAAAATACAGGCTAAAGTAGGGCACCAGGGGGTGTGGGGCCCACCCAGGCGCCCCCCCGGCGTGGCCCAGGGGTGGGCCCACAGGGCGCCTGGGCACCCCCTGGGCCCCCTCTGGCCCCACTTCTGGCATTTTGTTTCTTCGGGTGCGTGGATTTTTCGTGATTTTTCGTGGATTTTTCTGAGATGCTTAAAAATCCGTTTTCCTGCACACAAATAAACCATACAGGCAGCTCTGCTGAAAACAGCGTTAGTCCGGGTTAGTTTAGTCCAAATCATGCAAGAATGAGGTCAAAACAATATCAAAAGTGTTTGGAAAAGTAGATATGTTTGAGACGTATCAACTCCCCCAAGCTTAGCATATTGCTTGTCCTCAAGCAATTCAGTTCAACGAACTGGACGCGACAAAGAGAACTTTGACAAACTCTTTTGCTTCATTAGATGTATATAAGCATGTACTACGAAAAGAGTTCAGCAAGTATTAAAACAGTACTTATGAGAACAATGCAAGGAGCAATCCTTCTTTCAAGTGACCAGTCACAAATAATCAAGAGTAAACAATATATTACCGAAAATCAAGACAAGATCACATTGCACATAGCTTGAGCATATTAAGGTGGTATCTCGCTAGCCTCCATGAGTGAAGCAAAACATAAATGCAGAGACTCCTCCAGAGTTTTAAAGGAGACTAGAACTAAGAATTTCAGAATAAATCATATCACAAGTATGCAGAAGACAACGTAATACTCTGGGACAATGCACATTACACTCATAATGACAATTATGCTCTCCTAGTCGGTGCTTTGAAGAAAGAAGATGAGATTCTCGAACCGTGGCTTTTATTGGCAAAGTTGAAAACCCGTGATCGGAAACAAAAACTAAACATGTACCAGAGCTCTTGGTTTTAAAAACAGAAGTAAATATGTTTTTGAGAGGTGCATATTTCGTCAAGGAATGCTAGCAGATAACTCAATCACTTTTTAAGCTAGACAAGTCTCGAGGAACGGCTCCCGCATGAGGACGATCACATCCTCTTAATCTCCTTTGTTTATCACTGCCAAACTTTTCTGATTTCTCATGAACAAAGCGTGAAGGAGGGTTTGTTTGTTATATTTATCTTTTCGAGCCGGGCGCACTCAATGCCAGTTCCTTTTCATATTAGGGGTTCGCACATTATACATGCAATCCAGGGGTGAAACTTGTCCAACTTAAAGAGATCATGAATTAACTACTACTTCCTCATGAGCTAAAACATAGGCACAAAAAGAGAAATGCTTTTGATTAATTTCGAGATGGTACACGAAAGTCTTCGTTAGGAATGGCAGGTAAATACCATGTATAGGAAGGTATAGTGGACTCATATGGCATAACATGTTTAAAGGTTTTGGATGCACAAGCAGTCATTCCGCTTAGTACGGGTGGAGGTTTAGCAAAAGACTGGGTAGCGACCAACTAGAGAGCAATAACGGTCATAATCATGCAGAGCGACAAAGCAACATTGAATCGAGCATGAAAGTGATATAACTATTCTAAAACTCAAAGATCATCAAGGCAAAGTAGACTTTTTAGTCTTAAACATGTGTAAGCATGTGCCAAGTCAATCCAAAAATTCTCTAAAGGGAAATACCACCCTAGTATGCCAGACTATGAACAGTGCGATCCATGTAGATCATTTCAATAACACATTATATACTCTAGTTATTCGAGACTAGCCACAAGGAAAGCATGAACCACTGGAAGAGCATTGTAAATATAGCACTATGTCGCTACAAGCTGGTCTCTAGATCATAAGTACATGCATATGTACAAAAGTAGAAACAATAAGAGTTCATACCGGTCTTCCTTGTTGCTTCCTTTCAGTCGATCTTCGTCATTACTGCTTGTCACTTGCACGATCGAAAGTAGGAAATATAATCAAATGCCATCACAGACTCGAGCTGATCTCTGAAAACAAAGCAAATTAAAGAGAAAAAGGAAATTTTTTTGGTTTTTTCAAAGGTTGAATAAAAGCAATAGAAAGAGAAAATCTTTTTGTTGTTTTTGCAAAGAGAGAAGAAAAGAAGAACGGGCAAAAACTTCGAAAAGATCAAAGCGAATAAAACGGATAATACAATGGAAAAGTGAGAAGGGCACGTACTCCCCCAAGCTTAGGCTTTTGGCCTAAGTTGGTTAGCAGCTACTGCCCCCAGGAGCCTCCTGCTCCAGGGGTATGGTGGTGAGACCAAGGGTCGTAGAAGAATGATGGCGCGTACACCAAACTCCTCGGAGTCTCCCACGAGGAAGGTTCCGAGCGCCAAACAGAGGAAGACCCTTCACCAAACTCGGTGGCGGTCTCATCCTGAAAATGTGGTATCTCACCGTGCCTCTCCTCGTTGGGCACAACCCCCTCCATGGGGTTATGGAACTGATGCTGGACCATGAACTCATCGAACTGGACAACATCAAAGGACCATCCGTTCCTGCGAGAAAAATCAAACAAAAGAGGTGCAGGTAGACGGATCTCGCGTTCCGCGGTAGTTCCGAAACGCAAGATATAAACAAGGTTATCAAGCTCAGAACCCATGGTAACAAACTTATGCCTTTTCATAGCAGCAAGATCAAAGCTTAAATAAGTAAAAGGAGTATCATCAGGGTGTGGGGTGCCTCCAAGATGCTCTAAGATAAGCGTGGCATAAATGCCACCATATAAGTCCCCCTTGTTACCGTTCATAGCAAGGCGTCGAGCAATTAAGGTACCAATATTATAATCAGACCTCCCTGAGAGGGCTGCTGCCAGGATAGCAATATCCGGAGCAGAAATGCTGCTCGTGTTGTCACGAGCTAACACCCCTCTAGCAATGTAATATGCAAAATACCTGAGGTGAGGAAACAAGATACTGGAGATCTTCGACCGATGAATATCCCTCGTACCCATGCTGCAGAGAGAGTTGATGACGGTTTTCAGCTCGGAGGGCTGAGTGGCCATCCTTGCCGTCCTCCCAACGTTCGGCACACCTATTACCTCACAAAAATTTCCCAGAGTCATGGTGATAAGATCATTATAAATTTTAAACTCAATAGCACCTGAATCAGGATTATATCTAAAACTGTTAATGAAACCGCAGGTGAGTTTCTGATACTGAGTAACACGGCTCGTGACTAGTCGTGTCAAACCTGCATTAGCACAAAGATTATAAACCTCATCCTTGATTCCCGCAGCTTCCATGAATTCATCACATGGAAATGTCATCGCACGTGCTGGACTTGTGTCTTCCAACAACTCCAGGGGCACATAATCCTCATTATAGCTCACCCTGGCAGTCGATGGTGAAGCTGCGGCTCTAGTGACTCGATCGGAGTGTGCGGGCCTCCTCTTCTCAAGCCATCCTTTTGCCCTTCCTAACAAACTCATTTCTGAATTTTTTTTGCAATTTATAAAAACGAGGATTAAAACAAAGTGAGCTAAGGCAAACTACTCAACTCACTTGCCTAAGGCATAAACTTGCATCAAAACTTGGAAAACAACTTTCTACACATGCATGCAAGCTCATCTCTACAACACCAAGAACTACTAAATACTCACAAATGAGACCACCAATCAAAAATCTAATTGGAGGGGTGGAGGAGTCACATACCAGGGAGTATTTGCTCAAAATTTCAGCTCAAATGATGGGCTGTAGAGAGAGATCGAAGAATCGCCCCCAAGAACAGCAAGAACAGCAAGAACAAGACCAGAACTCGGGTTTCCAGAAAAAGAGAGAGATAGGGGAAGAAGAAGTACCTGGAGGGGGTCCCGTGGGCCCCAGGCGCCCTGTGGGCGCGGCCAAGGGCTGGGCCGCGCCAGCTGGCCGCCTGGGCCACTGGTGGCCCCCCTGGCTGGCCCCAGGACTTTCCGGGTCTCTCCCGTTGTGGAAATTTTTAATATAATTTTTCTGGAATTTTTCTGAAAACTTCACAGTTGAAATTTTTTCGAAGTTCAAAAAGGTGCGAAACTCTCTGAAAACTTGAAGCAGTTAGTAGTATTGTGAAGCTTCAAAAACATAGATACTTGGTACAGCAAGTAGGACAACACTAAAAACAAATGAAAACATAGCAAGCTCAACTTTTTATCCATATAAAACACGTTCACTAGTAAGGTTGATCAAGTCTTACCAATATATAGAGCAAAAAGTCTCACCTCCTACGAAGTAATCACTGAACTTTTACCTTGATGGACATTGTCCCTACCATGATAGTTTTGTATTTGTGAGGCACATGTAGTGGACAGTCCCATTCTCCAATTTTCACGGTCTCGATATTCTCTATAGAGTTGAGGGCATGCCTCCTGTCGGTCTTCTTCGGAAAATATACCGTGTGTTCTTTATCATTCACATGAAAGGTAACCTTCCCTTTGTTGCAATCAATAATAGCACCTGCGGTGTTAAGGAAAGGTCTACCAAGAATAATGGACATGCTCCCATCCTCGGGCATGTCAAGCACAACAAAATCAGTAAGAATTAAACAATTAGCAACTTCAACTGGAACATCCTCACAAATACCTATCGGAACAGCGGTTGACTTGTCAGCCATCTGAAGGGAGATATCCGTAGGAATTAGTTTCTCTAAACAAAGCCTCTCGTAAAGAGAGAGAGGCATAACACTCACTCCCGCTCCAAGATAACACAAAGCAGTTTTGACATAATTATTCTTCATGGAGCAAGGAATGGTGGGTATACCTGGATCACCGAGCTTCTCAGGAATCTTTCCACTGAAAGAATAGTTAGCAAGCATAGTAGATATTGCATCATTAGGAATTTTCCTTTTGTTAGTGATAATATCTTTCATATATTTTGAATAAGGAAGTAACTTAATAGCATCAGTCAAAGGAATTTGAAGAAAAAGAGGTTTAATCCATTCACAAAACTTATTGTAATGCTCTTCTTCTTTAGATTTGATGGACTTACCTGGAAAGGGCATGGGTTTCTGCACCCATGGTTCTTTCTCCTTCCCATGTTTTCTTGCGATGAAGTCTTCTTTAGTGTACCTCTTACGTTTGTCAGGTGCTTCTTCTTCTCGAACTTCAGGCGGATCATTCTTCTCATTATCATTACCTTCAGGTTCAGCACCGTCTTCAATCTCAGCATCGGAGATAGATACACTGTTGGGATCAATAGCTGGCTCTTCATTTGCAATAGGATCATTAGAATTGTCAGTCTCTTTATGTTTCTTCTTCTTATTTGGAGAGACAACAATTTCTTCTTCCCGCATCTGAGAATCTTGCTCGATTCTCTTCGGATGTCCCTCTGGATAAAGAGGATCTTGAGTACTAGTTCCTCCTCGGGTCTTAATCCCAAAAGCCTGCAGTTTATCTTGTTTGGCATTGTTAGCAAGCAAATCTCTTTGCACATTAGAAATTTGATCAAGCTGAGTTTGAACCATATGAAAATGCTTCACAAGACATTGAACATCATTAAATGTTCTATCTAAAACACCAAGCAACTTTTTGATAGCAAGGGAATTATCATGCAACTGACTTTCTATCCTCTCATTAAAATGATTCTGTTTCATAATAAAATTATCAAACTCATCTAAACATTGATCAGGAGGCTTACCATGAGGGATGTCACTTGCGTTGAAATCTAAAAGAGAGTGTACCTCTACCATAGGAGGGTGAGTGGTAGGCTCACACAGCTTCTCAATAGGGGGTAGATTCTTCACATCTTCAGCTTTAATACCTTTCTCTTTAATAGACTTCTTTGCTTCTTGCATATCCTCGGGGCTTAGAACAAACATGCCCCTCTTCTTTGTTGGTGGAGGTGGTTCAGGGACGGACCAATCTTCATGGTTTTTGGCAATCCTGCCCATTAGATCTTCCGCATCGTCCGGTGTTCTTTTCCTGAAAACACAACCAGCACAACTGTCCAAATAGGACCTAGATTCATCAGTTAGACCAGCATAGAATATATCAATTAATTCATTCTTAGGAATTTCATGTCCTGGTCTAGCCCGAATCAAGCCGCAGTACCTCCCCCAAGCTTTAGGGAGGGACTCATCCTGCAACTGTTTAAAGTTGTAAATTCTTTGTAAAGCAGCATGTTGCATATGAGCAGGAAAGTACTTATCAACAAAAGAGTGAGCTAAGTCCTGAGGACTCTTAATAGAACTGCATGGGAGTGAATCATACCATGCTTTAGCACCTTCCTTCAAGGAGAAAGGAAGAAGCTTGGTCACATAAAAGTAGCGTATCTTTTCATCTGTGGTAAACATGCTACCTAGCTCACCAAGTTTAGTTAGGTGTGCAATAGCATCATCATTTTCTCTGCCATAAAAGGGGTCAGCTTCAACCATAGGTATAAGTGAAAGATCAACAGAGAAATCAAAATCAGGATCATCAATGCATATAGGAGATGTAGCAAACTCAGGATTAGGAACGGTTTTGTTTTTCAAAGAGTGTTTTTCAAATATTTTTTTAATAGTTTCAGGGTCAGAGCCGACAAACTCTGTTAGTTCCCTGCATAAATCTTCATCAAGTATATAGTAATCATCATCAAGGAGCCTCTCCTGGAGTTTACTCAAATCAGGATAATCATAAGTTTCACCAATAGGGTAGCGTGTAATAGGAAGTTCAATTCCATATTTTTCAGCAGCAGCAGTAATTTATTTCTCAAGAGCATAACCAAGTGAACTAATATCATCATCAAAAGTAGTAGAAGCATCATCAAGAGTATCAGACATAGTAATAGATTCAGTAGGAGCATCATGTGGTGGTGGTGAGGCAAACTTACTCATAACAGAAGGTGAATCAAGCGTAGCACTAGTGCTCAGAGCAGTACCTTTTCTTGTAGTGGATCGTAAGATCGGAACCTTGGGGTCTCCTTTCTTACCCATAGTGAATAAAGTGCAGCAGGTAGGATACCTCAAGTAGACTTGTAAATATTGCTATGCTCCCCGGCAACGGCGTCAGAAAACGGTACTTGATAACCCTCAACCGTAAGGGATCGAGATAGTCTTCGCGGGTAAGAATAACCCAATTTATTGATTCGACACACGGGGAGCCAAAGAGTATTTATAAGCTTTAACAGTTGAGTTGTCAATTCAACCGCACCTGAAATATACTAACTTGCAACAAAAGATAAGTGGTAACAGTGATATGATAGTGATGATAGTAATAGTAAAAGTAAACAGCAAAAGTAAATAGCAGTAGTAAATGGCAGAAGTAGCAACTAGTGACAGGCAAGGTTTAAAATACTGTAGGCTAGGGAGATGGATGGTTGGGCGCTGCATGGATGAGATAGATTCTAACTTGGGGCACGGCACACGGAAAAGTAATGATCATCTAGGCAAATATCAAACATTAGGCATGTATCCCGTAGGTAGTTGTACGTGCTTGCAATAAGAACTTGCACAACATCTTTTGTCCTACCATCCCGCTACGAACGGGGCCAAAAGGAACTAATGGATATTAAGGTGCTCCTGTCAAAGAGCACCGGAACAAAGCAATGAACTCAATGGATACATGTAATCCTCAAACTACGGACCATCCCCTTTGGTGTCCCAAGCTGTCACTTTTGGGATCGCCGGTTCCGAACCGTAACAGGTGCATACAACTCATAGATAGGATCAAGAACTCAAATATATTCATGCAAACACATATGGTTCAGATCTGAAATCATGGCACTTGGGCCCTAAGTGTCAAGCATTAAGAATAACAAGTTGTAGCAAAGATGATAAACACCATACTAGATGATAGGCAACACGCCCCCAACAATCTGACGAACTATTACATGATCTAACTCATCCAATCCCTACCATCCCCTTCGCCTACAGCAAGGGAATTACTCACACATGAAGGGGGAAGTCATGGAGGGATGATGGAGTGGTGATGATGATGACGATGGCGACGATCTCCCCTCTCCGGAGGCCAAATCAGCCTCCAGATTAGCCCTCCCGAAGAAGAACAGAGGGTGGCGGCGGCTCCGCGATGAAAAACAGCGAAAGGACTTCCGATCTGGGATTTTTGCGTCGGAAAGAAAAATACAAACTAAAGTAGGGCACCAGGGGGTGTGGGGCCCACCCAGGCGCCCCCCCCCCCCCTGCGCGGCCAGGGGGGCGCCCACAGGGCGCCTGGGCACCCCCTGGCCCCCCTCTGGCCCCACTTCTGGCATTTTGTTTCTTCGGGTGCGTGGATTTTTCGTGGATTTTTCTGAGATGCTTAAAAATCCGTTTTCCTGCACATAAATAAACCATACAGACAGCTCTGCTGAAAACAGCGTTAGTCCGGGTTAGTTTAGTCCAAATCATGCAAGAATGAGGTCAAAAAACTATCAAAAGTGTTTGGAAAAGTAGATACGTTTGAGACGTATCAGGCACCAGGGCTCCAGGCGCCCTGGCGACGCGCCCTTCCCCCCCTCCCTAGGCCGTGCCGGGGGGCGCCTGGGCCCCCCGAGGCTCCTCCGATGCCCCCCTTTGGCATATATTTAAAGCGTCTCCCGAAACCCTTGAGGGAGGAACTCTTTTCGCGATCCCATCTCTGTTCCGCCGCCGCCGCCGCTTCCAAGATCGGGAGCACCAGGAGAACTCTTCCCGGCACCCTGCCGGAGGGGAGGATCACCATCGGGAGCCTCTCCACCACCATGGACGCCTCCCGGATGAGTTGTGAGTAGTCTCCCTTGGACCATAAGTCCATGACCAGTAGCTATGTGATGTTCTCCTCCCGTTCTTGTGCTTCACTAATTAGTCTTCGTGAGCTGCCCTACATGATCGAGGCACATATGTAATCCTTATGCTGTTGCTATGATGAGTTTGCTGGGATCCGATGGATTATGAGATTATGTTCAGATTGTGCTTGAGTAATATATTTGATCTACCTCTTTTATATTTATGTTCGTAAGTAATTCTTGCATGTTCTCCGTTGTTATTTATTGCATTGGCCAAGTAATAGGTAGTGACTCCAAGAGGGAACGTTATGCTTGATTGTGGGTTCATGCCCCTCGATGACTAGTTTGAGTGACAGAAACATGAGTCTAGGGGATGTGTTGTTGCCACAAGGGGGAAAACAACGGTGCTTGTGCCCGCGGGTATAAGGATTGTTTACTTTACGCAAAGTTATTTTAATGCAGTTGTCTGTTGCATTGAGTTTACACTATGGGTGAGACTCGCAACTTAATACCAGCGAGATGTTCTGCATAGATATCTCAAGGTGGATGATTAGTAGTAGATATTGATGGATTTCGGTCTACTTACTATGGCGTACCGCCCATGCTTTGAACCTCAACCTTTCTTGCAATGTAGTCAGCATTGGTTTGCGCACATGGTCCTGTCAATTGCCCAGCTGTAATTCGTTTACCTCACATAGCCGTTTTATTGTCTTTTGGGAGAGAGACATCACTAGTGAACATCATGAGACTCCGGTTCATATTACCATCATTGATCACATCCGCTATTTACTTTTCGCTTTTGTTTACTATTGCAATTATATCTATCACTACTATCACTTGCGTTTAATCCTTTGTGAACTACAAGGCCGGAGGGATTGACAACCTCTCTGTACTCGTTGGGAGCAAAGTTATTTGTATCTGTGTGCAGGTCCACGTTGATTGTTAATATCTGGCGCCGTAGCAGTTGACACCTTCTTGTTGAACCTAGGAGTCTCTGGGGATTCGATCCTTGGTATCTTTGCCAAGGGAAAAACTTCCGCAACACTACATCTCACACCTTCCACTTGGGGTAACCAACGAGGGGCGAGAAGCCTAGTAAGAGTTTTTATGGCGCCGTTGCCGGGGACTCCACTCTTCAAGATAGGGGAGTTGCATGCTATCTTTTACCTTTGCTTTTAGTCTTGTTAGTTTACCTTTCAGTTTTTGCTTTAGTATCTTTTATCGAAAATCACAAAAATAGTTATCTTGCTTGCTTGCTACTATGGGTTCCACTGAGAACACCAAGTTGTGTGACTTCACTAGTCACAACAACGATGACTTTATCAGCACACCTATCACTACACCTGCCACTTCAGCACCTTCATATGAAATTAAACCTGCTTTACTGAATCTAGTTATGAAATATCAATTCTCCGGTGCTGGAGATGATGCTGCTTTACACTTGAACAACTTTGTTGAACTTTGTGATATGCAAAAGTACCAAGAAATAGATGGTAATATTGTTAAGCTTAAGCTTTTTCCTTTCTCCTTGAGAGGAGGAGCTAAAATTTGGTTTCAGTCTTTGCCTAGGAATAGCATAGATTCATGGGACAAGTGCAAAGATGCTTTTATTGGAAAATACTATCCACCTGCTAAAATTATCCAACTAAGAAGTAACATAATGAATTTTAAACAATTGGATAATGAACACGTTGCCCAAGCTTGGGAACGTATGAAATCTCTTATCAAGAACTGCCCTACTCATGGTTTGACTACTTGGATGGTTATCCAAACTTTTTATGCAGGCTTGAACTTTACCTCGCGGAACTTGTTAGATTCGGCCGCGGGAGGAACCTTTATGTCAACTACACTTGGTGATGCCACGAAGCTTCTCGATGAGATGATGACCAACTATTCCCAATGGCACACCGAACGCGCTCCAACTGGTAGGAAGGTAAACTCTGTCGAGGAGATTTCCTCCCTTAATGAAAAAGTTGACTTGATCATGTCTCTACTTTCGAAGCAATCCTCTGTTGATCCTCGTGATGTTCCTTTAAATTCTTTGATTGCTCAAGAACAAGTAGATGTGAACTTTTTCTCTAGAAACAATTTTAACAACAATGCTTATAGGAGTAATTTTGGTAGCAATCCTAGACCGTTCCCCTCTAATTCTTATGGGAACAATAATGCTTATCCTAGCACCAAGAACTCCAATACTGAACTAGAGATTATGCTTAAAGATTTCATCACTACCCAAAAAGCCTTTAATAAGAGTGTAGAAGAAAAACTACATAAACTAGATGATCTCTCTTTGAAGGTAGACCATTTAGCCAATGAGATAGAATTGCTTAAAATTAAAACTTCTCCTCTTGAGGAGAGGAAGGTCACTCCTATTAATGCTACTCAAGTGCAAATTAATGAAAATATTAGGATGATGGCTAAACTTAAAGAAAGATGGGCTAGAGAAAGGGAGGAAGATGATAGAATTAAGAGCCTTCCTACCCACCACACTGTTGCTACTATCCAAGTTGTTGAGGATATCCAAACTCTTAGCACCCAATGTACTCCTGGTCCCATTGGACCTATTAATGGTGATGCTATGACTATAGAAACTACCAAACATGTGAACCTAAAGGACACCACTACCACTTTACTTGATGCTACTGACCTTGATTTTGATAATTGCACTCTTACCGAAGTTATTGATTTCCTTCACAAGATGTCTAGAGATCCCCACACTAGCACGCTTAACCTTGCCTTCACAGAGCATATCACTAATGCTCTCATCAAAGCTAGGGAGGAGAAACTGTGACGCCAGGATAATTAAGCTACATTAACCCTCTACTAATGAGGCCACGTCACCACGATTACAGTTGTTAATATCGCGTTGATTCAAAACTAATTCAAATTTCAAGATTTAAAACAAAGTCAAACATTAAAAGTTTTCAAATGTCAAAACAAAAATGTTCTCAATGTGAAAGATAAATAGTAAGTAATAACGGTAGAGAAACCACACTTGTTATAGAGTGTTTAAATGCACTAAACAAATAAAATAGTGACAGGAACAAATATTCAAATACCTTTTAAATAATAAAATTGTACAAGTATTTTATTATAACACCAAACTTTTTGAGGTACTGAACTTAGTTGTAACACTAATTTAGGTGTTGAGTTATATTTGGTAAAACTAAATACACTAGAAAATAAAATAAGTAGAAAAGAAAAAAAAACAAAAAAAAACAAAACATAAAAGAAAAAGAAAGGAAACACCCCCACTCTCGCTGGCCCACTCTGGCCCAACTGGGCCAAAGGCCCAGCCATCCCCTACAAACCCCGGTCCAACCCACCTGCAAAACCTAACCCGATCCACACCATCCCCCGCAACCCATCTCTCCCTCTCCCGTTACAGAAGCCGTCCGCCGCCACCTCGTCGATCCGGTGGCCACCGGCGTCCCCTCATCGCGCCAAGGCGTCCATGAGCTTCGCCATCGTCGTCTCCTTCGCCTACATGCTCTGAATCGAGCTGGGACAGCACGTACGCTTGCCATCGAGCTCGTCTCCATCGCGTACATCGCCGGCGTTCGTCGTCATTGCCGTGGCTCCGGTCCAGCTCCGGCCTCCCCGACCTCGCCATCGCGCTTGCGGTGAGCCCCTCCTCCGATTCCCGGCATTTTCCCCTTTGATCCGTGCCTTTTTACGCCGCCCCTCACCATGGCCGGAGCTCGCTCGAGCTTCCGCGTACGCGCACGCTGATACGTCCAAAACGTATCTATAATTTATGCTTGCTCCATGCCACTTTTGGGTGATATTGCTATGATATTCATACACTTCCATACACTTTTGATCATATTTGGACTAACTTACTAATCCAGTGCACCCCAGTGCCAGTTTCTGTTTTCGGCTGTTTTTGTATTTCAGGTTTTCACGTTTCGAGAACTGCCCAGAAAAATACAGAAAAATATATAAAAAAATCAGCGTATCGGGAACGACACTGCTTCCGAAGGGGAGCCTGGGGGGGCACAGGGGCCCCAGGCGCCCTGTGGGCGCGCCCCCCCTGGGCCGCGCCGGGGGGGCGCCTCGGCACCCCGAGAGCCCCCCGATGCCCTACTTTGGCAGATATTTAAAGGGTCCCCCGTAACCCTTGAAACAGGACTTCTTTTCGCGATCCCATCTCTGTTCCGCCGCCGCCGCCGCTTCCAAGATCGGGAGCACCAGGAGAACTCTTCCCGGCACCCTGCCGGAGGGGAGGATCACCACCGGGAGCTTCTCCACCACCATGGACGCCTCCCGGATGACTCGTGAGTAGTCTCCCTTGGACCATGAGTCCATGACCAGTAGCTATGTGATGTTCTCCTCCCATTCCTGTGCTTCACTAATTAGTCCTCGTGAGCTGCCCTACATGATCGAGGCACCTATGTAATCCTTGTGTTGTTGCTATGTTGAGTTTGCTGGGATCCGATGGATTATGAGATTATGTTCAGATTGATCTTGAGTAATATATTTGATTCACCTCTTTTATGTTTTAGTTCATAAGGAATTCTTGCATGTTCTCCGTTGTTATTTATTGCTTGGGCCAAGTAGTAGGTAGTGACTCCAAGAGGGAACGTTATGCTCGATTGTGGGTTCATGCCCCTCGATGACTAGCTTGAGTGACAGAAACATGAGTCTAGGGGATGTGCTGTTGCCACAAGGGGAAAAACAACGGTGCTTGTGCCCGCGGGTGCAAGGATTGTTTACTTTACGCAAAGTTCTTTTAATGCAGTTGTCTGTTGCATTGAGTTTACACTATGGGTGGGACTCGCAACTTAATACCAGCGAGATGTTCTGGATAGATATCTCAAGGTGGATGATTAGTAGTAGATGCAGATGGATTTCGGTCTACTTACTTTGGCGTACCGCCCATGCTTTGAACCTCAACCTTTCTTGCAATGTAGTCAGCATTGGTTTGCGTTCGTGGTCCTGTCAATTGCCCAGCTGTAATTTGTTACCTCGCATAGCTGTTTTATCGTCTTTTGGGAGAGAGACATCGCTAGTGAACATCATGTGACTCCGGTCCATATTACTATCATTGATCACATACACTATTTACCTTTTCGCTATTTTATTTACTATTGCAAATTACTATCTATCACTACTATCATATTGCTTTTAACCCTTTGTGAACTACAAGGCCGGAGAGATTGACAACCTCTCTGTACTCGTTGGGAGCAAAGTTATTTGTATCTGTGTGCAGGTCCACGTTGATTGCTAATTGCGCCGTTAGCAGTTGACACCTACCTGTTGAACCTAGGAGTCTCTGGGGATTCGATCCTTGGCATCTTTGCTAAGGGAAAACACTTCTACTTACTGCATCTTACACCTTCCACTTGGGGTAATCCAACGAGGGGTTCGAGGCCCATCAAGGAGTATTTTCTGGCTCCATTGCCGGGGACTCCACTCTTCAGGATAGGGGAGTTGCATGCTATCTTTTACCTTTGCTTATTAGTCTTGTTAGTTTACCTATCATATTTGCTTTAGTTCCTTTTTATCGAAAATCACAAAAATAGTTATCTTGCTTGCTTGCTACTATGGGTTCCACCGAGAACACCAAGTTGTGTGACTTCACTAGTCACAACAACGATGACTTTATCAGCACACCTATCACTACACCTGCCACTTCAACACCTTCATATGAAATTAAACCTGCTTTACTTAACTTAGTTATGAGAGAACAATTCTCCGGTGCTGGAGATGATGCTGCTTTACACTTGAACAACTTTGTAGAACTTTGTGATATGCAAAAGTACCAAGAAATAGATGGTAATATTGTTAAGCTTAAGCTTTTTCCTTTCTCTTTGAGAGGAGGATCTAAAATTTGGTTTCAGTCTTTGCCTAGAAATAGCATAGATTCATGGGACAAGTGCAAAGATGCTTTTATTGGAAAATACTATCCACCTGCTAAAATTATCCAACTTAGAAGTAACATAATGAATTTTAAACAATTGGATAATGAACACGTTGCCCAAGCTTGGGAACGTATGAAGTCTCTTATCAAGAACTGCCCTACTCACGGTTTGACTACTTGGATGGTTATCCAAACTTTTTATGCAGGCTTGAACTTTACCTCGCGGAACTTGTTAGACTCGGCCGCGGGAGGAACTTTTATGTCAACTACACTTGGTGCTGCCACAAAGCTTCTCGATGAGATGATGACCAACTATTCCCAATGGCACACCGAACGCGCTCCAACAGGTAGGAAGGTAAACTCTGTCGAGGAGATTTCCTCCCTCAATGAAAAAGTTGACTTGATTATGTCTCTACTTTCGAAGCAATCTACTGTTGATCCTCGTGATGTTCCTTTAAATTCTTTGATTGCTCAAGAACAAGTAGATGTTAACTTTATCTCTAGAAACAATTTCAACAACAATGCTTATAGGAGTAACTTTGGTAACAATTCTAGACCGTTCCCCTCTAACTCTTATGGGAACAACAATGCTTATCCTAATACCAAGAACTCCAATACTGAACTAGAGAGCATGCTTAGAGATTTCATCACTACCCAAAAAGCCTTTAATAAGAATGTAGAAGAGAGACTACATAAACTAGATGATCTTTCTTTCAAAGTAGACCACTTAGCCAATGAGTTAAAATTGCTAAAAATTGAAACTTCTTCTCTTAAGGAGAAGGAAGTCATCCCTATTAATGCTACCCAAGTGCAAATCAATGAAAACATTAGGATGATGGCTAAGCTTAAAGAGATATGGGCTAGAGAAAGGGAGGAAGAGGAAAGAATTAAGAGCCTTCCTACCCACCACACTGTTGCTACTATCCAAGTTATTGAGAATGTTCACACTCTTAGCACCCAATGTACTCCTGGTCCCAATGGACCTATTAATGGTGATGCTATAGAAACTACCAAACAGGTGAGCCTTAAGGACACCACTACTACCTTACTTGATGCTCGTGACCTTGATATTGATAATTGCACTCTTACAAAAGTTATTGATTTCCTTCACAAGATGTCTAGAGATCCCCGCACTAACACGCTTAACCTTGCCTTCACAGAGCATATCACTAATGCTCTCATCAAAGCTAGGGAGGAGAAACTTAGAGTAGAAGCCTCCATACCTAGAAAGCTAGAGGATGGTTGGGATCCTATGATAAAAATTAATTTGAATGACTTCTCTTGTTATGCATTATGTGATGTTGGTGCTAGTAATTCTGTTATGCCCAAAAGGATATATGATATGCTTAAATTGAAACCTTATGATTCTTGTTCTTTTGGTGTTCGTCTCGTTGATTCTTCCATAAAGAAACCTTTGGGGAAGATCGACGATGTTCTTATTGTTGTCAATGATAATTATGTGCCCGTTGATTTTACTATTATGGATATTGAATGTGATCCTTCATGTCCAATTATTTTGGGACGTCCCTTTTTGCGCACCGTTGGTGCTGTCATTGACATGAAAGAGGGTAATATAAAATTTCAGTTTCCTCTCAAGAAAGGGATGGAACACTTCCCTCGTAAGAAGGTCAAGTTACCTTTTGAGTCCGTTGTACGGGCTAGTTACTCTTTTACTCTTGACAAAACTTGATCCTTGCATTATGCCTAGCTTAAAGGCATAAAAGAAAGCGCTTTTGGGAGGCAGCCCACATGAATAAATTTTTTGCTTTTCTTGTGTCTTGATGTTGTTTACTGCTGTAGCATCATCATTGTATCTTTGTTTTTCATATTTGTGCCAAGTATAGCCTCTGATTGCTAGAAAGTTCAAAAGTTGTGAGGTGCTGTCCAGGAAACAGATTCTGTCCTTGGATAGAAAAATTCGTATAAAATCACCAGATCATCTTTTTGGTCTGAATTTTTTCGACAGCGTTCTCTATATAATTGTCTTTCGTGCGTCAGTTCTGAGTTTTTTATTTGAGTTGCAGAAGTATCCCGAACAGGTCAATTACTGCCTGCTGTTCTGTTTTTCACAGATTCTGTCCTGTTTTGCCTTACCTTCACTTTGCAAATTAAGAACTTGCTTTTTCTTTGCAAAAACCTTTTGGCAATCTTGAGAAACAGTAGAACTTCAAGAATATCCTTATTTCCAGCAAGGTATAATTATTTTATTAAGGGTACTAACCTCGCTAATCAGATTATGAATGAGTTATGTATGAAGGGAGTTTTCAAGTGTGCGAGGGAAGATGATAAAAAGATTCAGGAGTGTCAAGCGCTCAAGCTTGGGGATGCCCCCGTGCACCCCCAAGAAATATTCAAGGAGACTCAAGCGTCTAAGCTTGGGGATGCCCCCGTGCATCCCCTTCTCCATCAACATTATCAGTTCGTCTTTCGTTCCGCTATATTTTTATCACTTCATGTGTTATGTGCTATGCTTGGAGCGTCTTGCTTTTAGTTTTCTTTTTAGTTTTTCATAACGAGTCGGAACCCAGCATTCCTTTATGTGGGAGAGAAACACGCTCCACCTCTACCTAGAGCATTACATAGAATTTTCATTGTCTATATATGCTGTGTGTGTTCTTTGTCTTTTAATAGCTACTATCGTGCTCTGCTCTTAGTATTCATGCTTATCTTTTCAAGAGCTTTTATTTAGTTGGTTGCTTGAACTCTTTTTTTAATTACCATGATCACCTTATTAAGAGAGTTTGCTTCCGTTGCATTGGTTAATGTGTCTATGATAAAGATGCTACTTTCATGATGGTGCTTAGTAGTTCAGCTTTTCTTTTGGTTAATCTCAGATAGCTGGGGGGTTCCCAATGTGTCATTGGAATACCAACTTGGTTTGTTTGCCTATGATGTGGTATGGTTTAGTAATATCTTCCTTCGAGAGTTTATTTTGATTGACTTGGCGTATGCTCACGCATATTCAAGACTGTAAAGAAAGTCTGTCAAGCCTTGATGGTCTTTTGTTTCTAAGTAGCGATATAACTACCACGCCTGATTCAATATTGCTTTGTCGCTCTGCATGATTATGACCGTCATTGCTCTCTTAGTTGGTTGCTCCCAGTCTTTTGCTAACCTCCACCTGCACTAAGCAAACCAACCATGCAATACATAGCTCATGGGAAAGTAGCCTAAAAACTATTGTGGTAAAGAATATGTTGCTTATGTATCTTATTTCTTATGAGTTGCTTGCTGAGCGGTAACCATGTTTCTGGGGACGCCATCAACTGTCCACTTTTGTTGAATATCATGTGAGTTGCTATGCATGTTCGTCTTGTCTGAAGTAAGGGTGATTTACCGTGGGTTGAATTAATATCCATATTGTTAGAGAAGAACATTGGGCCGCCAACCAAAGCCATGCATCATGGTGGAAGTTTTAGCTTGGACCTTAATCCTCAATCTCTCATGAGAATATGCTTATGCATTAAAGAGGAGTCCATCATCTATTTTCTATGTTGTCCCGGTATGGATGTCCTCAAGTTGAGATTTAACAAAAACGAGAAATCAAATGCGATATATCTCCTTGGACCTTTGTACAGGTGGCATAGAGGTACCCCTTTGTAACACTTGGTAAAAACATATGCAATGCAATGATAACCCATGGGGATCCGAGCTAATTAGGACAAGGAGCGAGCACTATTAGTATTCGATGCACGAGGCTTGCAACTTATAAGATGTTTTATGCATGACACATATGAAGTACTACTACCATTGACACAATTGCTTCCATGCTTCATAATAAAAAGCTCTAGCACTTCAAGCATCAACTACTGAGAGCATGATTGTCATTCTGAGTGTAATGTGCATTGTCCCAAAGTAGCATTGTCTTTTGCATGATTGTGATATCGTTTATTTTGAAATGATTGTATCTAGTCATCACTTAAACCTTGAAGGTGCCCCCGCACTTATGTTTTGCATCACTAAAGGGGGCAAGCTAGATATCACTTGATCATATTTGCACATCATGTTCATTGCAAATCTTTTTGATGTTTCAGTTTCATGTTGAAAAACTTTCAGTCATTTGTGATTTTCTCTTGAGACAACTTAGGTACTTTAGAATCATTGTCTCAGTAAGCTTTTGTCATATGACTATGAGAAAGTCTTATATGGTTAATAGCATGTCACCACAAAAATTATTCTTGTTATCATTTACCTACTCGAGGACGAGCAGGAATTAAGCTTGGGGATGTTGATACGTCCAAAACGTATCTATAATTTCTGCTTGCTCCATGCCACTTTTGGGTGATATTGCTATGATATTCATACACTTCCATACACTTTTGATCATATTTGGACTAACTTACTAATCCAGTGCACCCCAGTGCCAGTTTCCGTTTTCGGCTGTTTTTGTATTTCGGGTTTTCACGTTTCGAGAACTGCCCAGAAAAATACAGAAAAAATATATAAAAAATCAGCATATCGGGAACGACACTGCTTCCGAAGGGGAGCCTGGGGGGGCCCACAGGGGCCCCAGGCGCCCTGTGGGCGCCCCCCCCCCTGGGCCGCGCCGGGGGGGGCGCCTCGGCACCCCGAGAGCCCCCCGGTGCCCTACTTTGGCAGATATTTAAAGGGTCCCCCGTAACCCTTGAAACAGGACTTCTTTTCGCGATCCCATCTCTGTTCCACCGCCGCCGCCGCTTCCAAGATCGGGAGCACCAGGAGAACTCTTCCCGGCACCCTGCCGGAGGGGAGGATCGCCACAGGGAGCTTCTCCACCACCATGGACGCCTCCCGGATGACTCGTGAGTAGTCTCCCTTGGACCATGAGTCCATGACCAGTAGCTATGTGATGTTCTCCTCCCGTTCTTGTGCTTCACTAATTAGTCCTCGTGAGCTGCCCTACATGATCGAGGCACCTATGTAATCCTTGTGTTGTTGCTATGTTGAGTTTGTTGGGATCCGATGGATTATGAGATTCTGTTCAGATTGATCTTGAGTAATATATTTGATTCACCTCTTTTATGTTTTAGTTCATAAGGAATTCTTGCATGTTCTCCGTTGTTATTTATTGCTTGGGCCAAGTAGTAGGTAGTGACTCCAAGAGGGAACGTTATGCTCGATTGTGGGTTCATGCCCCTCGATGACTAGCTTGAGTGACAGAAACATGAGTCTAGGGGATGTGCTGTTGCCACAAGGGGGAAAACAACGGTGCTTGTGCCCGCGGGTCCAAGGATTGTTTACTTTACGCAAAGTTCTTTTAATGCAGTTGTCTGTTGCATTGAGTTTACACTATGGGTGGGACTCGCAACTTAATACCAGCGAGATGTTCTGGATAGATATCTCAAGGTGGATGATTAGTAGTAGATGCAGATGGATTTCGGTCTACTTACTTTGGCGTACCGCCCATGCTTTGAACCTCAACCTTTCTTGCAATGTAGTCAGCATTGGTTTGCGTTCGTGGTCCTGTCAATTGCCCAGTTGTAATTTGTTACCTCGCATAGCTGTTTTATCCTCTTTTGGGAGAGAGACATCGCTAGTGAACATCATGTGACTCCGGTCCATATTACTATCATTGATCACATACACTATTTACCTTTTCGCTATTTTATTTACTATTGCAAATTACTATCTATCACTAGTATCATATTACTTTTAACCCTTTGTGAACTACAAGGCCGGAGAGATTGACAACCTCTCTATACTCGTTGGGAGCAAAGTTATTTGTATCTGTGTGCAGGTCCACGTTGATTGCTAATTGCGCCGTTAGCAGTTGACACCTACCTGTTGAACCTAGGAGTCTCTGGAGATTCGATCCTTGGCATCTTTGCTAAGGGAAAACACTTCTACTTACTGCATCTTACACCTTCCACTTGGGGTAATCCAACGAGGGGTTCGAGGCCCATCACGCGCCCATAGCTGTTGATGTTGCTGCCAGTATTTGCTTGCTGTTGCTACCCTCGTCCTCGCGCCTTGACACGCCGCCGCCCGTGCGTGTGCCCGCCGCGGCATGGCCGTGCCCGCCTGCGCTGTTGCCGCTCCCTGCGGCGCTGCTACCTGCCTGTACTGTCGTTGTTGCCGCTGCACGGCTGCTGGTGCTTCCAGCCTGCTACTGCTCCCGCTAGCTGCTGCTATGCCTTTCTGCTGCTATGCCTTGCCGCTGCTACCCATCGTTGCATGCTGCCATAGCTACTACTGCTGTTGGTTGAGATCGCAAGCACCTAGGCCTCCTCTACGTGCTGTGGCAATGGCCTTGTGCCTTTGCGTATGGCCTTGTGGTGGCCGGCCATTAGTTTATTTTGGTTAGACTAATTAGTGTTTAAGTATAGCCAAATGACATGTGGACCCTTCTGCTAATTAAAGGTTAAAACAAATAAAAATATATAAGTCTATGACATGTAGGACCCACTTTTACTGTTCACATGTTGACCAGTCAAAATGTTGACTGGGTCAACCCAGCCACTGGCCCCCACTTGTAAGCCCCTGTAGCTAAGCTGCTGTTGTGTGCACTTAGCAATTGCCTTAAAAACAAATTAAAACAAATTCTGAAAATGCAATAAACTTTGATAATTCATATAAAATAATCCGTAACTCGGATGAAAATACTTTGTACATGAAAGTTGCTCAGAATTTCGAGACGAATCCGAATACGCGGTCCGTTCGTCCGCCACACATCTCTATTATACTAAACATGCAACATTCCCCTCCGTTTCATCTGCCCGAAAACGCGAAACACCGGGAATACTTTCCCGGATGTTTTTCATCCTCGCCAGTATCACCTCCTACCGCGTTAGGTCACACATAGCTCCGCGTTTTGCCATGTTATGCTTTGTGATGCTATTGCTTGCTCTGTTATTTATTTGTTTCCCCTTCGTTGCTTATTTTCGGTAGACTCCGATACCGTGATAGACCTCGAGACCATTGATGCTTCGGTGTTCGACTACGGCTACGATTTCGAAGATTCCTTTCGTCTGCAGAGCTTCCAGGCAAGCCCCCCCTTTGATCACCAGATATCGCCTATTCTTCTCCCTACTGCTTGCATTAGAGTAGTGTAGCATGTTACTGTTCGGTTACTCATATTCTGCTGCATAGCCTGTCATTGTTGCTACAACTGTTGATACCTTACCTGCCATCCTAATGCTTAGTATAGGATGCTAGTACTCCATCAGTGGCCCTACTTTCTTGTCCATCTGCCATGCTATGCTATCGGGCCGTGGTCACTAGGGTGGTGATCACGGGTATATATATACATACTTTACATGACACATGATGTAACTAAAGTCGGGTCGGCTCTTTGAGTACCCGCAAGTGATTCGATGTGGGGGCTGAAAGGACAGGTGGCTCCATCCAGGTAGTGATGGGCCTGAGTTCCTGACGGCCCCCCGAGTGGATCTTTGTGGCGGAGCGACAGGGCAGGTTGAGACACCCAGTGGAGAGGTGGCCTGGCCCTGGTCGTTGTCCGCTGTTATTTCATAATAACACGCTTAACGAGTTTGGATATTTGATCTGAGTCTGGCCATTGGCCTATACGCACTAACCAGCTACGTGGGAATAGTTATGGGCACTCGACATCGTGGTATCAGCCGAAGCCTTCTTGACGTCAGCGATTGAGCGGCGCGCGCCGGGTTGGACCGCGTAACGCAACTTCCTTAGTAATGGAGGTTGCTAGGTCTGCTCACCGGCCGCGTACGCAACGTGCAGATGTGCGTTGGGCGATGGGCCCGGACCCCTGCGCGCCTAGGACTTAGACCGGCGTGCTGACCTCTCTGCTGTGCTTAGGTAAGGCTGCGACGTGTTGATCTTCCGAGGCCGGGCATGACCCTGGAAAGTGTGTCCGGCCAAATGGGATCAAGCGTGCTGGGTTATGTGGTGCACCCCTGCAAGGAAGTTAATCTATTCGAATAGCCGTGTCCCTCGGTAAAAGGACGACCCGGAGTTGTATTCCGACCTCATGACAACTAGAACCAGATACTTAATAAAACACACCCTTACCAGTGCCAGATACAACTCGGTGGTTGCTCTCTCACATGGTGATGTGCGGGAGGATCGCCGAGTAGGATTATGCCATACGATGTTACTTCGTGAACTTACCATCTACTCCCTTCTACTGCTGCAAGAAGGAGGCTGCGAGAAGCGAGGATACTTGTTACTTTCCAGCTACCCTCATCTTCTCCTGCAAGATGGAGGTTACGAGAAGCGTAGTCTTCGATTGGATTAGCTATCCCCCTCTTATTCTGCTTTCTGCAGTTCAGTCCACATATATTACCCCTTTACACAGATATCATTGCATATGTAGTGTAGATCCTTGCTTGCGAGTACTTTGGATGAGTACTCACGGTTGCTTTTCTCCCCCTTTTCCCCTTTTGTCCCTTCTTCTCGGATGACGCAATCAGATGGTGGAGCCCAGGGGCCAGAGGATCCCGATGATGTTTCTACATGGAGTTCGGCTTCGAGGAATAGTTAGGAGGTCCCAGGCAGGAGGCCTGGCCTTTTCGATCGTTGCTATATTTGTGCTAGCCTTCTTAAGGCAAACTTGTTTAACTTATGTCTGTACTCAGATATTATTGCTTCCGCTGACTCTTGTGTTTCCGAGCTTTTGTATTCGAGCCCTCTGGCTTGTAATATAAAGCTTGTATTATTTTAATTTGTGTCTAGAGTTGTGTTGTGATATCTTCCAGTGAGTCCCTGATCTTGGTCGTACACATTTGTGTGCATGATTAGTGTACGGTCAAATCGGGGGCGTCACAGAAACTTAGAGTAGAAGCCTCCATACCTAGAAAGCTAGAAGATGGTTGGGATCCTATGATAAAAATTAAATTGAATGACTTCTCTTGCTATGCATTATGTGATGTTGGAGCTAGTACCTCTATTATGCCCAAAAGAATATATGATATGCTTAAATTGAAACCTTATGATTCTTGTTCTTTTGGTGTTCGTCTCGTTGATTCTTCCATACAGAAACCTTTGGGGAGGATCGACGATGTTCTTATCGTTGTCAATGATAATTATGTTCCCGTTGATTTTACTATTATGGATATTGAATGTGATCCTTCTTGTCCAATTATTTTGGGACGTCCCTTTTTACGCACCGTTGGTGCTATCATTGACATGAAAGAGGGGAATATGAAATTTCAGTTTCCTCTCAAGAAAGGGATGGAACACTTCCCTCGAAAGAAGATCAAGTTACCTTTTGAGTCCGTTGTACGGGCTAGCTATTCTTTTACTCTTGATAAAACTTGATCTATATGCATTATGCCTAGCTTAAAGGCATAAAAGAAAGCGCTTTTGGGAGGCAGCCCACATGAATAAATTTATTTTGCTTTTGTTGTGTCTTGATGTTGTTACTACTGTAGCATCATCATTGTATCTTTGCTTTTCAATTTTGTGCCAAGTGTAGCCTCTGATTGCTAGAAAGTTCAAAAGTTGTGAGGAGCTGTCCAGGAAACAGATTCTGTCCTTGGATAGAAAAATTCGTATAAAATCACCAGATCATCTTTTTGGTCTGAATTTTTCCGACAGCGTGCTCTATATAATTGTCTTTCGTGCGTCTGTTCTGAGTTTTTTTATTAGATTTGCAGAAGTGCCCCGAACAAATGAATTACTACCTGCTGTTCTGTTTTTCACAGATTTTGTCCTGTTTTGCTTTTCCTTCATTTTGCAAACCAAGAGCTTGCTTTTTCTTTGCAAAAACCTTTTGGCAATCTTGAGAAACAGTAGACCTTCAAGAATATCTTTATTTCCAGCAAGGTATAATTATTTTATTATGGGTACTAACCTCGCTAATCAGATTATGATGAGTTATGTATGAAGGGAGTTTTCAAGTGTGCGAGGGAAGATGATAAAAAGATTCAGGAGTGTCAAGCGCTCAAGCTTGGGGATGCCCCCATGCACCCCCAAGAAATATTCAAGGAGACTCAAGCGTCTAAGCTTGGGGATGCCCCCATGCATCCCCTTCTCCATCAACATTATCAGTTCGTCTTTCGTTCCACTATATTTTAATCACTTCAGGTGTTATGTGCTATGCTTGGAGCGTCTTGCTTTTAGTTTTCTTTAGTTTTTCATAACGAGTCGGAACTCAGCTTTCTTTATGTGGGAGAGAAACACGCTCCACTTCTACCTAGAACATAACATAGAATTTTCATGTCTATCCTTGCTGTGTGTGTTCTTTGTCTTTTAAAAGCTACTATCATATTCAGCTCTTAGCTTTCATGCTTATCTTTTCAAAGAGATTTTGTTTAGTTGGTTGCTTGAACTCTCTTTAATTATCATGCTCACCTTATTAAGAGAGTTTGCTTCCGTTGCACTGGTTAATATGTTTATGTTAAAGATGCTACATGCATAATGGCGCTTAGTAGTTCAGGTTTTCTTATGGTTAGTCTCAAATAGCTGGGGGATTCCCAATGTGTTATTGGAGTACCAACATGATTTGTTTGCCAATGATGTGGTATGGTTTAGTAATATCTTCCCTCAAGAATTTATTTTGATTGACTTGGCGTATGCTCACGCATATTTAAGACTGTAAAGAAAGTTTGTCAAGCCTTGATGATCTTTTGTTTCTGAGTAGCAATATAACTTCCATGCCTGATTCAATGTTGCTTTGTCGCTCTGCATGATTATGACCGTCATTGCTCTCTTAGTTGGTCGCTCCCAGTCTTTTGCTAACCTCCACCTGTACTAAGCGGACTGATTGCTTGTGCATCCACATCCTTTTAAACCAGTTGTGCCATATGAGTCCACCATACCTACCTATATGTGGTATTTCACCGCCACTCCAAGTAAATTTACATGTGCTACCTTTAAAACCTTCAGTTTTTGCAATACATAGCTCCTGAGAAAGTAGCTTAAAAACTATTGTGGTAAAGAATATGTTGCTTATGTATCTTATTTTCTTATAACTTGCTTGCTGAGCGGTAACCATGTTTCTGGGGACGCCATCAACTGTTACACTTTTGTTGAATATCATGTGAGTTGCTATGCATGTTCGTCTTGTCTGAAATAAGGGTGATTTGTCATGGGTTGAATGGTTTGAGTATGCATATTGTTAGAGAAGAACATTGGGCCGCCAACCAAAGCCATGCATCATGGTGGAAGTTTTAGCTTGGACATTAATCCTCAATCTCTTATAAGAATATGCTTAAGCATTAAGGAGGAGTCCATTATCTATTTTCTATGTTGTCCCGGTATGGATGTACTCAAGTTGAGATCTATCAAAAATGAGAAATCAAATGCGATCTATCTCCTTGGACCTTTGTACAGGTGACATAGAGGTACCCCTTTGTGACACTTGGTTGAAACATATGTAATGCAATGACAATCCATGGAAATCCGAGCTAATTAGGACAAGGTGCGAGCACTATTGGTATTCGATGCATGAGGCTTGCAACTTATAGGATGTCTTATGCATAACACATATGAAGTACTACTACCGTTGACAAAATTGTTTCTATGTTTTCAAAATAAAAAGCTCTAGCACATGAGTAATCCCTGCTTCCCTCTGCGAAGGGCCATTCTTTTACTTTTATGTTGAGTCTCCACCTTCTTTTAAAAGCACCAACTACTGAGAGCATGATTGTCATTATGAGTGTAATGTGCATTGTCCCAAAGTAGCATTGTCTTTTGCATGATTGTGATATCGTTTATTCTGAAATCATTGTATCTAGTCATCACTTAAACCTTGAAGGTACCCCTACATTTATGTTTTGCTTCACTAAAGGGGGCAAGCTAGATATCACTTTATCATATTTGCACATCATGTTCATTGCAAATCTATTTGATGTTTCAGTATCATATTGTAAAACTTTTAGTCCTTTGTGATTTTCTCATGAGGCAACTTAATTACTATAGATTCATTGTCTCAGTAAGCTTTTGTCATATGACTATGAAAATGTCCTATATGGTTAATAGCATGTCACCACAGAAATTATTCTTGTTATCATTTACCTACTCGAGGACGAGCAGGAATTAAGCTTGGGGATGTTGATACGTCCAAAACGTATCTATAATTTCTGCTTGCTCCATGCCTCTTTTGGGTGATATTGCTATGATATTTATACATTTCCATACACTTTTGATCATATTTGGACTAACCTATTAACTCAGTGCACCCCAGTGCCAGTTTCTGTTTTCGGCTGTTTTTGTATTTCCGGTTTTCACGTTACGAGAACTGCCAGGAAAAATCCAGAAAAATTATTTAAAAAATCAGCGTTCCAGAACCTACCGTGCGCCCGAAGGACAGCCGGGGGGGGGGCACCAGGGCTCCAGGCGCCCTGGCGGCGCGCCCCCCCTGGGCCGCGCCGGGGGGCGCCTGGGCCCCCCGAGGCTCCTCCGATGCCCCCCTTTGGCATATATTTAAAGCGTCTCCCGAAACCCTTGAGGGAGGAACTCTTTTCGCGATCCCATCTTTGTTCCGCCGCCGCCGCCGCTTCCAAGATCGGGAGCACCAGGAGAACTCTTCCCGGCACCCTGCCGGAGGGGAGGATCACCATCGGGAGCCTCTCCACCACCATGGACGCCTCCCGGATGAGTTGTGAGTAGTCTCCCTTGGACCATGAGTCCATGACCAGTAGCTATGTGATGTTCTCCTCCCGTTCTTGTGCTTCACTAATTAGTCCTCGTGAGCTGCCCTACATGATCGAGGCACATATGTAATCCTTATGCTGTTGCTATGATGAGTTTGCTGGGATCCGATGGATTATGAGATTATGTTCAGATTGTGCTTGAGTAATATATTTGATCTACCTCTTTTATATTTATGTTCGTAAGTAATTCTTGCATGTTCTCCGTTGTTATTTATTGCTTTGGCCAAGTAATAGGTAGTGACTCCAAGAGGGAACGTTATGCTTGATTGTGGGTTCATGCCCCTCGATGACTAGTTTGAGTGACAGAAACATGAGTTCAGGGGATGTGTTGTTGCCACAAGGGGGAAAACAACGGTGCTTGTGCCCGCGGGTGCAAGGATTGTTTACTTTACGCAAAGTTCTTTTAATGCAGTTGTCTGTTGCATTGAGTTTACACTATGGGTGGGACTCGCAACTTAATACCAGCGAGATGTTCTGGATAGATATCTCAAGGTGGATGATTAGTAGTAGATATTGATGGATTTCGGTCTACTTACTTTGGCGTACCACCCATGCTTTGAACCTCAACCTTTCTTGCAATGTAGTCAGCATTGGTTTGCGCACATGGTCCTGTCAATTGCCCAGCTGTAATTCGTTTACCTCACATAGCTGTTTTATCGTCTTTTGGGAGAGAGACATCACTAGTGAACATCATGAGACTCCGGTCCATATTACCATCATTGATCACATCCGCTATTTACTTTTCGCTTTTATTTACTATTGCAATTATATCTATCACTACTATCACTTGCGTTTAATCCTTTGTGAACTACAAGGCCGGAGGGATTGACAACCTCTCTGTACTCGTTGGGAGCAAAGTTATTTGTATCTGTGTGCAGGTCCACGTTGATTGCTAATATCTGACGCCGTAGCAGTTGACACCTTCTTGTTGAACCTAGGAGTCTCTGGGGATTCGATCCTTGGTATCTTTTCCAAGGGAAAAACTTCTGCAACACTACATCTCACACCTTCCGCTTGGGGTAACCAACGAGGGAGGAGGTGGAGTTACGGTCGTCGCCGTTGTCGGATAAGGAGTCGGATAGGACGTTGATCCTCTTCATCCGACGGACGACCCTATCCTGATGCCGCTTCAGCTTGGCCACCTGACTGCTCGATGGCAAGCCGGATCGCCTTCGCATTCTTCCATCATAGGCGGCCAGCGTTCGCCTCCTCCATCGTTAGCAATCGGTAGTAGACCCATGCGAGGAGCTGCTCGTCCTCGTCGGGCTCTGTCGGCAACCCACGGCGGCGGCGCACGGATTGCTCCGCCACAACCCACTCCCTTGCTCGCTGCCTCTCACGCCAGGCGGTGAGAACCTCCGATTTCGGCGTGCGCGTGTGGGTCGGTGGAGCGGGCACTAGCATCCACCGCTGCCCGCGTGGAGCAGCGGCCGGCGGGGGAAGGAGATGGCATGGCGACGGAGTGGACAGCTCACGAGCTAGGAGGGACCAGGTCTCCCCTCCCTGCAACGCGGGCCGGGAGAGACGACGCTGCAAATCCGGATCTCCCCCCCGGCATGTCCACCTTTGAGCGGTCCAGCGCAATGCGGAGGGCCATCTCCACCTCGACGTCGAGGTCGGAGCCCGAGTAGCCGCGAGAGCTTATCGGATTCGATCAAAATCGAAAAGGGGAGAGGAGGGGATAGAACAAAAGAAAACAGTGGAGTGAGTTAGGGTTTGGAGAAGGGAAGAATTGGAGTTTTTTATGGGGCCGACATGGAGTCGGTGATGGCCGGTGGGCCGAGCTGACGTGATGGGCGAGCCCGGCGTGCCCCGGCAACCCATATCCGCCTTACATTTGAACGGGATATGAGGGGCATCAGACAACCCGGATGTTTGAGGCGGTTTGAGACGCCTAAACGCCACCTGTCCGTAAAGTTTGAGACGAGTATGAGACGCCCAACTGTACATGCTCTAAAGCAGCCGTTGTGTCCGTTCAGCTGCCCCGCGGGCGACGTACATTAGCACCCCTTTCCACCCGCCTTTTTATCTTTCTTTCCGCTCATGGAAGTGGAAATGGCCGGCCTAGTTCGCTATCGGTGTCGCCGACGTACGTGACAGCCTTGTTTTCTCTTCCGCGCCGGTGCCGAGCTTGATTGGGTCGTTGGAAGATGGACTTGCCAGGTAGTTTCTTCACTGTTACATACGATTGATTCACCATTTGAATTTCCGGAGATGCATGCACCTCCTAGCTAGCAAACAATGAAAGGCCTGAATAACTTTCAACTCTTTTCATTTTTTGTCGTTGTTGGACTGAACAGCGTTGGACCAAGAATCTATCAATCTACGGACCTGCTTTGCATTTGGGAGCTCGTCCCCGAACGGAACTTCAACGCGGACTCCTAAAACAGACACTGTATTTATGTGAGGATGACTTCCAGGCCAGCGTCTCCTGTTTACATCAACGACTTCTCAGCTGGTTCTTCTACAAACTCTTGGATTTCAAAAAGTTTGTTCCTTGTTCAGTTTTGTACATTTTTTGTCAGTTTTTTTGACTGAGGTGAAATTAGTCGAGTAATGGACGATGACCCATTTCATCTTTGTTGCACGATAACAAAAGAAGTAAAATTTTATCCAGACTAAGCTCGGTTCGCTGAGTCTTTAAAAACCAATCAGCATAGCATATCTGCTAAAAACATCAAGCGCTCTTCAAAACTTGCCGAGAATTAATCTACACGGCCTTTTTGTTACCTAATGATCAATATTATTCGTGTGGT
This sequence comes from Secale cereale, assembly GCA_902687465.1. Taxonomy (NCBI): domain Eukaryota; kingdom Viridiplantae; phylum Streptophyta; class Magnoliopsida; order Poales; family Poaceae; genus Secale; species Secale cereale. Next base: position 691,076,885 of record LR738715.1, on the reverse strand, counting down.
TAAGAAGACGCCAATGAATAAACATGCAATATATGCTATGCCATTTCTCTATAAAAAAATGAGGTGTATACATCACGGCGGGGTGGCATGCGTTACGTAGCTGTTGTCCGGAACACTGAATCGCGTTCGGTGATTCAGGTCCAGGCAAGCTGCACTACTACTCACTCACAATTTCGGTTCTCCAAAGACTATGCACAGGCCAAAGGTAGTACGTTTCCCTTTTCCGTGACAGGGATCGAAACCGGCCCGGCCCCTCCTGCGTTCGTTCAGACCCAGAGCTAAACCGGGCATGGCGCCGAGGTGCATGAATGCATCTGCACCGCTTGCCGTTCTACATAAACAGCCACACATATGAAACAAACAAGCAAAAAAAAATAGTAAAACCATATGAGCCATCTTCCTCGACGATTCCGAAGCCGCTGCCTCTTCATTTCGATGAGGTCTGTGTGGAACATAATCTACGGGGCCATTGATACCTCCATTGACATCGAAACGTGAAAAAAACTGGGTGCATTGACAACAGACTCCGGGGCCATTGGGATGGCGACTCAAGATACGGCGATGAGTGTGCCGCCGCTGGCTCGTTCTTTGGAGCCTCTCTTCCTCCTGCCCCTTCTTCTCCGGTGGCCAAGGGACCATCTTTGGACGTCGTGGTGGTGGCGGACGAGGACCAGACGCCTGGCCCGCGCCGCGGCTCCAACAGCTCTAGCCGCCAGCCCAAGAAGACGGCGGGGCGGAAGCCGACCAACAAGGCGGCATGTTCGACTGCTGTGACTGCGTCTGAGCTTGGTGGCGAGTTGGGGGCGGTGTTGGGGACGGCTGGTGTTAGCAGCAAGGCCAAGTGTTCCAAGGCGACTCCGGTGGTGCAGAGAGCTCCTAGCGTGCGGGCCAAGGCCAAGCTGGGAGAAATGTCTTCCATGGAAAGCGCCAAGCTTTGGATCGCCGACAAGAACCTGGAAGCTGCTGGTAATCCCTTGCCCTCTTTCTCCATTCTCAATGCTTTTTCGGATAAACACCTCGCTTGTATTTTAGATGATAGTGGTGTAGACGTGCCTGCCCCCCATTCTGATATCATCTCGCTCGTCCGGGCCCGGGAAGAGGCACAAGTTGTGCTGGCCGAGGCGGCAGCTAGCTGTGCGGCCAAGGACCAGCTGGCTATCATACCAGCAGGGGCTGGACACGATGGAGAACCCGACGAAGAGTCACAGGCTAGGGAAGCCTGCGTCCTTCCTTCCCCCTGCCAGGCGCCGACGAGGAAGCGTGTGGCAAAGGCGGTGACCTCCAAGGGAGTTCGCATGCGTAACCGTATTATTTAGATGCGCTATTTGTTTTGAAACCTTCGTGGCTGTGGCCACGGCGGTCGGCGCACACAACTTAGGGAGTACATTTTTAAAGAACGCATCGACATTGTAGCCTTACAGGAAACGATCAAAGCGGATTTTACCTTTCGAGAGCTTCTCGCTTACGACCCACTGGAGCGTTTTGATTGGCACTGGATGCCCTCCTCGGGGCATTCTGGTGGTATATTGATGGGTTGTAACCGTGATATCTGTGATATTTTGCAATGGGATGTGGGGCTGTTTTTTGTGTCCGCGACTATTAAACATCAGATTTGTGGCTTGTCATGGGTTGTGGTATGTGTGTATGGTCCTGCTGATCACTCTAGATCCCAATCCTTTCTGCTCGAACTCACTAACTTCGTAGGGCGAAGCGGGCCCTCAACCTACCTGTGGTAATGGGAGGTGACTTCAACTTGATTCGCTCGGGTGCGGACAAGAACAATGATAACATTGACTGGACTAGGGTGTCCCTGCTCAATAATGCAATTGCGGCAACGGCTCTCCGCGAAGCGGCACGGACAGGAGCTAGATTCACCTGGACCAACAAACAAACGCAACCTGTGCGGAGTGTGTTGGATCGGGTTTTCTTTACACCTGAATGGGAGGTACTCTTTCCCCTATGTACTCTCGTTGCTGAGACTTGCATTGGGTCGGATCACGTACCTCTGATATTCTCCTCTGGGGAGGATGTCATTCGGCGTAGTCCGCGTTTCTATTTCGAAACGGCTTGGTTTGAGGCGGAGGGATTTGCACAATTGGTGGTGGATCGATGGGGATTGATCTGCAATCACTTGGGCCCCCAACGTGGACCAGCTGAGCTGTGGATCGCGGCTGCGGGTAAGCTGCGAGCTTTTCTACGAGGGTGGGGAGCAAATCACGGTAGCGAGTCCAAAAAGGAGCGCGCTAGAATAGTAGATGAAATCTCCCGGCTTGACCTTGAGGCTGATCGCCGCTCCTTCTCGGAAGTTGAGTGGGCACATAGGTATGCTCTGGAAAACCAAATTCTTGTAATCCTTCGTGCCGAGGAGGAATACTGGCGCCGCAGGGGCGGCGTCAAGTGGGTGACGAAAGGAGATGCAAATACCGGTTACTTGCATGCGTATGTCAATGAAAGAAAACGGAAATGCACCATCCTGCGTCTCCAATCCGATAGTGGTCTCCTGTTGACACAGGAACAAATCTCGGCTCACATCTACGAGTTTTTTGTTGGTCTTTTGGGGACGGCCGATGAGAAACCTTTCAGGTTACGCGGAGATCTGTGGGATCTAGCAGATAGGGTATCCCCGGAGGAGAACGACAACCTTGCTCTGTCCTTCTTACCGGTGGAGATTGACCAGGCCACTGCGGACATGAAGACTGACACGGCGTCCGGCCCGGATGGATGGCCTGTCGAGTTCTTCAAACGCTTCTGGCCCCACCTTAAGCATCTCTTCTACGCTATCCTGAACGGTTTTGCCTTGGGTACGGTTGATCTTTCCCGCCTCAACTACGGGGTTATTAGCCTTATCCCAAAAGTAAAAGGGGCCGACAACATCAAACTCTTCCGCCCGATTACTCTGATTGACGTACCCTTTAAGATCTGCACGATAGCCTACGCCTCGTGCTTGCCCCGATAGCGCAACGTATCATTAGTCCTAGTCAGACCGGTTTCCTCAAACATAGGAACATTCTTGAAGGACCGATCGCGTTACTGGAGATTGTGCACGAATTAAAACGCACCAAGACACAGGGCGTGTTGCTCAAACTAGACTTCGAGAAAGCTTACGACCGCGTAAACTGGGAGTTTGTGCGGGAGGTTCTCCTCAAAAAGGGCTTTGAGGCGGGCTTTGTTCATCGTATCATGCATTTAGTAAGTAGCAGGCGCACGACGGTTAATATCAATGGCACAATGGGGAGTTTTTTCCGCAACAGACGGGGCCTCAGACAGGGAGATCCTAGCTCCCCCTGATTTTTAACTTCGTTGCCGATGCCCTGGCGGCCATGATAAACCGTGCCCGTGCTGCTGGTCACGTTAGAGGTTTGGTCCCTCACCTTATCCCTGGTGGGGTGACGCATCTTCAGTACGCAGACGATACGATGCTCCTCTTTGAACCCAACGAGCTCAATATTGCATCGATCAAGCTTCTCTTGTTTGCATTTGAGATCTTGTCAGGGCTTAAGATCAATTTCTTGTAAAGCGAAGTGATCACCATAGAGATGGATGATCTTGAAAGCTTTAGGATAGCTAACCTACTGAATTGTAGGGTTGGACGTTTCCCAATTAAATATCTTGGGCTTCCTATTCCGGCCAAGAATTTAACTATATCCGAATGGGAACCCTTGTACGGCAAAGTGGCCAATAGGGTGAGCCCGTGGCGGGGAAGATTCATGTCCTCGACGGCAAGGCTCATTCTAACTAACTCGAGCCTTTCCTCCCTCCCACTATTCACAATGGGAATGTACCTTCTGGCGGATGGGGTTCATGCCAAATTTGACACCCCGCGTGCCCGTTTCTTTTGGGAAGGAACCGGGATAAAACGCAAGTACCACTTGGTGAAATGGGCGGCCGTTTGTAGACCCAAAAAATTTGGTGGCTTAGGCATCACGAACTCTAAGCTAATGAACGTGGCCTTGTTATCCAAGTGGTGGTGGCGCCTTGCCCAGAACGAGACAGGCCTCTGGGCGAACATTTTACGGGCCAAATACTTCCCGGACGGTAACTTGTTCAAGGCTCAAGCCCGCGGATCGACGTTTTGGAACGGGATCCAAGCCGTCAGACCGGCCTTCTCGTTAGGCGCTCATTTCAGTGCCAGCAATGGCGAGTCCATTCGCTTCTGGCTGGATCATTGGTGGGGTCAAGAGCTACTTTGGCAGTCCCATCCGGACCTATACCAACTTGCCATGGACACCAATAGCATGGTGGCTGACGCACTGAGAGTGCACCCACCGACGATTTCCTTTATTAGTAACCTAGGGGTTCAGGAAGCCGAGCGTTGGGAGGATCTGCTAGAGGCCTGGGAGGTACGACGGCTTAACAATGACGCGGATACCATTGTTTGGAAGCTCTCTGCATCCAAAAAATTTACAAGCAAATCTCTATATGAAAAAATGTCCGAGGGCAATTCGCTAGACATAGCCAGGGGGTTGTGGAAGGCTGGTATCCCATTAAAAATTAAGATCTTTATGTGGCAAATGCTCCGCAACCGACTCCCAACCTCGGATAATGTGGCCAAACGCAACGGACCAGCGGATGGAAAGTGTTCCATATGCGGGTTAGAGGAAAATGCCAACCATGTTTTCTTTGGATGTGCGTTAGCTAGATTTGCGTGGAGTGCGGTCAGGGACGCGTTTAGTCAGAACTGGAATCCTAGGTCCAGCATCGACCTTCTATCTATTCTTAAGACGCAAAGAGGGTCTAACGCGCGTATTGCTTGGAGATGCGTAGGGGCGCTGCTATGGTCTCTCTGGACGACCCGGAACAAAATCATGATTGAGCACAAGTTTCCGACCCATCCGGCAGATATCCTTTTCAAATGTCATCTTTCTTTTACAGGTGTGGATGCTGTTGGGGAAATAGGGTGATGCACAACGCATGAAGGAGACGATGGAGCAGATCAAGGCAACTATGATGAAGGCCCGCCTCGGATCGACGTCTGTCTAGGGCTCTCAGCGCTATCTACATACTACTGTCGCCTCTTCTTATATTTTGAGCATGGGTCTGTCGCTGGGTTTACATTGCTTGGACCCGTCAGCTTAAAACTTTATTGGCTCCTGCCTGCTTTTGTTTCGATTTGGTTTAAGACTTGTCTGTGTGTGCTGGATGTTGCCGTTTTGGCTTTATTAATTTAAAACCCGACGTTTCTAGCGTCTACGTTCAATAAAAAACATAATCTACGGATACATGCTCAAACAACGAGACGATGCTGGCCGACCGGACATATGCATGCCACGCTACTGATGATAAATGAACAGGAAATCAGCTGGTTTTAGTTTGTCGATGCGTAGTCGTTTGACGACATGGAAGATCCATTGCATTTGCGCAAGCATCTCTGAATAACTCAACAACATTGCTGATTTTTTAAAACACAGTACAAGCGCTTATATAGACACGCATACACTCACTTTATGAACGCACACGCACATCCTACCTCTATGAGCACTTTCGAATAACTGAGCCGGTATAACATCTTGAAATTTACGAAGTCACCGTGTCGTCGACGGGAGCGTCTCCTCCATTGAATGCGCGTCGGCGGAAATCATGAAATAAATCCAGAAATAAATGCGAATAACATGACTTGAACCCTGGTGAGCCGGGGATACCACAGTCCCTCTAACCCTGGTGGACTTGAACACATGTTTGTTCGCAACAACACTGCTGATTGGTAGGCGTTGTCATTACCATGGGCGACACATTGTGTACTTTTGCTTCCTCCCGAGAAAACAGCCGAATGTGTAACTTGCCGAGTAACTTTGAAAGGCAAACACGTCTCCTTTGTATCCGGGAGTGGTGAGGGCATGTATAATGGTTGATAAGATAGTTTTATTTTAAGTTTTATTTGTAATTTAAGGATGACAAAAAAATATGTCTACAATGAGTTACATCTTAGCTTTATTTTCAATAACTATGATGGAACATATTGTACTAAGAGAGCATCTCTTACCTAATAGAGAAGACAAACATTTTTATGATTTCTCTCCATAAGATAGCACCATTGTACATACCCTGAGGATACAATCACAACAAATGAAGAAGAGGCAACTTGGTCTTGGTCGTAGACAATGCATGAATTGTGATGAGCTGTTTCTCGAGCTCAGCTCTCGCAACTTGCTAGGCAAAATAAGAGGCAAGTTACAGTAAAATCTGTTTTAAAAAAAAGGTGTGCTGGCAGAGTGCTGGAAGTTTCATCTTCTTGGTCTGTACGTAGCCTTTTATTTGGGTTGTCCGGGTGAACTGAACCCAGGCCAGATGGATCGATCTAGTAGTACATTTTACTACTCCACTAGCATATTTTAGTAGGACTAGGGAGCTGTTGTACATTGTACTAGTAATTATTGCATCCATCTAGCGTCATATGGACTATATAATGCCGGGTATTTGATTTTCTTGAATGCCAAGCCCCTCTGTCTCAGAAATATGCCAAGAAGCTTTTCATGTCAAAAATATCTCTAGTGGAATTTTTGACAGTACTACCAACCATGATGATCAATCATATATGTACGATGTGCTACAATATATATCAGTGTTTTTATTATCTTTGAATGCAGAGATATACAGGTTCCCTTCCATCGTCTAAAACAGATCATATGATATGCCACCATACCAAGCAAGCTATAGCATCGCAAGGGCACACAAAAGTTGCAGCTCTATCCCATTTTGTCTCTTCACAAACCAAGCTGGACCATGCTTGCACTTTTTCAGGGAGCGGTTCGTGGTTAGATTCCTGCTGCATGGCCCATGAACCCACTTGATTCATCGGTCGAGTGTCCCCAGCAGATTAGCTGTATCTCGAGCCCGGCTGTGGCGTGCAAGCTGGCCGGCCAGAAAACCTGCAGACAGTTGCAGCTAACAAAGGCGATATCATCAGGTTGCATGCCGCTACCCTGTTTGCACCGACCTCTAGATTATTCATCTCCTCGGACCACATCCACATGAACATACATATGACCTTTACCTGGTACGTCCTGGTGAGCTGAATCCATGGATCGGTACACCTTGGTTAATCTACTACAGTGCATAGATTAATCCATGAGCTGTTGTATGACTTGTATCGCAGCAGGATAGGTAGATGGATCAGGAAAGAAGTGGCGTGGGCGGGCATAGCGGATGCATGCACTGCACGCCGGCGTACGTGCGCGCGTATGCGGCCGGACGACGCCTCTGCCACCCGCGCCCAGCCGGCCGGCGCACGTTCAGTGAACCTGCTGCGCTGCGCTTTTCGGTGGTTTCTGCTGGCCGCGCCGTGTGCGTTTTCTTCTTCAGGCCCCCGGTGGAGTTTGTCCATTTCGCTGGTAATTAAGCTAGACCTTTTCTTCGCCCAAGTACAAACAGGTCGCCGTCGATGACTCGATGGATCGGTCGTTGCCGGCGACGTACCAGACAACTTGGTTTACTCTTCTGCCTTGAGCCCCCGGAGTAATTACGACTTGTATAAAATTGGTTTGAATCGGCAACATAGGAGGGTCTTGCACAAAGCTCCTGAACAGGGAAAAATGGAGGAGCAGGGTATATGGGAAGACAGCTAATTAATTAAGCTGTCCCATTCATACGCAACTTTGCGTTCATATATGCAGCGGCGTGTCCCAATTTCCAAACTAAATGCAACTTGCAAGTGTTCCTTCAACTGTTTACGTCAACTCGGTCGATCCAACTCTTTGTAGCCCACGCTGCTGATATATACACCTGCAAGGGGTGAACGGCATCAATTAATCACCCTCTAAATGCACCACCACACCTTGCATACCACCGTAAGTCCATAGCCACTGCACACAAAACACACAGTTCACAAGTCGCAACTCTCACGGTTGTAGGAGTAGTGGAGTACACCCCAGTGTCCACTCGTCTTTAATTTGTTTTTCTCAACATCTTCCAGGGAGCTGAATCCAATGCTAGATTAGCAGTACCTACTGTCGTCGTACTGTGTCATGATGGGTTGATGACTAATTAAGGGGCCAGTTGATGTAGCTTAGGCCTATACTCCCTCTATTCCACAATGTAGTGCTTTCTCTATCCTCGTGTTTTAACTTTGACCGTAAATTTAACCAACGAGACGGTCTGCGGCGGGAGCAAAAGTAATACCAATGAATTCGAATTCAAAAGAAGTTTTCAATCATGTAATTTTTTCTCCCGCCGCAGTCGGTCTCGTGGGTTAAATTTATGGTCAAAGTTGAACCTCGGAAAACGCGGGCGCACTATATTTCGGAATGGAGGGAGTATAAGACAATTAACGGCATCATCAATCATATTTCTGTCTGCAAGTTGCTCAGAAAGGCAACTAGAAGCGGCTTATTTCCGGCGAATTTCTAGGTTCGAGACCATGACCACAGCGTGGCCGTGTGTCCTGGTGAACTTAACCTAGTACAACAGCCGAGGGCGACCCTTCATCCGTTTTTCTGCTTGCTCGCCTGTTTTTATTAAGAAAACATAACCCTAAGCTTGAAGTATTCCGCATGAAATACTCTGCATTCTCCATACATTTACTGTATAGTTTTGCTAAGGCTGGTCGTAGTAGGGAGTATCATATACTAGTATCATGCATATGATACGAGTGTTTGATACTATATTCATAGTGCATAGTATCATATTTGGTAATATAAAATGATTCATTTATTGCCATGCATGACACATAGTAGCACATCATTTAATATGATACGGTATCACGATATGATACTCACATGGTGTCTCTGGGACTTTTTGAAAAAGACTCTCAAGGAGGTACTTTTAAGGACTTTTAGCAAAAAGTCCCAACCTGTTTGGTTTGCTAGAGACTTTTTCTAGTCCCAACACAAAAAAGTCACTGGAACCAAACACCCCCGTCAACCTTCCCTTACTTCATTAAATACTATGCCACCTCATCAAAACTGCCTAGTTGACATGCATGATACTACGTATGATACTACCATTACGGGTAGCCTAAGTCTCAGTCGACTAAGACTTGGTTATATCTCGCTATATTCCTTTGATCTTGCACGGAAATTCGCATAAAAGTTTTTTTTTTATTTCTTCTTTCCTCTTCTTATATACCATATCACTTGACTGGGATTTGGTTAAGTCTCAGTCGACTGAGACCTAAACACACGTCCGAGGGAGTACCATTCTCCTTGTCAAGTTGCTGGTGCTAGCTATACTCATCTTTTCTTGGACAATACATGAACACGACCTGTGTCTGGGGCTGCCCCGATGAGATGAATCCATGCATGCATACACATGAGGATGGATGAAAGCCATGGATTGCCTGACCTAGTTCATGAGTTATCTCGGTGCATGCATGCATTCATGTCCACGCAATCGTACATATGCGACGACGCCTCCACTCTCCTGCCCGGGCCGGGCGGCGTACGTTCAGAGAATCTGCTTCGCTTTTGGGTGCAAGCATGAAAGCAGCCGTTGTGTTCGTTCAGCTGCCCCGCGAACGACGTACAGGAGCGCCCCCCTTTCCACCCGACCTTTTATCTTTCTTTCCACTCATTGAACGGTAGTAAATGATGGATGTCCTAATCGAGCATGCCACCTTGCTGAAAATAATTTGGTGACACCAAAAACTTGCTTATTCGAACTCTAAAGCCACCTTGCCGAAGATAATTTGGTGACACCAAGAACTTGCTTATTCAAACTAAAGTGATGAATCAATGGACAGAGCCCTCCAATGCATCTACCTCCGTAGAGCACTCTCCTCGTTCCCAGATCCTTTAACAAAAAGAAAAAGCGTAAAATTCAACGCACACATGAGTGTATGAGGAGAACAGAAAGGAGATTCATGTGTGTATGAGGGGTATGATTGTTTTCTTAAGATGAATAGGACGGCTAGGGGTTTTGATGTTTGATGACCAACATGAGTAATCCTCATACCCGATCCATTGGCAGCATGAATCTGAGCCTGTCCACAGTACTTCTCCCGGACGGTCAGCTTCTCCAACTCTCATGTGAGGTGCTCGGTTGCTCTACTGTGTACATGTACCGGTTGGTGTCAATACCATACTCTGCCGCTGCAACAACCTTTTCTTCATGAGTATCTTCATCAAACCTGTACCAACAATCTCTAGCACTATGGCCAATTTTGCCGTAGATCTGGCACTGCACGGGTCATTGTTGTTGGCCTTGGGGTGCCGCCGGACAAAGAGCCTCCTGGGCGAGCCCCCTTGTTGTTGGGGTAGAAGTGGCGCCAACCCCCTTGCTTCTTCCTGTAGCCTCCCGCGTCGCCATTCTGCTTCTGATCGCGTGGCTTGCCATAGCCATGAGATGGAGGAGGGCCGCCCAGACGAGCAGAGTTCGCAGAAGACTTAAAGCTGCCGCCTCCCGCACCTTGGCCTCCCATGAGAAGCTCACCACGATGGTTGAAGTTGCATACCTGAGCATATAGCAGGTCCACCGCGACAGGTTCGGTGCGGGCGTGCAGGGCTGAGACCAGAGGATTGTAGTCGAGGTCCCGCCCTGTGAGAATGAACGGGACGATCTTGTCCTCGTCGAGCTCCTTCCTAGCAACTGCGAGTTCATCGGCATATCCGCGCATCCGGGCGAAGCACACTAGTGTGGACTGATCGCCCTTTTTGGCATTGGACAAGGAGATTCAAAGATTGTTAATACGTGAACGAGATTTGGAAGAAAACATGTTACCCAGTACCGTCCACAGAGCTCGAGCCGATCTGATGGAGACGACCGAGACTAGCACCTCCTTTGATAGATTGTTCATGAGGTGCCCGAGGACATGCTGGTCCCGAAACATACGTCATGCACCGGGTTGGCGGTCGTCTGATTCTTGCCGTCCTTGTCCTTCGAGGGAGGCAACTTCTCTGGTTCGGCATGGTGCCATCTAGATAGCCATGCAAGCCAACACCAGGAAATGCGGCATGATATGTGCCTTCCAGAGTAGATAACTCTCCCGGGTGAGTTTCTTTGCAACCTGGGAACCAAGTCCAGAGGAGCTGGGGATGGTGGAGGAAGACGACATGATCGAGATCGAGGGATTGATCGATTTGATGTTTTTTCTTTGTTTTAGGACGAAGGGGAAGAGGACGCTCTGATTACCATGCACTCGCTCTGTAAACTAATATAAGAGTGTTTAGATCATTAGTGATCTAAACATTCTTATATTAGTTTACAGAGGTAGTAGAAATTATGAGAAGCATTCTACCCTCTTTGTAGAGAGAGCAGCGGGTGTTTATTTCATTGAATGGGCTTATCCCATGACTGCATACATGCAATCGAGATTACATCTTGGAAGGCAAGAAAGATAGAAGATAAACGTTGCAGAAAATATGTCTCATCTATCCTTCCTAACAACTTAACAGAACCAGCTATATGCGCTATAAGGTGATAATATCTTCAACAAGGATTAGCGATAGATGTTGCTTAAGATGATGGTTTCAGACTATTTGATGTATTACTTTGTAAGATCTTCGTATTAATAAAATGGTAGCATGTATCGTCCAGATGCAGAGGCCGAGGATCATTTTCCATTTCTAAAAAAATGTAATCAACTCTGTTGAGGTAGCTATCTAATCCGAGCGGCGGTCGGAGCTAAAGCCCCTCCCCACCCCGCACTGGTCAATTTTCTATAAACTTAGTCAAACTTAACGGTGTTCGACTTAGGAGAAATCTAAAACTTTTTTTTGGAAGGGAGTGCCACTCCCTCTGGTCCAAAATACTTAATGTTTTAGGTTTGTCCGTAGTCAATCAAGTTTAAGTTGACAAAATTTAGGAAAAAAACTACCACCACGAGACTGAGTTGCTGAGTAGTGTGTTGGATCAAGGCTTTCCATCTTTTTGAATGGGCGACTCAAGGCATTTTTAAAAATCATCTCTACTTCTAATGGAGCAGTTGGTAGTCTTTGTTTCATTGTTTTTTTGTCCCACCTCGTCTGGTTTTTTTTTCAACCGGTTTTTTTCGTCACACCATCCCCACCCCCACCCCACCCCACTCACCACACGCAGCCAGCTTCTGTTTCCCCCCTTACGTCCCCGATTCATGCATAACAATCAATACTTTCCAAACGCAATAATGCATGACAATCAATTCTTTCCAAACACAATCAATTAACTTAAGGTAACCAGACACAATCAATTCTTGCTCCGTTTCCTCCCTTACGT
>LR738715.1:691038457-691063042 GCA_902687465.1 Secale cereale | reverse complement strand
ACCCCACCCCACTCACCACACGCAGCCAGCTTCTGTTTCCCCCCTTACGTCCCCGATTCATGCATAACAATCAATACTTTCCAAACGCAATAATGCATGACAATCAATTCTTTCCAAACACAATCAATTAACTTAAGGTAACCAGACACAATCAATTCTTGCTCCGTTTCCTCCCTTACGTCCCCGATTCATGCATGACAATCAATTCTTTCCAAACGCAATAATGCATGACAATCAATTCTTTCCAAACGAAATCAATTAACTTAAGGTAACCAGACACAATCAATTCAATAAAACGGAGCGATATCTCGGGCGATTTTCTTGCTCCCGATATATAATGGTGCTAGCCAATCTGTTAACAAATCAGAAGGAAACAATCACGTGTATGTAGGGAAGATAATCGTGGAGATTGCAGGGCAGTTAAGGCCGTGCGTCACATGCAGGAAGGATTCCCGAGTTCAGCGGAAGAGAAGGAAATAAATCTCTAGGCTTCTCTCCTGACCCCATTGACGGCCCTGCATATATCTTTTTCTTCTCTCTCTCTGGCCGATCCTTTGTGGGCACGTTCATCAGGTGTGGAAGAGAAGCTGTGGACGGCGGCGACCAGACGGCAGCCGGGACGGGCTCACTGGTGTAAAGCACCTCAAGACCGTCCTCCCGGTGACGTTGCGCCACGACCGCCGTTGCCTCTGCACTCCGCTCGTCATGTCCGTCGCACCCGCCGAGGTGAGCTCCTTGCATTTACGTATTAGCAACCGACGGATCAACTTCTACATACGCTTATGTGTGGTAATCGTTGCATGTGTTCCGCTGTCGACTAATGTCTATATTGTTTCAGATGGATCTGAATGAGATAAGTGAAAATGCATGTGCTATTAATTTTGCTGAAATGAAGGAATACATCATGTCCTTTCCTAGCAAAACCAAGTTGGTGAATATCCATGACACAACCTTGACACATCGAGATTTGGAATGTCTTTTAGAAGATGAGATATGGGTACCGATGGTCATACTTACACACATCAAGAATGTCTAATTTATTTATTGTTTTTTCTACTATAGGTCATAAATGCATATATTTACTGTCTAAGGCTCCAGGAAAATTTTTGTAAAACGGGTGCACGTGTATTCTTAGAAAATACATATGATTCTGGAATACTTAAGCGAGATGATGAAATTCCCATAAGCCTTGAGAGTCATACACGCATAGTTGAAAAGGTGCTGAAGTATCTACAACATGACATGGTTAGACTAATTTTTTACCTATGGTTCTTGGCCAGATATTTACGCGTAACTAGATGGACAAGAAAGGAGCATATTCAAGATCCAATTCTCCTGGTGAGTTCTCTACATTCACCACTCATGTGTCCTTTTAGATGTGAGCCCTTTCTTGACGGCGTAATGCACGTGCAGGATGATTATGACCTACGGAATCAGGTGTTGGTACACTTGCTGTCGTACAAGGACAATGAATGCGTAGAAAACATTTCACAAGTCGTGCGTGATTTGGTGAAGAGAATTGGGATAATTTTTTAGTCGAAGAATCTTATGTATTAGTTTTACTACAACATTGTAAAACATCTTTGTTTACTCTATATCAATACGTTATTACAGTGTTTTTTCTTTTAATTTGAACATGATGAACATGATGAATGCTATTTTTTTCCAAGCTTACTTCAAATATTTCATGTGAAGTGGATAGTTGTATGTTAAATGAAAAGAAATGTGTGCTCTTCCTAAGTTCAATGCAATACAGATGCACGCTATTTAAATTTTGTAATCGAATTAAATGGACAAGTCTATGATTTGAACATGTATTATTGCCCGTGACAACGCACGGGCATTTTGCTATATCAATATGATCTCACACCCCTTTGATTAGGATCGCACATATGACTGACAGGTTAAGATTTATTTTCTCGACTCCTAAATCAATCTAATTTTTATCATTGCAAAATTTCAGTCACTTCCAGGATGACACTTAACTTATGCATCGAAGTAATTCCATGGATTATATATTTCTATTGAGAGTCCATTGCCAGCCTTTAATTCCACCGACACGGTTCAGGGAATAACAGCGTGAGAAAAACTAAGTGCAACCATACAATACAAAATTGTACAGATGGGAGATGCTCCCTCAATTCATCCTTACTGTTTACTATGATAATTCAGCTATACACTTTGGTTTTTCTGAAATGAGTCTGACATATTCATGCATGGGTATAGACCCACCATTCATTCTATTTTTCTACTTATATGTAATGGATATTTTGAAACTATACAATATACTCAAGTACAGTAAATTATATTATTTTCAATTCCAGTTTATCATTTCATTACCAATGTTCATATTCCTACAAAAGGAAAAAATAAATCTCACTTAAATATTTTGCAACCAATTCCCACAGCAACGCGCGGGGTATCATCCATTTATTGATAATGTTCGTGCGGGTGAAGAGGTGGCAACATCGTTGCTCTAGTCCAATTGCCGACTCTTTACCGAGGTCTTTGGAGTATGTCTTCGAGCAGAGATTGACACCGTGAAGAAGGTGATTTTAAAAGATTTCATTGTAATTCTCAGTCATAGAAGTTACTTTATACTTTTTAATGTATTTTCTTGAATGTTAAGTCCAAATCAGCATACATGTAATTATTATATGAATATAAATAAAGTTGCATGTGATTTTTCTTTAAAAAAAATCCCGGGTCGAGCGAGCGAGTCGCGCGCGTCGTGCCTATCCCACGCGCGCGAGCACGCAAGTGGCGTCATGATGGGATGCGATGGAGCCGGGCGTACGTACCGACCTACGTATGGTACAGGTAGGGTACAGGCGCATGAATGTATGGGTGGCGTTGCTGTTGCAGTCCACGTCCGGCGCGCGCGGTGCGTTGCTTTCGCAACGCCGGAATTAAACCTGACCTGGGTTGGTCACGTCACTGCCTACGTGCTGCTTGCGTGGAAGGATGGTTCGCACAGGTACGGGCCGGCCGCGCGCCAACATCCATGCATATCGCGGCAAATGTTAGTGTTTTGACCATTTTCTAAAATCTATTCAAGATCTGATTCTAGTTTAATTTTTTTCAGGATCTGACTCTTTTGCTTACCGTCAGGGAGTCGGGCGGTAGCGCCCCACGTTCTACCGTCTTAGTCCACGACGATAGGTGACGGCACGACAGTAGCTGGGTTGACGGCCCGCTGACGTGAAAAAGGGATCTACCGTCGCAGGCCGTGGCGGTATGACAGTACACCCTACCACCACAACCCCGACGGTAGAGTCCCTGGGTAAGGTTGTGAGGGGTGGGGGCTATGCTCTCCACCCACTCATTTACCCCAATTCCCCATTCTTTTGAGTTAAAGACCTCTTCTCCTCTCTTATCCTCACACAAGGCCCTCTCAAATCTCACTCATTTGCTTAAGATTTATCCGGTGGATCCGGAGCACGTTCATCACCCAAGATACCTCCCTCACTCCCCTAAGTTTTGGTTGATTGGAATCATGTATTTTGGTCATTTTGTTGCAAACCTAGTTCATGTTTTTGTTGTGGTGAAATCAATGTATATGACACATTTAGGGTAATAATGTTTGTGCTTTGACAATGTATTGTGTGACTAGCATTGTTTGGGGTACTAAGAAGTACGTAGCATTTAGTGTTTTGTTATGGTTATGTTTAATGTCATGGTTAGGGTCAATGTTATGGTTAGGTTTATGCTTAAGTATTTGTCTATGATGACCGTTTTTGGTAAGAAACGTTATGATTTTTGCCTTGGGTAATCGTAATAGTAATCCTCGACTTGTAGGATGGCATCGATCATCTTTGTTGAGACTTCTGGGAGGTGGCGGCGAAGCGTGAACGTGCGGTCATTGAGGCAAAAATGGACACGTGGGTCAAAGCCATCGATGCGTTGAACGCGGCTTGTAGAGACTTTTCAAAGTACTATGTGTCCAAGTGCAACGATCGGCTTTTGAAGTTGTACGAGGCTAAGAAGAGATTAATAAGTAAACTCAAGAAGGACGCGAATTTCATAGACGTGCTCTTGCAAGGAAAATTGCATTGCGTGGAACAAGGGATGACGTGCGTGAGATGGACTTGAAAAATCCCGGCTAGATCATTGACTGGCTAGTTAGGCAACCGTCATCACCGATAGTTAGTTGGGCTTCTCGTTGGACTTGGGTTCGTGAAAGAAATGATGTCACTTGTTGCAACCCGGGACCGTATGACAAAGATGTCGTGTTGATGGTCGAATAAAGTGGGTTGAACAATGCTCGTGTCGGCAGTGTTATTTGGACTATAATGGCATGTACCCTTATCATTTATGTAACCTATGCCATTCAAACTTATAATTATGTTATGTAAGCTATTATATCATCTGAATTTGTTCTTGTGTTGTTTACCTTATGTGATTTGAACCCATGTGAACTTTGTGTCTTAGGTCTTTCTAAATAAGCTATGCTCTGTGTTTTGTCTTGTATTATTTGATTTAAGTTTTGTTTTGTTGAACTTTGTGTCTTAGCATGGACAAAATGAACCCGGCGGTGCATGCGGCATATGAGAGGTGTGAAGGAGAACGACGCCGTAGGATGATGACTGAGCTTAAAAATTGGATTAAGAGTTGTGAAGAGGCAAACACAACTATGAGGGATTTCTACAAGTATGTGATCATTGACTTTCCTGAAGAGCTCGAGAAACAAAAATGGGAGATAGTTGAGGACTTGCAGGAGAAGGAAGATAAGTGTAGATGGACTTTGGCAATGGAGATAGCGTTGTCCATAAGCATTGATGAGTGTAAGGAGCTGGACATGGCAAGGCCCGGGCATATCATTGGATGGGCAATCGATCATGGAGTGTCGGAGAATCCAACCCGGCGTGCTCGATGGGCCTGGTTTCGCAAGGATGAGTGTTCCAGTTCGGTGTACCATTGGGCGGGTTCGCAGACTTTCGACTGAAGCCTAATCCAGGTCGTGATGCACAAGTTGAACATATTAAGCGAATTAGGAACTTCTTTCCGGATTATTAGGTGCTAGTTTCATGGTAAAAATTTTATGTCATTTGAACTATTTGCTGGCTTATCAGGTTGTAGTATCTGTCATTTGAACTATCGGACATGATATGCCATCTGAACCAAGTTTCGGGTGTTGCACGTCATTTGATTTGCCATATTTATTTAGCCCTGTGCAACAAAATGCCACAAGATGCCACAAAATGCTCTATGGTGGGTGTTGGATACCTACCGCCATAGGGTGTGGCGGTAGGATGAGGGAACCCACCGCCGCCGCCCCCGGCGGTAGGTACCACATTTCCCGTTCTGCGTGCTGTGACCAACGGGAGCTTCTTTGGGATGGTAGGGTTGGCTGCCCTACCGCCGCAACCTTTGGCGGTAGGTCTTACCGCCTCGATGCATTGGCCAAAGCTCCAGAAGGCACGGCGAAACACTCCGTCAATTGACTCGACATGATGGCGCATGCCCGGGTTGCGATGAGCAATGGCTGCCAACATCTTCGGTAGAATGCTATATGCGGTCTCATAGTCACCATGCAACATCCTAATAGCGTTAGCCTTGGCCGTCCATGCCTTCCCATACTTTACAGGGTATCCAACTAGTTCCTCAATCGAAGTCATGAGAAACTTGACCTTCACAGTTGGATCGTGTCTTATTTGGTTCAATAACTTGTAGCCTAGATACTCAGACGTGAGTTGAAAGTGTCCTTTGCTGTGGTCTGCGTTGTCCGGTGGTATGCACGTGTGAGTGGCAACACAACTCTTCAACGCCCATTGCCCGGTCTCTTTGATTTTTCTACCACAAACCATCCAACGACAACCTTCTTGGTCACATTTGACTGTGTACCGAATTTTTTAATTGGAATGACCAACAACAAACGGCATGGGGTTCCTAATGGCGTAGTCACACAACCATATCTTGAACTGTACCGAAGAACCAAACTTGATGCCTTTCTTCAAATGAGCATTCTCATCCTTATTTTGTGGCCGAGGATCACCGACCTTGGGTTGTCTCAAACAGCTCCAATCTCATCCCACCGTCGACAACAGACTTGTCTGCAAGACTCACATCCCTAAACAATGGAGGCCCTCTTTCATTGCCGGTCACCTTCTAGTAGATTTGATTTTCTTGCGTCATCAACCCATCATCATCCAATTATTCTTCCGGACCGTCGTCATCCGAGCCATACCCACACATACGATTATAAGAGAGGGTACGGTCCATGTCTTGTTGCCGCACAATGACATCCAAGTTACCAATGGGATTGTAATGGATCTCTTCATTCTCCGCGCAAGCATCCTCTTGAGCAATAATAGCATCATCATGAACATGACCACTAGCATCTTCTTGAACAAGAGGATTAACATCATGTAATGCCCAGGATGGAATTATACCTCCTACGTGTCGAGGCACGACTTAAAGGCATAAGTCCATCCTAGAATGATCTCAAGTTTGGTAATCTTTGCACAACTCATGTAAAAGAGGGATAGTAAACTGAAAATAGTTGGCTTACAATCGCCACGTCACAGAATAACAGTACAAGTCTCAAACATCATACAATAAGATCACTACAACCCTCTAAGGGCAAAAGCCAAATGTCAAAGTACCAAACTCAGATAAATAAAACAACCACAGGCGGATCGAATCCTAGTAAGAGACTCCACTACTGATCGTCCGGGTAGCGCACGTAGTAACGACTACGCTCCTCGTCGTACTCCCAATCCAGCTCGGTGCCATCACCTGGATAGCTCACCGCTGGACCTGCATCTGGTGTGTGAAGTAACTGTGAGCCACTGAGGACTCAGCAATCCCGTTCCCGGGTAACAGAACTATCAAAGCCTTTAGGTGAGGGAAAGGCTGAAGAAAGAACAAGTCTGCAGCAGCAACTAGCATCTAGCTTACGCAAGAGAGAGCGAGAAGAGAAGGCAACGCGAGAAGTGATCACGAAGTGATCCTAGCTACTAGCTCACAAACATAACCCCTCCGTGTTCAACTCCCGAATCCCTATTCGGAAATTGACAGTCACGGAACACACGCTGGTAGTGTATTAGTAACATTGTGTCAAGTTATCTACAACCGGAATTAACAAGCTCCCATCTGCCACATAACCGCGGGCACGGCTTTCGAAAGTTCAAACCCTGCAGGGGTGTTCCAACTTGACCCATTACAAGCCCACGATCCGCGGAGTCGCAACTCCAAAGTGGGAAGACCCGAGTATCCTCGGAATCCCGTGCTCAAGATATACCGAGCTAAGGTAAGGCTAATCCAGCAAATCCTCCCGGCGTGTCGACACCCTGATAGTAGCCGCGCGTATCTAGGTCTCAGGACACGTCCGGATGAGCAGTACGTACAGATACCAAAGACCCCAGCGAACCGGGTGGTATCCGCAAGTGGCTCTAGGTTGGACCAACACTCAAGTCGAGCACTGGCCCAGGGGGTTGAATTAATTAAGCCTCGGGTTAATTACTCCCTCGGAAAGGTTTTAGTTGTTTAGGCAAATAGTACCAAGGTTGGGACTTGCTGGAAAAGACTTAGCACCTAGCGGTTTATCGAGGGGGTCCCATACACCCCAACCGTGTTAGGAACGCATAATCAAGGAACATAAAACCGGCTTATACGGATCCTAACGGCATGAGTGGAACAAAACACCAAGCAAAAGGCTTAGCCTTCCACCCTTGCCAATATATAGGTGATTTCAATTAAAGCATTTATATAGTGTGATATAACCCAACCAAACTTCAACATGAATCAAGCATCTTCGATCTTCACCTGCAACTAGCAACGCTATAAGAAGGGCTGAGCGAAGCGTACTTAGCCAAGACAACGGTTTGCATAGGTAGGGTGGTTAAACATGGCAATTGGTTACAAGTAGGAGGCTGACAAGAAGAACATGGGCATCGAGGCAAAACTATAGATCGAGACTACTAGCAAATAGGCAAAGATAGTAATGTTATCAGGGTTCGGTCATCTTGCCTGAAGAGAAGACATTCGGATCGAAAGAAGGGTCCTCGTGCTCAAACTCGTTGGAAACCTCGTGCTCAACCTCGTTGGAAAACTCGTGCTCAACTTCCGGCTCTAAACAAGACAAACACACCAAGCACCAATCAACACGATGCAATGCGCACTCGAAAAACATGAATGCATGATGGATGCACTAAAGATGCACATGGAGCACGTAAAACATCACTCAAGCAAAACACCTCAAAACAAGATAACAAGCTGATATTATTAATCTACACAGAAAATCACCCAAGTTTGATATAAGATTCGCTGAAATCGGAGTTACGGGCTAAAAGTTATGCCCGAAACAAGATTTGAGCGAAAACTGCAAATTACAGCAACATAGCATCTTGGGAGCTAAAAATAATTAATCTACAGCACCCAAAAAGCATGGCAAAGGACTTGAACACAAACTAGATATAATGTACAGCAACTAGGTCCAAAGTGCACCCCAAACGGAGTCACGGATCAATAGCAATGATCTTGGACATATAGAACTTTGAAATAAAATTCTGGCAGCAGAATTTTATTGAAAGTTTGGAGCAAAAGATAAACATGCTACAGCCACTCAAATGGCCATGTGAGGACATGGATGGAAATACAACAATATATACTTCATGGAACAATCAAAATCCACCCCAAAATTATCATGCTTTGTCCTACAACATCACACGAACATGGCATCGGAACGTTACAGATATCAGACTTAGTGAAATTTCACTAAGTCCTAAAACAGCAACATTATCATAGCATCAAAAGGAGCATGTTTAAGACACCTCGAAACTAAACATGGCAAAGGGTAAGCACCTCATCAAAATACATATGACGGTGATCCCGAAACACACAAACATGCATCAATGTGGTGAACACACCGATTGCAACGAGCTCAACAAGATGGCATTTCATAACAAGTGAAAACACAACATGTGAACATGGCATCTTGCAACGAAGATAACAAGTAAACAATACATCTACCATGCAACCTATCACACACAACACGTAGTTCGTGGCAAGACGAACACGTGGACATGTCATTTGCATCGTTTGGACAAACGAGCTAAAAGATATCACATGTCAAAGGTGGCATGAAAATAACACATAGCAGCAGTTTATATCATCATACACTCTTGCAACAGCAAAACAAGCCCCTAGATGATCTCTAACATGCAAGACTACAACAGGTAAAACGTAGAGGACAACTCCACGAACATCTGGACATGCTACACGCGCAAAACGGAGCATCAGATCAAAAGCTAGGGCAGGTCAAAGTATGCATAGCAGATCAAGAAACAGGGACTTAAGAGGGAAAAGGTCAACCTCTCCAGATCTGATGAACAGTGCGGATCTGAGAAAAAAAAACAACGCTGAGACGGCCCGGTGCGCGCGGATCTGGGCCCGGTGCGGCGGCGGCCCACCGCGGCGACTGTTGGGGCGGAGGCCCGCGGCCTGGGATCCGGCTCGGAGGCGCGGGGTGGGTCGGCCCAGTGGGAGCCTGCGGCTGGCGGCTGGCGCGGCGGGCGCCTGGGCCGGGGAGGCGGCGCTTGGGCCGTGGCGAGGAGGGAGCCCGGGAGGCGCAGCGCTGACGACCTGGCGAGGCAGAGCGGGGCGAGGGAAGGCCCCTAGCCGGACCTGGCGAGCGGCGTACGGCCCAGCGGCCAAGTGGTCCAGGGGGCCCCGTGCGGCGAAGAGGCCGGCTCGGTGGAGTCGAGCTGGCCGCGCGGTCGAGGCGATGCGGTCGCTCGGGCGACCGAAGGAGCGAAGACGGCGGCGGCGTTGACCGCGCAGCGGCTGCTGGGAGGCCTCGATCCCAAGGATCCCCTCGGGATCCAGGAGATCTCTGCGGATCTGGTTTTGGATCTGAACGAAAAAAGGAAAAAAACGAAAAGTAGGAGAAGGGAAGAAGAAGGGGAAACCACAATAGACTAGGGGGCCTATAAATAGCAGTTTTAGACTAGGGTTTGGAGGCTAGGGGTGTTAGGAGCCCTACGATCGTGATCCAACGGATCCGATCGCGGGGATTGATTTAAAAGGACCAGACGGAGATAAAAGACTGCAGCAGGGGTATTTCCGGGACACGAAGTAAGGGCACTTCGGACCCACACGGGCAACGGAGGGAAAAGTCAACGGAGTCCAAACGAGACGAGATTTGAGAGGCGGGTTGCACACAACAAAACAACAACACACAACACAACCTCACGGTACACCGGTAACGAAAAACGCCCGAACAACAAAGTAGGCCTACGGGACGTCACGGACACGTGAGGGAGCTCCGGAACACGAAACGGACAACGGGGAGAAACGCCACGAACCGGATGCAGCCCACAACACAAATGCAATGCAATGCACATGTCTACATGATATGAATGAATGCCACACACTCACACAACAAAACGACGAAAGCCCGAAAGACAAAGAACCCAAAATGGAAATAGATGAAGCCGGAGATATATTATAAGCCCAAAAGGGAAAGTATTACATCCGGGGCATTACAAACTCTCCTCTACTACAAAAAGATCTCGTCCCGAGATCTAGGACTGGAAAAAGGAAGGGTACTCGGAACGAAGATGATCTTCTCGTTCCCAGGTAGCTTCTCGGTCTGTGTGATGTGACCACTTGACTTTCAGAAACTTGATGGTCTTGTTGCGAGTCTTGCGTTCGGTTTCTTCGAGAATTGCAACTGGATGCTCTCGGTAGGAAAGGTCTTGTTGAAGATCAATCTCCTCAAACGGAATCATGCGCTCAGGTGCCTTGAAGCATTTGCGAAGCTGAGACACATGGAAGACATCATGAACATTTGCAAAGTTGGTAGGGATCTCGAGCTAATAGGCTAGATCGCCTCTTTTGCCAAGAATTTTGAAAGGCCCGACGTATCTAGGAGCAAGCTTTCCTTTGATACCGAACCTTTGGGTTCCTTTCATCGGAGAAACTCGGAGATAGACATGATCACCGATGTCGAATGCCAAATCACGATGCTTTCCGTCATAGTAGCTCTTCTGACGCGACTGAGCGGCCTTGAGGTTCTCACGTATGACTTTGCACATTTCTTCGGCTTCAGAGATCAAATCATTGCCAAGAAGTTGGCGTTCACCTGTTTCAGACCAGTTGAGAGGGGTACGGCACTTTCTGCCATAGAGAATTTCAAACGGTGCTTTGCCTGCACTTGCTTGAAAGCTGTTGTTGTAAGAGAATTCTGCAAATGGAAGACATTCCTCCCATTTCATGCCGAAGGAGATGACACAGGCTCTGAGCATATCTTCAAGGATCTGATTCACACGCTCGACTTGACCACTAGTCTGAGGGTGAAAGGCAGTGCTGAACCTGATCTTCGTGCCCATGGCGGACTGAAAGGAGTCCCAGAACCTTGATGTGAACAAGCTGCCACGGTCTGAGGATATCACTTGAGGAATGCCATGTAGGGACACAATTCTGGAAGTGTACAGCTCTGCAAGTTGAGCTGCATTGATTGATTCTTTGACTGGAAGAAAGTGAGCAACTTTGGTAAGCTTGTCAATCACCACAAAGATAGCATCATTGCCTCGCTTGGATTTAGGAAAACCAGTGACGAAGTCCATTTCAATGTGGTCGAACTTCCACTCAGGAATAGGAAGAGGTTGGAGAAGACCGGCTGGACGTTGATGTTCTGCTTTCACTCTTCTGCATACATCACATTCATTCACGAATTGGGCAATCTCCCTTTTCATGCGTGTCCACCAGTAAGATTGCTTGAGGTCTTGATACATCTTGGAACTGCCAGGATGAATGGAAAGGAGAGAGTCATGAGCTTCTTCCATTATGAGCTTCCTGAGATCACCTTTGGGAACAACGAGTCTGTCCTCGAAGAACAAGGTATCTCTCTCATCAACACGGAAGCACTTATATTTTGGAGTGCCCTTTGCAATCCCATGTTTCACCTTCTTCACCATGGTATCACTGAGCTGGGCCTCACGGACTTGATCTTCCAAGGTAGGAGCAATTTGGAGATTTGCAAGAAAACCCTGCGGAACAACCTGAAGGTTGAGCTTCCTGAAAGCTTCACAAAGCTCAGGCTGGTGTGGCTTGATAAGAAGGCTGTTGCAATATGCCTATCTGCTCAAAGCATCTGCAATCACATTCGCCTTGCCTGGAGTGTACTCAATGCTGGGGTTGTACTCTTGGATCATCTCGACCCAACGAGTCTGGCGGAGGTTCAGATGCGGCTGTGTGAAGATGTACTTCAAGCTCTTGTGATCAGTGAAGACGTCGACCTTTCTGCCCAACAACAGATGTCTCCACGTAATCAGAGCATGTACCACAGCTGCTAGCTCGAGATCATGTGTGGGATAGTTCTTCTCAGCCGGCTTTAGCTGACGTGAAGTGTATGCCACGATTCTCTTCTCTTGCATAAGCACACCACCAAGGCCTTGAAGAGAAGCGTCACAGAACACTTCATAGGGCTTGGATTCATCTGGAGGAATCAGAACTGGAGCTGAGACAAGCTTCTCTTTGAGGGTTTTGAAAGCCACTTCACACTCGGGAGACCAAAAGTATTTGACATTCTTCTGAAGGAGGTTGGAAAGAGGCTTGGCAATCTTGGAGAAGTTCTCCACAAACCTTCTGCAATAGCTGGCAAGACCCAGAAAACTGCGGAGCTGCTTGACGTTCTGAGGAGCTTCCCAGTTGACAATTGCTTCAACTTTCTCGGGATTAACCGCAATACCGTCAGCTGAGATAATGTGGCCCAGGTAGAGAACCTTATCGAGCCAAAACTCGCACTTGGAGAACTTGGCATAGAATTTATGCTCTCGGAGTCGATCAAGAACCAGACGCAAGTGCTTTTCATGATCCTCTTCATTCTTGGAAAACACCAGAATATCATCCAGATACACAAGCACAAACTCGCCAGTATAGGGGTTGAAGATGTAATGCATCATCCTTGAAAAGGTAGGAGGAGCATTGGCGAGACCGAAGGACATGACGGTATACTCATATGAACCGTAGCTCGTTCTGAAGGCCGTCTTGGGAATGTCTTCCTCGCGAATGCGAATTTGATGATAGCCCATACGGAGGTCAAGCTTAGAGAATACTTTAGCTCCTTTGAGCTGCTCAAAGAGTTCGTTGATGTTGGGGAGCGGATACTTGTTCTTAATAGTCTTCTTGTTCAGTGGCCGGTAGTCAACACAGAGACGCTCCGTGCCATCTTTCTTCTTGACAAATAAGACACCACAGCCCCACGGAGATGTACTCGGTCTGATGAGACCCATACGCTCCTGTTCATCCAGCTGTTTCTTCAATTCCTTCAATTCATCTGAAGAGAGCTTGTAAGGACGCCGGCAAACAGGTTCGGTGCCCGGCTCAAGTTCAGTGACAAACTCCACCTGACGGTGTGGAGGCATGCCTGGAAGTTCTTCTGGAAAGACGTCTTGATATTCATTCACCACTGGAATTTGCTCTATGGCATTAATTTCACCCTTATCATTAAGAGAGAAAAGCCGAATAGTATTATCCCTGGAGGCGAAGATAATCACATCTTCATCAGAATGAGTCAATTTGACTTCCTTTTGAGCGCAATCAATGTGAGCATCGTGCTGAGAAAGCCAATCCATTCCGAGAATGAGGTCAATATCAGAATGACCAAGAACCACCGGAGAAGCCAAAAATCGATAATCACCCATGCGAATAGAAATATCCGGAACATGCACCCGAGAGGTCATTTGCAAACCAGGAGAAATAATGCTCAACGGCTTCGGCATCACTTGAGTGACAAATTCATGCTTAGCAACAAAAGGTCTTGAGATGAAGGACAAAGATGCACCCGAATCAAACAATACTTTAGCTGGAAAAGAGTTCACTGAGAGGTTACCCAGAATGACATCAGAAGAAGCCTCTGCTTGTGCTGCATTCATCAGATTGACCCTGGCAGACTTTGGATCATGCTTGACAATAGCTGAACTCATAGGAGGAGGAGGTGGAAGACGCTTCGGATTCGGACATCTGTTGGCATAATGACCCTTCTGGCCACACTTGTTGCACACCACTTCAGAGAGAGGACGGAACTGAGAGCCACTGGACTTGGAGCCTTGAGACTGAAACTGCTTCTTCGACTGGTTGCTTGGGTTGGGTGGGTGGGAGAAACCACGACCACTAGAGTTCTTGTTGTTGGAGTTGTTGAAGTTGCTGGAGTTGTTGTATGGAGCTCGAATCATTGGAGGAGGAGGAAGCCAGAATTTCTGTTGTTTCGCAGCCAACTGAGACGATGAGGTAGAGTGAACAACATCTCGAATTCTCTTCTTAGAAGCCTCCATCTTGAGCTGAGCTGCTTCTTGTTTCAAAGCCATATTATAGAACTTATCGAATTCGTCTGGCTCGAACAGAGTGAGAGCAAGCTGAAGTTCATCTTTGAGACCTCCACGGAACTGATAGATTTTGCTCTTAGCATCAGGAATGTCTTGCTTTGCATAGCGAGCGAGGTTTTGGAACTTGACATTATACTGATAGACTGTCATGGAGCCCTGCTTGAGGTTGCGGAATTGCTCACGCATACCCTCGATAACACTTGTAGGAATGTGATGCGAGCGGAAATCCTTGCAGAAATTCTCCCAAGAGATCACTTGACCCGGCCTTGAGTCCTTGTACTGCTGCCACCAGTCAGCAGCTTGATCTTTCAGTTGGAAGGCTGCAAACTTCACATAGTCATCTTCTTTCATGTTACTGCACTCAAAATGCTTCTTGATATCGGTCAGCCAATCCTCAGCATCAAGAGGGTCGACACAGTAACTGAAAGCTTTAGGATTGTTAGCCAGGAACTGGTTGAGGGTAGCATGGTGCTGCTGGAAGAAGTTGCCTTGGTTCATTGGAATGCCCTGATTAGCTTGATTAGCTTGATTAGCTTGCATCATCTGCATCATCTGCATCATCAACTGAGTGTTCTGAGCAGTAGTCTGCATAATTGCTCTCCAAGCCTCAGGCGGAGGAGGAGGTGAAGGAGGATGCTCTGGGACCTCTTCCACCTCTGGGTTGGCATTCGGAACCTTTTTCGGAGCCATCCTGTAAGAGATGACCACGAATCAGCAATTGATTGACAAAAGGAATAAGCTGAATCAATGGAATGAATTGCAACAAGTCTTCACAATAATCATTCGAACAATAAGAACGAATGAAATCATCCGAACAAGAGGAACGAATGAATTTCTTAGTTAAATGATAACATCAGTCTTCACGAGAAGCCACATAGGGATCAAAAGGATAAAATAATAAAAACAACAAGGTACGGAAAGGAACAAACACAAGAAAGGAGTTTCGTTCTAACATCTTTGTGCTGAAAGCATATGAACGCGTTACGAAAAGGTTTTGCAATCCCCGGATCAGCATAGCCAAGGACCCTTTAAGATGCAACTCCTGATAGTAACCTCGTTCATATAACCCCTTCACTCAATGTCGAACCCCGAACTCACTAACCTGCATTCGTTGGAAGAATGCCTACGATCTACTGGATAAAACCCACCTATAGATTTCCGAAAGATTCCAGTTATGCAATCAGGTGTTGGGGATACACGGGAAGCACCGCGCAATCAACTCTAACCTACATCCAGGTGTATCCATCCTTCAACACATAACCAGTCTTTTTCGGAAACTATGTACCTCGGACCTTCGAAAAGCATCCACTATAACAAGCTATGGCAATACTCCCGAACTACCTCCCCAGTACTGGGTGATGTCGGGGTTATCGTGCCACTGGCCGTATAGGGGAGATTTTCGATGTCGGCCGTCTTAAGTATTTAGTACTGTCGCGATATGCTTGTTGCAATGATACCCCGAAGCTCAACTCCTCGGTAACAGGAGGCATCGGGAACAATATCCTTGTCACAAGAACATCGAAACAATCCCAGAATACTCGCGGGATTCCAAAAAAAAAAAATTGTGCAAATTTTGAAGATAGGAGAGACAAGAGTAGACGTCAGGAGTCCTCACCAGAGAGAAAGGGGATGAGAAGCAAAAAAATCCTACTCTCCGATATAATATAGGACTCAAAAAGTTTTTCAGTGTGTGCCTAGACTCAACCGTCAACGGTTCGATCAAACAGTGGGGGCTCCTAGGTCGGAGAAGGCTCTGAATACCAACTTGTAATGCCCAGGATGGAATTATACCTCCTACGTGTCGAGGCACGACTTAAAGGCATAAGTCCATCCTAGAATGATCTCAAGTTTGGTAATCTTTGCACAACTCATGTAAAAGAGGGATAGTAAACTGAAAATAGTTGGCTTACAATCGCCACGTCACAGAATAACAGTACAAGTCTCAAACATCATACAATAAGATCACTACAACCCTCTAAGGGCAAAAGCCAAATGTCAAAGTACCAAACTCAGATAAATAAAACAACCACAGGCGGATCGAATCCTAGTAAGAGACTCCACTACTGATCGTCCGGGTAGCGCACGTAGTAACGACTACGCTCCTCGTCGTACTCCCAATCCAGCTCGGTGCCATCACCTGGATAGCTCACCGCTGGACCTGCATCTGGTGTGTGAAGTAACTGTGAGCCACAGAGGACTCAGCAATCCCGTTCCCGGGTAACAGAACTATCAAAGCCTTTAGGTGAGGGAAAGGCTGAAGAAAGAACAAGTCTGCAGCAGCAACTAGCATCTAGCTTACGCAAGAGAGAGCGAGAAGAGAAGGCAACGCGAGAAGTGATCACGAAGTGATCCTAGCTACTAGCTCACAAACATAACCCCTCCGTGTTCAACTCCCGAATCCCTATTCGGAAATTGACAGTCACGGAACACACGCTGGTAGTGTATTAGTAACATTGTGTCAAGTTATCTACAACCGGAATTAACAAGCTCCCATCTGCCACATAACCGCGGGCACGGCTTTCGAAAGTTCAAACCCTGCAGGGGTGTTCCAACTTGACCCATTACAAGCCCACGATCCGCGGAGTCGCAACTCCAAAGTGGGAAGACCCGAGTATCCTCGGAATCCCGTGCTCAAGATATACCGAGCTAAGGTAAGGCTAATCCAGCAAATCCTCCCGGCGTGTCGACACCCTGATAGTAGCCGCGCGTATCTAGGTCTCAGGACAAGTCCGGATGAGCAGTACGTACAGATACCAAAGACCCCAGCGAACCGGGTGGTATCCGCAAGTGGCTCTAGGTTGGACCAACACTCAAGTCGAGCACTGGCCCAGGGGGTTGAATTAATTAAGCCTCGGTTTAATTACTCCCTCGGAAAGGTTTTAGTTGTTTAGGCAAATAGTACCAAGGTTGGGACTTGCTGGAAAAGACTTAGCACCTAGCGGTTTATCGAGGGGGTCCCATACACCCCAACCGTGTTAGGAACGCATAATCAAGGAACATAAAACCGGCTTATACGGATCCTAACGGCATGAGTGGAACAAAACACCAAGCAAAAGGCTTAGCCTTCCACCCTTGCCAATATATAGGTGATTTCAATTAAAGCATTTATATAGTGTGATATAACCCAACCAAACTTCAACATGAATCAAGCATCTTCGATCTTCACCTGCAACTAGCAACGCTATAAGAAGGGCTGAGCGAAGCGTACTTAGCCAAGACAACGGTTTGCATAGGTAGGGTGGTTAAACATGGCAATTGGTTACAAGTAGGAGGCTGACAAGAAGAACATGGGCATCGAGGCAAAACTATAGATCGAGACTACTAGCAAATAGGCAAAGATAGTAATGTTATCAGGGTTCGGTCATCTTGCCTGAAGAGAAGACGTTCGGATCGAAAGAAGGGTCCTCGTGCTCAAACTCGTTGGAAACCTCGTGCTCAACCTCGTTGGAAAACTCGTGCTCAACTTCCGGCTCTAAACAAGACAAACACACCAAGCACCAATCAACACGATGCAATGCGCACTCGAAAAACATGAATGCATGATGGATGCACTAAAGATGCACATGGAGCACGTAAAACATCACTCAAGCAAAACACCTCAAAACAAGATAACAAGCTGATATTATTAATCTACACAGAAAATCACCCAAGTTTGATATAAGATTCGCTGAAATCGGAGTTACGGGCTAAAAGTTATGCCCGAAACAAGATTTGAGCGAAAACTGCAAATTACAGCAACATAGCATCTTGGGAGCTAAAAATAATTAATCTACAGCACCCAAAAAGCATGGCAAAGGACTTGAACACAAACTAGATATAATGTACAGCAACTAGGTCCAAAGTTCACCCCAAACGGAGTCACGTCTCAATAGCAATGATCTTGGACATATAGAACTTTGAAATAAAATTCTGGCAGCAGAATTTTATTGAAAGTTTGGAGCAAAAGATAAACATGCTACAGCCACTCAAATGGCCATGTGAGGACATGGATGGAAAGACAACAATATATACTTCATGGAACAATCAAAATCCACCCCAAAACTATCATGCTTTGTCCTACAACATCACACGAACATGGCATCGGAACGTTACAGATTTCAGACTTAGTGAAATTTCACTAAGTCCTAAAACAGCAACATTATCATAGCATCAAAAGGAGCATGTTTAAGACACCTCGAAACTAAACATGGCAAAGGGTAAGCACCTCATCAAAATACATATGACGGTGATCCCGAAACACACAAACATGCATCAATGTGGTGAACACACCGATTGCAACGAGCTCAACAAGATGGCATTTCATAACAAGTGAAAACACAACATGTGAACATGGCATCTTTCAACGAAGATAACAAGGAAACAATACATCTACCATGCAACCTATCACACACAACACGTAGTTCGTGGCAAGACGAACACGTGGACATGTCATTTGCATCGTTTGGACAAACGAGCTAAAAGATATCACATGTCAAAGGTGGCATGAAAATAACACATAGCAGCAGTTTATATCATCATACACTCTTGCAACAGCAAAACAAGCCCCTAGATGATCTCTAACATGCAAGACTACAACAGGTAAAACGTAGAGGACAACTCCACGAACATCTGGACATGCTACACGCGCAAAACGGAGCAGCAGATCAAAAGTTAGGGCAGGTCAAAGTATGCATAGCAGATCAAGAAACAGGGACTTAAGAGGGAAAAGGTCAACCTCTCCAGATCTGATGAACAGTGCGGATCTGAGAAAAAAAACAACGCTGAGACGGCCCGGTGCGCGCGGATCTGGGCCCGGTGCGGCGGCGGCCCACCGCGGCGACTGTTGGGGCGGAGGCCCGCGGCCTGGGATCCGGCTCGGAGGCGCGGGGTGGGTCGGCCCAGCGGGAGCCTGCGGCTGGCGGCTGGCGCGGCGGGCGCCTGGGCCGGGGAGGCGACGCTTGGGCCGTGGCGAGGAGGGAGCCCGGGAGGCGCAGCGCTGACGACCTGGCGAGGCGGAGCGGGGCGAGGGAAGGCCCCTAGCCGGACCTGGCGAGCGGCGTACGGCCCAGCGGCCAAGTGGTCCAGGGGGCCCCGTGCGGCGAAGAGGCCGGC
Organism: Secale cereale; assembly: GCA_902687465.1. Lineage (NCBI taxonomy): Eukaryota > Viridiplantae > Streptophyta > Magnoliopsida > Poales > Poaceae > Secale > Secale cereale. The sequence goes on along the minus strand of LR738715.1, from coordinate 691,043,621 downwards.
TCGGTGGAGTCGAGCTGGCCGCGCGGTCGAGGCGATGCGGTCGCTCGGGCGACCGAAGGAGCGAAGACGGCGGCGGCGTTGACCGCGCAGCGGCTGCTGGGAGGCCTCGATCCCAAGGATCCCCTCGGGATCCAGGAGATCTCTGCGGATCTGGTTTTGGATCTGAACGAAAAAAAGGAAAAAAACGAAAATGAGGAGAAGGGAAGAAGAAGGGGAAACCACAATAGACTAGGGGGCCTATAAATAGCAGTTTTAGACTAGGGTTTGGAGGCTAGGGGTGTTAGGAGCCCTACGATCGTGATCCAACGGATCCGATCGCGGGGATTGATTTAAAAGGACCAGACGGAGATAAAAGACTGCAGCAGGGGTATTTCCGGGACACGAAGTAAGGGCACTTCGGACCCACACGGGCAACGGAGGGAAAAGTCAACGGAGTCCAAACGAGACGAGATTTGAGAGGCAGGTTGCACACAACAAAACAACAACACACAACACAACCTCACGGCACACCGGTAACGAAAAACGCCCGAACAACAAAGTAGGCCTACGGGACGTCACGGACACGTGAGGGAGCTCCGGAACACGAAACGGACAACGGGGAGAAACGCCACGAATCGGATGCAACCCACAACACAAATGCAATGCAATGCACATGTCTACATGATATGAATGAATGCCACACACTCACACAACAAAACGACGAAAGCCCGAAAGACAAAGAACCCGAAATGGAAATAGATGAAGCCGGAGATATATTATAAGCCCAAAAGGGAAAGTATTACATCCGGGGCATTACACATCATCTCGGAGTACTATGGCGCTAGCATTGATATGATCTTCATGAAGGAAATATGCCCTAGAGGCAATAATAAAGATGTTATTTGTATTTCCTTATATCATGATAAATGTCTTTTATTCATGCTAGAATTGTATTAACCGGAAACTTAGTACATGTGTGAATACATAGACAAAACAGTATGTCCCTAGTATGCCTCTACTAGACTAGCTCATTGATCAAAGATGGTTATGTTTCCTAGCCATAGACATGAGTTGTCATTTGATCAACGGGATCACATCATTAGGAGAATGATGTGATGGACAAGACCCATCCGTTAGCATAGCACTATGATCGTTTAGTTTTACTGCTATTGCTTTCTTCATGACTTATACATGTTCCTATGACTATGAGATTATGCAACTCCCGAATACCGTAGGAACACCTTGTGTGCTATCAAATGTCACAACGTAACTGGGTGATCATAAAGATGCTCTACAGGTGTCTCCGAAAGTATTCGTGGTGTTGGCATAGATCAAGATTAGGATTTGTCACTCCGAGTGTCGGAGAGGTATCTCTGGGCCCTCTCGGTAACACACATCACAATAAGCCTTGCAAGCAAAAGACTAATGAGTTAGTCACGAGATGATGTGTTAGTAACGAGTAAAGAGACTTGCCGGCAACGAGATTGAACTAGGTATAGAGATACCGACGATCGAATCTCGGGCAAGTAACATACCGTTTGACAAAAGGAACAACGTATGTTGTTATGCGGTTCTGACCGATAAAAGATCTTCGTAGAATATGTAGGAGCCAATATGAACATCCAGGTTCCGCTATTGGTTATTGACCGGAGATGAGTCTCGGTCATGTCTACATAGTTCTCGAACCCGTAGGGTCCGCACGCTTAACATTTGATGACGATCGGTATTATGAGTTTATGAGTATTGATGTACCGAAGGTAGTTCGGAGTCCCGGATGAGATCACGGACATGACGAGGAGTCTCGGAATGTCCGAGACATAAAGATTGATATATTGGACGACTATATTCGGACACCGGAAGTGTTCCGGAAAAGTTTTGGATTTATCGGGAATGCCGGAGGGGGTTACCGGAACCCCCTACAAGAGGGGATGGTCCATAGTGGGCCTAAAGGGAAAGAGAGAGGCAGCCCATAGGGCTGGCCGGCGCCCCACCTAGGGTTCCTAGTTGGACTAGGATTGGGGGGGGGGCGCCACCTCTCCTATTCCTTTCCCCCTTCCTTCTTTTGGTGAATCCTACTAGGAATAGGATTGCAATCCTATTCCTAGTAGGAGTCCACTCCTAGCCGCACCAGGAAGGGCCGGCCGGCCTCCCTCCCTTGCTCCTTTATATACGGGGGCAGGGGGGCACACAAAGACACACAAGTTGAATTGTTTTAGCCGTGTGCGGTGCCCCCCTCCACAGAATCACACCTCGGTCATATCGTCGCGGAGCTTAGGCGAAGCCCTGCGCCGGTGAACACATCATATCCGTCACCACGCTGTCGTGCTGACGAAACTCTCCCATGAAGCTCAACTGGATCAAGAGCTCGTGGGACGTCATCAAGCTGAACGTGTGCTGAACGCGGAGGTGCCGTACGTTCGGTGCTTGATCGGTTGAATCGCGAAGAAGTTCGACAACATCAACCGCGTCACTTGACGCTTCCGCTGCCGGTCTACGAGGGTACGTAGACACACTCTCCCCTCTTGTCGTGGAATTAACACGTCAGATGTCCGGATCAACGGACTTAGTGTTGAGGCGCGCATCTATGTGGTAGCTTGAAGGGGTTGAGCGGAATCGAGAGACGCGGTGCAAGACACGGATTTAGACAGCTTCGGGCCCCGGGAAACATCATCCGGTAACAACCCTACGTGCTGTTTGAGGCTAGGTCTCATTATGATCCTCGTGGTGTCGCCGGTAAACCGGCTCTTTGTGTCTAGCCCTAGAGATTGTTTCTTCTAACCTGTCCCTCTTTGGGGAGCCCTGCCCCTCCTTATATATGTTGAAGGGGCGGGTTTACATGACTAGTCCTAGTAGGACTAGGATTGATCTATTATAAGGAGTCCTAGTATTGCTTCCTTTATGGAGAATATTCCTTGCGCTTTATTATTAAACCGGCCCACTATTAATATGAACCGGCCTTCTGGGCCTTGGGTCTTGTCATCCATGATCCATACGCCGGGTTACCGGTGAGTAATATCATTTAGGCAGGTTGCTTGTAAACCGTCTAGTGATAACGGATCGCCACTGAATCACTAAGTGTAAACCGCCAAGTCCGGCCGGGTTATAATTCCGGCCGGTTCATACCGCGGGGGTATATCCCCGACATTAGCCCCCAAGTTTAGCTTGGATGTGTCCATGGTAAACTTATGCTGCAAAATAAACACAATAGAGAATCTGATAGGTTGTGCTCCGGGTTAAGAATTTCTTGTAATCCGTCATCTGACCATCCTTAAGTCCTTGTCTTTCCTTCTTCTAGAAAATCCGGGTGAACAGACCAACTTCATATTCAACTTGCTTGCATAAGAAATATTGTAAATGAAGAATTCATTTGAATCGGCCTTCAATGCTCTGATTTGACAAAAATATTGGTCTTTACATATTCACTAGATATCCAGCCAGCTTGAAGATGTAGAACTTGCCGGTTTATGATTGCCAAAATTGCCGGGTCACACAATTAATCCGGATTTGCCAGAACTGAAAATTTGAAGATATTCCTCCTTTATATGCATATTACCTATAGCCCCCAAGTGCCGGGTCATTATGTAATAATGAGCAGGGACTTTGTATATACTCCATTGAAAATAGTCTTGTATAATCTTGAAGAAATCCGGATTGTTCATCTTAATCACTATGAAACTGAATATTCCATATCACGTAGCCCCCAAGTGCCGGGTTATTATGCAATAATGAGCAAGGACTTTGTAGATATGATCATGTAATCTTGAATAGCAACATATAGCCCCCAAGTGCCGGGTCATTATGCAATAATAAGCAGGGACTTTGTAGATATAATTATTGAAATGAACATTATATAACGTAACTTCCATCGTGGGGTTTGAATCCACGTCCACAAGGTTAAGAGCTTTGTGCTTTACCAACTGAGTTAGACGGGCCTTTCAATATAATGGATGAATACTTGTGTACCTTGAATTGTTGACAGGAGCGATTGGTAGCTCCCAAGTTCCGGTTTAGCTACATTTAGAAGGTGAACCGGTACTTCCAGATAAAGCAAATGATCTTTCCATTAGCCCCAAAGTGTCAAGTAGACAACTTGCTTGTGTGCTTGAGACTTTTGTCTTTGAATTGCTGCTGTTTACTGCTTCAACTGCCCATTAGCCCCCAAGTGTCAAGTAGACAACTTGTTTGTGTGCTTGAGACTTGTGTATTTGATGTAATCTCAATCTGAATAATGTAGCCCCCAAGTGCCGGGTTGTAAGCCTGCAGCAACTCGGGACTATTCGTTTGTAGAATAAATCACTTCCATCGTTGAAATAATATCCATTGCGCTTTAAAGCGACTTTGAAAACCTCAATCATAATATTGATAATCATAATAGAAATCCAGCCATATTGGCTATTGAAGAATATAATCCGGTTTGAAGACCGGTTCCAATGATGTTTGATCACCATCGGGCCGGGTTTAATAAACACCGATCATTATTTTGTCTCATACTGGCGACTTATAGTCAAAACCAGTCCGGTTTAAGGAATACCGGTCATCATAACTGATCATATATTACCAAATATATATTTGAAAATAAAATACTTCATACCTGCGATCAAAATATGCTTGATATTCTTAATCTGGCGAAACTTGCTATTTTCTGAGGGAGTCTTTGATAGATCCAATAATAATTCCGGGCTTGATAACAGACACCGGTTCACTTTGTTCAGAATTTTGTGGCTTTGTTGCCTGATAGATGATCTGGGTTATAATGAACACCGGTTTACTCATGCTGGTATTTCATGATCCAGACTTTCAATTTGATAGATATGTGGTCAACTTGAGGAGCTGTTCCACTCCGGTTTAAAAGGTTATAGAACACAAAAAACACCAAAAAACATGCAATTTTTTGCAAATAAGGCCGTGTAGTCGAGGCTTTTTCAAAGAGCTGCCAGGCTCAAAGCAAGGTTCAGCCAATCAATGGGACGTGGGCAAACCTACTGTCCCAAGGGGCCTAGCCAATCACTGAACGTGAGCGTATCAACTGTTCAGAGGGCCGATAGAACCGCAAACAAAAAACCGAGCCAATCAATGGGACGTGGGCAAACCGACTGTCCCAAGGGGCCTAGCCAATCACTGAACGTGAGCGTATCAACTGTTCAGAGGGCCGAACACAAACAAAGCCAATCAATGGGACGTGGGC
>LR738715.1:690970483-691038316 GCA_902687465.1 Secale cereale | reverse complement strand
CAACTGTTCAGAGGGCCGAACACAAACAAAGCCAATCAATGGGACATGGGCAAACCGACTGTCCCAAGGGGCCTAGCCAATCACTGAACGTGAGCGTATCAACTGTTCAGAGGGCCGAACACAAACAAAGCCAATCAATGGGACGTGGGCAAACCGACTGTCCCAAGGGGCCTAGCCAATCACTGAACGTGATCGTATCAACTGTTCAGAGGGCCGAACACAAACAAAACCAATCAATGGGACGTGGGCAAACCTGACTGTCCCAAGGGGCCTCCAGGGTTCCTCCTGAACCGGTGGGTCAATCTAAACCAATCACTGAATGTGGTACTATCCAACTTTTCAGAGGGTCGCCAGGGTTCCTCCTGAACCGATGGATAAATTGCGAAGCCTTCTCTCCTTTAACCGGATATGATCTCATGTTCTTGAGAGTTTCATTGCTCCTTTGTGCATATGCCCTGCACAACCAGATAGACTGATCAAAGCATCTTGTTTTCTTTAAAAAGTAATATATAGTAAGAGAAATAATATTGTAGATGGATATCACCTGAGTGTATTTGAACCGGTATGTTGAATAGGTCGGATCACAGGGTGGACGGTAAACGACCGCAGTATCGGAGGCGGCTCAAACAATTAAACCGGCTGTGGGGTTGTAAACCGGTGTCGGGACGAACAAGCTGTCTTCCGTGTTGTAAACCGGTGCTGTCGCGTATGACAGTCACGGCTTTGTAAATCGGTGCTGTCGCGCGAGACGGCCACGGCGTTGTAAACCGGTGCGGTCGCGAGAGATGACCACGGCGTTATGAACCGGCGCTTGAATCCGTGGAATGACGACGATCACTTGTGTCGAACAATGTTTGGCGTGCCTCCACCTCCGTGGTATAATATCATAAATAATTTTTCTGCATATATAATACAGCAGGGCGAGGAATTTTTGCTCGAGTGAATTAATATGTATTATAAATAAATAGGATAGATATCACCTGATTCGCCTGGAGAACAGATGAGTCGGTCGCGGCCCTGTAAGCCGGCACGTGCGGGCGAATTAATCGCAGGCGCAGACATCTATGTGTTTAATGTAGACCGGACCGTAAAAACAGCGGCGTGCGCTTGTCCATTGGCGAGAGAGTCGGTCGTGATGTTGGAGGCCAGCGCGCGTGGGCGCGGGCGGACGAGCCGGCCGGCGCATTGATGAAAACCGGATCGCAACACGCATGCTCATGAAGCCGCGATATATCCTGACGATGATCCGGCTGCCGCTTTTAATAATTGCCGTAGGAAAAATAACATCGTATTTTTGCCGGATCCGAAGTGGGTTGTAGTTGGCGGCCGAGCAAAGGGACGGCTGCGCCCAAATCTCCGGGTCGTGAACGTTGCTTGACGTGAATATTTTTAATGACTACTTTTCATGGTGGTAGCCATGCGTGTGCTTGCTTCATCCAAAACAGCCAATGCATACGTACTAGTACTAATGATACACAGTTGTCCCTTGATTTCTTTCTCACTCCATGTGAACGATAGCACACCTTTAACTAGGAATAGTAGTAGTAGCTTTAGCAGTTTTGCTCTATGTAATTCCCTTGAGACTTGGCTCCAACCCACTCACGTACTTGTGGATCCGATCTGACATGATATACAGCTGCAGTTTTTCGGTCGGACTCGGCGACGTACGGGCGCGAAGTACACGTAGGATATTCTGGCGGCGATTTCGGCGAGGTGGCTTGGCCCGGGCCGCAGGGGCGAAAACCGTGGCAGGAGGTCGGCAGCTCGGTCACGAAAACCGAGTAAAGGGCTGTCCCGACTCCGGGTCGTAGACATCTTTAGAAACTTACGTCTGGCTCTTTCCTTTTCCTTGGCTTTTTCCTCTGCTATTGATGGTTTGGGTTCGGCTTTTACACATAACGCAGCAGTAGTCAATCAATGCCTGCCTGGTGATTTGACTCCTTTTTGGATGCTGTGTAGGGAACAGCAGCTGTAACACGTCGGAATAGAAAAGACAGCTACAGCCTTTTGGGATTTTTCACCGTAGAAAAAACTGTGACTACCATAACTTGGTGGCATCTGTGGTTGGATGGATTGCCTGAATACGTGGTAACAATCGGATACGGCCACCGACCCCATGATGGAAACTGCCGATAGCTTTGGTGACTGCCACAGTAGGTTGGCTTGAGCGGAAAAAAAATCCCTCAATCTCGATGAGTTACAGTGCTTGCACTCAGGCAGCCCTGATTTTCGTTTGATCCTTCAATATTGAATACGCCGTTTCGATCGCTCGTCGACGACATAAACTTCTATGCTGGTTCTTCTTCATCCGGCATATTGCAAGATTCTCAATCCCTATGAGAGATCCCTTCAAGAACTCAACACCACCGTGCGCAGGCCCCACGGTGGGCGCCAACTGTCGTGGAATTAACACGTCAGATGTCCGGATCAACGGACTTAGTGTTGAGGCGCGCATCTATGTGGTAGCTTGAAGGGGTTGAGCGGAATCGAGAGACGCGGTGCAAGACACGGATTTAGACAGCTTCGGGCCCCGGGAAACATCATCCGGTAACAACCCTACGTGCTGTTTGAGGCTAGGTCTCATTATGATCCTCGTGGTGTCGCCGGTAAACCGGCTCTTTGTGTCTAGCCCTAGAGATTGTTTCTTCTAACCTGTCCCTCTTTGGGGAGCCCTGCCCCTCCTTATATATGTTGAAGGGGCGGGTTTACATGACTAGTCCTAGTAGGACTAGGATTGATCTATTATAAGGAGTCCTAGTATTGCTTCCTTTATGGAGAATATTCCTTGCGCTTTATTATTAAACCGGCCCACTATTAATATGAACCGGCCTTCTGGGCCTTGGGCCTTGTCATCCATGATCCATACGCCGGGTTACCGGTGAGTAATATCATTTAGGCAGGTTGCTTGTAAACCGTCTGGTGATAACGGATCGCCAGTGAATCACTAAGTGTAAACCGCCAAGTCCGGCCGGGTTATAATTCCGGCCGGTTCATACCGCGGGGGTATATCCCCGACACCTCTCGTTGCTATGCATCTAGTAGATAGATCTTGCGTGATCGTAGGAAATTTTTAAAATACTACGTTCCCCAACAGTGGCATCAGAGCCAGGTCTATGCGTAGATGATATGCACGAGTAGAACACAATGAGTTGTGGGCGATACTAGTCATACTGCTTACCAGCATGTCATACTTTGCTTCGGCGGTATTGTGAGATGAAGCGGCCCGGACCGACATTACGCGTACGCTTACGCGAGACTGGTTTCACCATTACGAGCACTCGTTGCTTAAAGGTGACTGGCGGGTGTCTGTCTCTCTCACTTTAGCTAAATCAAGTATGGCTACGCCCGGTCCTTGTGAAGGTTAAAACAGCACATACTTGACGAAACATCGTTGTGGTTTTGTATGCCTAGGTAAGAACGGTTCTTGCTAAGCCCGTAGCAGCCACGTAAAACTTGCAACAACAAAGTAGAGGACGTCTAACTTGTTTTTGCAGGGCATGTTGTGATGTGATATGGTCAAGACATGATGAATCATACGGTTTTGTATGAGATGATCATGTTTTGTAATGTTATCGGCAACTGGCAGGAGCCATATGGTTGTCGCTTTATTGTATGAAATGCAATCGCCATGTAATTGCTTTACTTTATCACTAAGCGGTAGCGATAGTCATAGAAGCAATAGTTGGCGAGACGACAACGATGCTACGATGGAGATCAAGGTGTCGCGCCGGTGACGAAGGTGATCATGAAGGTGCTTTGGAGATGGAGATCAAAAGCACAAGATGATGATGGCCATATCATGTCACATATTTTGATTGCATGTGATGTTTATCTTATTATGCTTCTTATTTTGCTTAGAACGACGGTAGCATTATAAGATGATCCCTTACTAAAATTTCAAGGTATAAGTGTTCTCCCTGAGTATGCACCGTTGCGAAAGTTCGTCGTGCCGAGACACCACGTGATGATCGGGTGTGATAAGCTCTACGTTCAAATAGAACGGGTGTAAGCCAGTTTTGCACACGCAGAATACTCGGGTTAAACTTGACGAGCCTAGCATATGCAGATATGGCCTCGGAACACTGGAGACCGAAAGGTCGAGCGTGAATCATATAGTAGATATGATCAACATAAGATGTTCACCATTGAAACTACTCCATCTCACGTGATGATCGGACATGGTTTAGTTGATTTGGATCACGTGATCATTTAGATGACCGGAGGGATGTCTATCTAAGTGGGAGTTCTTAAGTAATATGATTAAATTGAACTTTAATTTATCATGAACTTAGTCCTGGTAGTATTAGCATATCTATGTTGTAGATCAATAGCTCGCGATGTTGCTCCCCGTTTATTTTTCATATGTTCCTAGAGAAAACCAAGTTGAAAGATGTTAGTAGCAATGATGCGGAATTGTTCCGTGATCAGAGGATTATCCTCATTGCTGCATAGAAGAATTATGTCCTTGATGCACCGCTAGGTGACAGACCTATTGCAGGAGCAGATGTAGACGTTATGAACGTTTTGACAAAAGCTCGATATGATGACTACTTGATAGTTTAAGTGCACCATGCTTTACGGCTTAGAACCGGGACTTCAAAAACGTTTTGAACGCCACGGAGCATATAAGATGTTCCAAGAGTTGAAATTAGTATTTCATACTCATGCCCGTGTCGAGAGGTATAAGACCTCTGACAGTACTTTGCCTACAAGATGGAGGAGAATAGCTCAACCAGTGAGCATGTGCTCAGATTGTCTGGGTACTACAATTACTTGAATCAAGTGGGAGTTATTCTTCCAGATAAAATAGTAATTGACAAAGTTCTCTAGTCACTATCACCAAGTTAGTAGAACTTCGTGATGAACTATAATATGCAAGGGATGACGAAGGTAATTCCCGAGCTCTTCGCGATCCTGAAATCGGCGAAGGTAGAAATCAAGAAAGAGCATCAAGTGTTGATGGTTAATAAGACCACATGTTTCAAGTAAAGGGCAAAGGGATAGAAGGGGAACTTCAAAAGGAATGACAAGCAAGCTGTCACACCCGTGAAGAAACCCAAAGCTAAACTCAAGCCTGAAACAAGCGCTTCTACTGCAAAGGAAATGGTCACTAGAAGTGGAACTGCCCTAGATATTTGGCGGATAAGAAGGATGGCAACGTGAACAAAGGTATATTTGATATACAGATTATTGATGAGTATTTTACTAGTGTTCATAGCAACCCCTCGGTATTTGATATTGGTTCAGTTGCTAAAGAGTAGTAACTCGAAGTGGGAGTTGCATAATGAACATAAACTAGTTAAAGGATGAAGTGACGATGAGTATTGGAAGTAGTTCCAAGATTGATATGATCATCATCGCACACTCCCTATACTTTCAGGATTAGTGTTGAACCTAAATAAGTGTTATTTAGTGTTTGTGTTGAGCATGAATATGATTTGATCATGTTTATTGCAATACGGTTATTCATGTAAGTTAGAGAATAATTGTTGTTCTGTTTACATGAATAAAACCTTCTATGGTCATACACCCAATGAAAATGGTTTGTTGGATCTCGATCGTGGTGATACACATATTCATAATATTGAAGCCAAAAGATGCAAGGTTAATAATGATAGTGCAACTTATTTGTGGCACTGCCGCTTAGGTCATATTGGTGTAAAGCGCATGAAGAAACTCCATAGTGATGGACTTTTGGAATCACTTGATTATGAATCACTTGGTGCTTGCGAACCATGCCTCATGGGCAAGATGACTAAAACTCTGTTCTCCGGAACTGTGGAGCGAGCAACAGATTTGTTGGAGATCATACATACAGATGTATGTGGACCAATGAGTGTTGAAGCTCGCGGCGGGTATCGTTATTTTCTGACCTTCACTGATGATTTGAGCAGATATGGGTATATCTACTTAATGAAGCACAAGTCTGAAACATTTGAAAAGTTCAAAGAATTTCAGAGTGAAGTGGAGAATCATCGTAACAAGAAAATAAGAGTTTCTACGATATGATCGTAGAGGTAAAATATTTGAGTTAGCGAGTTTGGCCTTCAGTAAAAAACAATGTGAAATAGTTTCACTACTCACGCCATCTGGAACACCATAGTGTAATGGTGTGTCCGAACATCATAACCGTACTTTATTAGATATGGTGCGATCGATGATGTCTCTTACCGATCTACTACTATCGCTTTTGGGGTTATGCATTAGAGACAGCTACATTCACGTTAAATTGGGCACCATCTAAATCCGTGGAGATGACACCGTATAACTGTGGTTTGACGAGAAACCTAAGCTGTCATTTCTTTAAGTTTGGCACTGCGATGCTTATGTGAAAAAGTTTCAACATGATAAGCTCGAACCCAAATCGAAGAAGTAAATCTTCATAGGATACCCAAAAAGAAACTATTGGGTACACCTTCTATCACAGATCCTAAGGCAAGGTCTTTGTTGCTAAGAGCGGATCCTTTCTAGAGAAGGAGTTTCTCTCGAAAGAAGTGAGTGGGAGGAAAGTAGAACTTGATGAGGTAATTGTACCTTCTCCCGAATTGGAAAGGTAGTACATCACAGAAACTCGTTCCAGTGATTCCTACACCAATTAGTGAGGAAGCTAATGATGATGATCATGAAACTTCAGATCAAGTTTCTGCTGAACTTCGTAGATCGACCAGAGTTCGTTCCGCACCAGAGTGGTACGGCAACCCAGTTCTGGAAGTCATGTTACTAGACCATGATGAACCTACGAACTATGAGGAAGCGATGATGAGCCCAGATTCCGCAAAATGGCTTGAGACCATGAAATCTGAGATGGGATCCATGTATTAGAACAAAGTATGGACTTTGGTTGACTTGCCCGATGATCGGCAAGCCATCGAAAATAAATGGATCTTCAAGAGGAAGACCGACGCAAACGGTAATGTTACTGTTTACAAAGCTCGACTTGTTGTGAAAGGGTTTCGACAAGTTCAAGGAGTTGACTACGATGAGACTTTCTCACCCGTAGCGATGCTTAAGTCTGTCCGAATCATGTTAGTAATTGCCGCATTTTATGAAATCTGGCAAATGGATAACAAAGCTGCATTCTTTAATGGATTTATTAAAGAAGACTTGTATATGATGCAACCAGAAGGTTTTGTCAATCTTAAAGGTGCTAACAAAATGTGCAAGCTCCAGCGGTCCATCTATGGACTGGTGCAAGCATCTCGGAGTTGGAATATACGCTTTGATAAGTTGATCAAAGCATATAGATTTATACAGACTTGCGGTGAAGCCTGTATTTACAAGAAGTGAGTGGGAGCACTACAACCTTTCTGATAAGTATATGTGAATGACATATTGTTGATCGGAAATGATGTAGAATTTTCTGGAAAGCATAAAGGAGTGTTTGAAAGGAGTTTTTCAAAGAAAGACCTTGGTGAAGCTGCTTACATATTGGGCATCAAGATCTATAGAGATAGATCAAGACGCTTGATAAGACTTTCGATGAGTACATACCTTGATAAGATTTTGAAGTAGTTCAAAATGGATCAGTCAAAGAAGAAGTTCTTGCCGGACTTGTAAGGTGTGAAGTTGAGTAAGACTCAAAGCCAGACCACGGCAGAAAAATATAAAGAGAATGAAAGTCATTCCCTATGCCTCAGCCATAGGTTCTATAAAGTATGCCATGCTGTGTACAAAACACGTTGTGTACCTTGCCATGAGTTTGACAGGGAGGTACAATAGTGATCCAGGAGTAGATCACTGTACAGCGGTCAAAATTATCCTTAGTAATTGGATGACTAAGGAAATGTTTCTCGATTATGGAGGTGATAAAGAGTTCGTCGTAAAGGGTTACGCCGATGCAAGCTTTGACACTAAATCCAGATAACTCTAAGTATCAATCTGGATGCGTATTGAAAGTGGGAGCAATTAGCTAGAGTTGCTCCATGCAGAGCATTGTAGACATAGAAATTTGCAAAATACATACGGATCTGAACGTGACAGACCCGTTGACTAAACTTCTCTCACAAGCAAAACATGATCACACCTTATTACTCTTGGGTATTAATCACATAGCGATGTGAACTAGATTATTGACTCTAGTAAACCCTTTGGGTGTTGGTCACATGGTGATGTGAACTATGGGTGTTATTCACATAACGATGTGAACTATCGGTATTAAATCACATGGCGATGTGAGCTAGATTATTGACTCTAGTGCAAGTGGGAGACTGAAGGAAATATGCCCTAGAGGCAATAATAAAGATGTTATTTGTATTTCCTTATATCATGATAAATGTTTTTTATTCATGCTAGAATTGTATTAACCGGAAACTTAGTACATGTGTGAATACATAGACAAAACAGTATGTCCCTAGTATGCCTCTACTAGACTAGCTCATTGATCAAAGATGGTTATGTTTCCTAGCCATAGACATGAGTTGTCATTTGATCAACGGGATCACATCATTAGGAGAATGATGTGATGGACAAGACCCATCCGTTAGCATAGCACTATGATCGTTTAGTTTTACTGCTATTGCTTTCTTCATGACTTATACATGTTCCTATGACTATGAGATTATGCAACTCCCGAATACCGTAGGAACACCTTGTGTGCTATCAAACGTCACAACATAACTGGGTGATCATAAAGATGCTCTACAGGTGTATCCGAAAGTATTCGTGGTGTTGGCATAGATCAAGATTAGGATTTGTCACTCCGAGTGTCGGAGAGGTATCTCTGGGCCCTCTCGGTAACACACATCACAATAAGCCTTGCAAGCAAAAGACTAATGAGTTAGTCACGAGATGATGTGTTACGGAACGAGTAAAGAGACTTGCCGGTAACGAGATTGAACTAGGTATAGAGATACCGACGATCAAATCTCGGGCAAGTAACATACCGTTTGACAAAAGGAACAACGTATGTAGTTATGCGGTTCTGACCGATAAAAGATCTTCGTAGAATATGTAGGAGCCAATATGAACATCCAGGTTCCGCTATTGGTTATTGACCGGAGATGAGTCTCGGTCATGTCTACATAGTTCTCGAACCCGTAGGGTCCGCACGCTTAACGTTTGATGACGATCGGTATTATGAGTTTATGAGTATTGATGTACCGAAGGTAGTTCGGAGTCCCGGATGAGATCACGGACATGACGAGGAGTCTCGGAATGTCCGAGACATAAAGATTGATATATTGGACGACTATATTCGGACACCGGAAGTGTTCCGGAAAAGTTTCGGATTTATCGAGAATGCCGGAGGGGGTTACCGGAACCCCCTACGAGAGGGGATGGTCCATAGTGGGCCTAAAGGGAAAGAGAGAGGCAGCCCATAGGGCTGGCCGGCGCCCCACCTAGGGTTCCTAGTTGGACTAGGATTGGGGGGGGGCGCCACCTCTCCTATTCCTTTCCCCCTTCCTTCTTTTGGTGAATCCTACTAGGAATAGGATTGCAATCCTATTCCTAGTAGGAGTCCACTCCTAGCCGCACCAGGAAGGGCCGGCCGGCCTCCCTCCCTTGCTCCTTTATATACGGGGGTAGGGGGGCACCCAAAGACACACAAGTTGAATTGTTTTAGCCGTGTGCGGTGCCCCCCTCCACAGAATCACACCTCGGTCATATCGTCGCGGAGCTTAGGCGAAGCCCTGCGCCGGTGAACACATCATATCCGTCACCACGCCGTCGTGCTGACGAAACTCTCCCGTGAAGCTCAACTGGATCAAGAGCTCGTGGGACGTCATCAAGCTGAACGTGTGCTGAACGCGGAGGTGCCGTACGTTCGGTGCTTGATCGGTTGAATCGCGAAGAAGTTCGACAACATCAACCGCGTCACTTGACGATTTCGCTCCCGGTCTACGAGGGTACATAGACACACTCTCCCCTCTCATTGCTATGCATATGGTAGATAGATCTTGCGTGATCGTAGGAAATTTTTAAAATACTACGTTCCCCAACACTTCATTGGGTTGGCTACTTGGTGGTTGGCTAGACCAATTGGGGACGTACACCTCGGCACCACAATCGTGTATTGGGGAGGTTACATTGCGGTTCAAATCAATTTGCAAGGGAGGAGGAGGATCAACCTTTGTGGCAAATATCTCAAGAGACTTGTCTTGTGATGCATCTACTTTGTCCTTATACACATTCCAATGCAATTGGGAGGTGATGGGCATACTCTTTAATCAGAACTTTACTCCCAATCCAACGTCATACCTCCCAATAAGCTTAACTTCGGCATTTGGGTCATTCCAATGCAGGACGCTTCTCACTTTCACTACAAGATCATCAAAGCTTGGACTTGTGTCAAAAACCATAGCCTCTTCCCCTTCATCGTCACTTCCAAGCATAAACGTTGTCTTGTCCAAATAATGAACATTTACGAGCTTATGCATCTAAGAACAATGAAAACAATAAAGTTATCCATCTATGTCATCCAACCAATTCAAATGGAGAAATAACCTAATTTAATCACATATGAGAGAGAAAACTTGGTTTCATAATTAATTTCATCTTAACCTTAACCTTAACCATAACCCTAATCCTAATCCTAACCCTAACCCTAACTCTAACACTAACCCCTCACATTAACACAATATTCCCTAACCCAAGCACAAGCACAAACATAGCCATAAATGCATCATAAATATGCCATGAATGCATCACAAATGCGCACAACAAGATGAACACCTAGGGTTTACAATAGATTGAGAAAATGAACACAAAACAAAGATTCCAACCAATCAAAATGAGGGGGATTGAGAGAGGTACTTTGGGGGATGAAAATGCTCCAGATCCACCAGTGTAACCTCAAGCAAATGGAGTGGATATAGGGTATGTTTGGGTGGGGAAAGAGAGAGGGGAGGAGCTGGCCACAGGGAAGAAGAAGAATGGGGAAGAAGAGTGGTGGTGGGGCCCACACACCAGCCCCTCACAACCTTATCCACCCCCAGGACCCTACCGCCGGGGTCCCTGGCGGTAGGTACTAGTACCCTAGCGCCGAGGCCGGAGGCGGTAGGGTACTTTTCCACGACAGCACTGCTAACAGCCGTGACGCGCCGTGCGGTCACCTACCGCCGTGGAGTAAGAGCATCTCCAGCCGTTCGGTCACCTACCGCCGTGGAGTAAGAGCATCTCCAGCCGTTCGGCCCCCCAGGGCGCCGAAAAAGAGCGGCCTGGGGGCGAGCCGGCGCTAGATCGGCCCCTGGGGTTCGTTTCTCCCCAGCCAGGCCCCCAGGTGCCGCCCCCAAGGCGGCCCATATTCAAACTCAATCGTTCCCGCTCAAAGAAACAACAACCGGCGATCATCGCAATAGCTCGGCGATTCAGTGTCATAGTTCGCGATCATCGCAATAGTTTGGCGATTCGGTGCCACAGTTCGGCGATAAAAAAGGACACGCAGTAGTTCGGCGTACAGAAAAGGAAGGACGCGGAAGGAGTGCATCAAACGTCGAGCTCAACCTCCGGTGGCGGCTTCGTCGTCGTACGTGGGCTGGAAGGAGTCGGCGCGGCTTCCGGGCTGGTCGGTGTTGGGGATCGTTGCAGAAATTCAAAAAAATACTACGCATCACCAAGATCTATCTATGGAGTTTACTAGCAACGAGAGGGGAGTGCATCTTCATACCTTTGAATATCGCGATGCGGAAGCGTTGCAAGAACGCGGTCGGCGGAGTCGTACACGAGGCGATTCAGATTGCGGCCGAATCCGATCTAAGCACCGAACAACAGTGCCTTCGCGTTCAACACACGTGCAGCCCGGTCTTTAGCGAGGTCTTTGGAGTATGTCTTCGAGCAGATATTGACACCGTGAAGAAGGTGATTTTAAAAGATTTCATTGTAATTCTCAGTCATAGAAGTTACTTTGTACCTTTTTAATGTATTTTCTTGAATGTTAAGTCCAAATCAGCATACATGTAATTATTATATGAGTATAAATAAAGGTATAGGTGTTTTTTCTTTAAAAAAAATCCCGGGTCGAGCGCGCGTCGTGCCTATCCCACGCGCGCGAGCACGCAAGTGGCGTCATGATGGGATGCGATGGAGCCGGGCGTACGTACGTATGGTACAGGTAGGGTACCGGCGCATGAATGTATGGGTGGCGTTGCTGTCGCAGTCCACGTCCGGCGCGCGCGGTGCGTTGTTTTCGCCACGCCGGAATTAAACCTGACCTGGGTTGCTCGGTGGTCACGTCACTGCCTACGTGCTGCTTGCGTGGAGGGGATGGCTCATACAGGTACCGGCCGGCCGCGCGCCAACATGCATGCATATCGCCTCCCTCCGATGAATTTTCACTTGTCCAAACACGTCCTCTTATCAAGTTCCTTTTCTTTCCCTTCACAAAACGCGTTTTTTTCTCTGTGATACAAAAGGCTTTATTACGTACTCACACTTGACAAGGTCCACCTATACTGATCACTGGTATTTTCTTGGTCTCCGCTTTTTAGAGATACGCAGTACAGAAACGCACATCCACCGCACACGCTAGGAAATTTCTTCTTGCACGCGATAGGTTTGTACGTACTCCGTAGGAGTTTCCTGGTCGTGCATGGCCACGCACGGTTCCAAGTTATAGCTCGACAACCACATACACTCCTTGGTGATCAGTTAGAAGCTCTCTGTTGAAAAAGCCACCACCAAGTGTTCCGATCGGTGATCCACCGAGCTGTCTCGTACGCAGCAGGCACCGATAGCGACTGAAATCTGTACCCGGCCTGCATGCACCCGCATTTGCGTTAATTGGCCGGTGCACAGAGGAACGCGCACGTTAAAGACTGTCTGGAAAGTACATCCGGCGGGTTCATTGAACGATGGGCAACGTCGCGCTCGCGCGTACGCTTTCGCTCGAGCCAGCGTGTGTCCGCCGGTGCACCACGTAGACGTAGCTAGGTGCATGCGTTCCTTCCACGACGACCACGACGGGTAAAAGCGCACCCGGGATTGATTGGGCGGCACGTCCACGTCCACGTCCGTCAGTGTAGAGCGGAGCGATAATATGGACTCGTTGACGTATGACCCGACCTCGCGCTTATCCGTTGTTCTCTGTCAGTTCCAACGGACAATTCTCGGTAGCTCTACGTAAATGCATTTCGATCTTCACATATTTTTACACAAAGAAAAACAAGCAAGAGGACGTATGATATGAACGATGCTATACACACAATGTAGCCTGCACGATTTATGAACGATGTTGTAATCAGGCCGTTGGTGTGTGGAGGCAAACTAAAGATTATCGTCTGATTCACGTATCGTGCATGAATCGGCCAAGCACTATCGTGCACAAAGTAGTTTCGGTATGATATTGAATTGACGCGCTAGCCAAGTTTCTCAGAAGTCCGAACTAATGAAAAGGATTATGCAACTTATTTTAACACTCTCGCTCATGTTTAGGACGTTGCGGCTTCAATACCATATTGAATTTATGCTTCAGCCAACTCCTTCAAAAGTCCAAATTGATGAAAAAGACTAGACAACTTATTTTAACATGTGAGGTCATGAGGAGTCCTTGATTGCTGTACTTGTGGCAGCATACATGTCTTTGAATATGTTCATGATCATGTGTACGTTCAAACAGTTTACCAGGAAACATCCACTGTGGTCATGGTCCAAGAAGGTGAAGGGTCAAATTGCCAGAAATAAGCCGCTTCAAAAGCGTAAATACAAAAGTGAACATAGTTTCACATGCACTCACGTGAATTTAAATTTGAAAAAAATACTAGAAAAATTGGAAAAAAAACTAAAATTTTGGGGTAACAAACTTGGTCGACCATTCTACTCATGTGTGAAGTTGCATGAATTACTGACACCCATGATATTCTCAAAGAAAAAAATGCAATTGGGACCTTACTATTCATTAAACAATGTTTTTAATACAACTTTGATTTTGTCATTTTTGCCGAGAACAATAAGGATGTAATTTCACTGTGAAACTTCATACGCGGGTATATCTGTTGACTAAGTACAACAACAACAACAACAACAAAGCATTTAGTCCCAAACAAGTTGGGGTAGGCGAGGGGTAATACCCTACTTCCTGCTTAATTGATCTTGATGAATACAGGGGTTACAAGAGTATATCTACCTCGAGATCGTAATGGCTAAACCCTAGTTGTCTAGCCTATGACTGTTCTGATAGCCGCTACGGACTAAACCCTCCGGTTTATATACACACCGGAGGGGCCTATGGTTGTACAAAGTCATCTTGCGGAGGAAGGAAACATTACACCCGGACACAAAACTTGCCAATCTACGCATACAGGAGTCTCACCCTGACATGAGGGATAATCTTCTGCTTTTATCTTCACAGTCCATCAGTCCGGCCCATATCGGGTAATCTGGACACCCGAGGACCCCCTAGTCCAGGACTTCCTCACCAAGACCCGAGCACATCATGAAGATAGTTATCCGTCGTCAGCTTCACCGGGATGAGATGCGCAAAGTAGAACGGCGCACTAGATATACCATGATCTGCGGCGCATAAAATCTCAAGAGTGAAGGACCACTCGGTACCACGGACGAAGCCACCAGCACCGTTGATGGTCTGCCGTAAGGTGCTCCGTACGAAGCGGCCGCGCCATAAAGAAATGCGATCACCAAGGCTAGCGGGTAGGCGCAGGCCAACGGGGCAGACGAAGCCGGCCACGAACTGGCCGGTGCAGCGCTTTAGGAGCCAGCCGCTGGCGGCTGTGGCGGGTGTGGGCCGCCGCCATGAGTCGGGTCGCCAAGAGGTGCTGTTGGACGCCCTGCTGCGATTGCGAGACACCGCCGCACGCCGTGTGCGGGACGTCGCCTGGCCCGCCTGGCTGGATGCGCGGGACCCCGCTCAGCTGCATGTGCGGGAGGATGCCCGACTGTGGAACAGCGCCTGGCTGCGATTGCGAGATACCTCCCGATTGCATGTACGGGAGCATGCAAGGCGGCGGCTGAGATGCATGCATGTATGGGAGCATCAAAGGCGGCGACTGAGAAGTTGCAAGACATGAGTGAGGGAAATATTCCCTAGAGGCAATAATAAAGTTGTTATTTATATTTCCTTATATATCATGATAAATGTCTTTTATTCATGGTAGAATTGTATTAACCGGAAACTTGATACATGTGTGAATACATAGATAAAACAGAGTGTCCCTAGTACGCCTCTACTAGACTAACTCGTTAATCAAAGATGGTTATGTTTCCTAAGCATAAACATGAGTTTTCATTTGATCAACGGGATCACATCATTAGGAAAATGATGTGATGGACAAGACCCATCCGTTAGCTTAGTACTATGATCATTTAGTTTTACTGCTATTGCTTTCTTCATGACTTATACATGTTTCTATGACTATGAGATTATGCAACTCCCGAATACCGGCAGAACACCTTGTGTGCTATCAAACGTCACAACATAACTGGGTGATTATAAAGATGCTCCACAAGTGTCTTCGAAGATGTTTGTGGTGTTGGCATAGATCGAGAATATGATTTGTCCCTTCGAGTGTCGCATAGGTATCTCTGGGCCCTCTCGGTAATACACATCGTAATAAGCCTTGCAAGCAAACGACTAATGAGTTAGTCACGAGATGATGTATTATGGAACGAGTAAAGAGACTTGCCGGTGACGAGATTGAACTAGGTATGATGATACCGACGATCGAATCTCGGGCAAGTAACATACCGATGACAAAGGGAACAACGTATGTTGTTATGCGGTTTGACCGATAAAGATCTTCGTAGAATATGTAGGAACCAATATGAGCATCCAGGTTCCGCTATTGGTTATTGACCGGAGATGAGTCTCGGTCGTGTCTACATAGTTCTCGAACCCGTAGGATCTGCACGCTTAACGTTTGATGACGATTGGTATTATGAGTTTATGTATTTTGATGTACCGAAGGTTGTTCGGAGTCTCGGATGTGATCACGGACATGACGAGGAGTCTCTAAATGGTCGAGACATAAGGAATGATATATTGAACGATGCTATTCGGACACTGGATGAGTTCCGAGGTCACCGGATAATTATCAGAGTGCCGGAAGGGTTATCGGAACCACCGAAGAAGTAGTGGCCTTATAGGGCTTTAGGGGAGAGAGTGGGAGGCTGCCTAGGGCAGGCCGCGCGCCCCCCATGTCCTAGTCTGAATTGGACTAGGGGGAGGGGCGGCACCCCCTCCTTCCTTCTCTTCTCTCCCTCCCTTCCTTCTTCTCCTAGTAGGACAAGGAAAGGGGGGTTCCTACTCCTAGTAGGAGTAGGATTGCCCCCCCCCCTTGGGCGCGCCTATAGGGGCCGGCCGGCCTCCCCCTTGCTCCTTTATATACAGGGGCAGGGGGGCACCCTAGACACACAAGTTAACAACTGTTTTAGCCGTGTGCTGTGCCCCCTCCACTGTTACACACCTCGGTCATATTGTTGTAGTGCTTAGGCGAAACCTTGCGTCGGTAACTTCATCCACACCATCACCACGCCGTCGTGCTGACGAAACTCTCCCTCGACCTCAACTGGATCAAGAGTTCGAGGGACGTCACCGACCTGAACGTCTGCAGAACGCGGAGGTGCCATATGTTCGGTACTTGGATTGGCTGGATCGCGAAGACGTTCGACTACATCAACCGCGTTACTAAACGCTTCCGCTTTCGGTCTACGAGGGTACGTGGACACACTCTCCTCGCTCGTTGCAATGCTTCTCCTAGATAGATCTCGCGTGATCGTAGGAAATTTTTGAAATACTACGTTCCCTAATAGTGGCATCATGAGCCAGGTGTATGCGTAGATGATATGCACGAGTAGAACACAATGAGTTTTGGACGATAATAGTCATACTACTTACCATCATGTCATACTTTGATCGGCGGGCCCCTTGGGCTGAAAGGGGAAGGGAACCAGCCCATAGTGGGCTGGTGCGCCCCCCTTGGACCTTCCCCTGTGCCTAGGGTTGGAAACCCTAGGGGTGGGGGGCTCCCCACCTGCTTGGGGGACAAGTCCCCCCCTTTGGCCGCCGCCCCCTAGGACATTGGATCTCCTAGGGCCGCCCCTAGGGCCACTATATATAGTGGGGGGAGGGAGGGCTGCCGCACCAATGCCCTGACACCTCCCTCTCCCTCCCGTGACACCCCTTCCTCCTCCAGTGCTGCTTGGCGAAGCCCTGCTGGAATACTGCCGCATCCACCACCATGCCGTCGTGCTGTTGGATCTCCATCAACCTCTCCTCCCCCCTTGCTGGATCAAGAAGGAGGAGACATCGCTGCTCCGTACGTGTGTTGAATGCGGAGGTGCCGTCCGTTCGGCGCTAGGATCATCGGTGATTTGGATCACGACGAGTACGACTCCATCATCCACGTTCTCTTGAACGCTTCCGCTCGTGATCTACAAGGGTATGTAGATGCACTCCCCTCTCCCTCGTTGCTACGTGAGACAGGTTCCATCGACTGACATGCACTAGTTGCATAAGGTGGCTAGCGGGTGTCTGTCTCTCCCACTTTAGTCGGATCGAATTCGTTGAAAAGGGTCCTTATGAAGGGTAAATAGTAATTGGCATATCACGTTGTGGTTTTGGCATAGGTAAGAAACGTTCTTGCTAGAAACCTATAGCAGCCACGTAAAAACTTGCAACAACAATTAGAGGACGTCTAACTTGTTCTTGCAGCATGTGCCGTGTGATGTGATATGGCCAAAAGGATGTGATGAATGATATATATGTGATGTATGAGATTGATCATGTTCTTGTAATAGGAATCACGACTTGCATGTCAATGAGTATGACAACCGACAGGATCCATAGGAGTTGTCTTATTTTATTGTATGACCTGCGTATCACTGAAAACGCCATGTAATTACTTTACTTTGTTGCTAACCGTTAGCCATAGTAATAGAAGTAATGTTTGGCGAGACGACTTCATGAAGACACGATGATGGAGATCATGGTGTCATGCCGGTGACGATGATGATCATGGAGCCCCGAAGATGAAGATCAAAAGGAGCAAAATTATATTGGCCATATCATGTCACTATTTGATTGCATGTGATGTTTATCATGATTTACATCTTATTTGCTTAGAACGATGGTAGTAAATAAGATGATCTCTCACTAAAATTTCAAGAATTGTGTTCCCCCTAATTGTGCACCGTTGCTAAGGTTCGTTGTTCCGAAGCACCACGTGATGATCGGGTGTGATAGGCTCTAACGTTCGCATACAACGGGTGTAAGCCAGATTTACACACGCAATACACTTAGGGTTCACTTGAGGAGCCTAGCATGTATAGACATGGCCTCGGAACACGGAAGACCGAAAGGTCGAACATGAGTCGTATAGAAAATACGATCGACATAAAGATGTTCACCGTTGATGACTAGTCCGTCTCACGTGATGATCGGACACGGCCTAGTCGATTCGGATCATGTATCACTTAGATGAATAGAGAGATGTCTATCTGAGTGGGAGTTCATTAGATGAACTTAGTTGTCATGAACAATAGTCTAAGTTGTCTTCGCAAATTATGTCGTAGACCAATAGCTTGCGTTGTAGCTCCCTGTTTAATACAATCCTAGAGAAAGACTAAGTTGAAAGATATTGTATGAATGATGCGGACTGGGTCCGTAGTCCGAGGAGTGTCCTCACTGTCTCACAGAAGGCTTATGTCTTTGATGCACCGCTCGATGTGCAAACCCCTACAACGTCGTCTGTGGATGTTATGAACACCTGACAGACACATCTTGATGACTACTTGATAGTTTAGTGCACCATACTTTACGGCTTAGAATCAGGATTCCAATGACGTTTTGAACGCCATAAGACATATGAGATGAAACTGGGATTCCAGGCTCATGCCCGTGTTGAGAGGTATGAGACCTTTGACAAGTTCTTTTGCCAACAAGATGGAGGAGAATAGCTCAACTAGTGAGCATGTGCTCAGAATGTCTGGGTGCTAAAATCACTTGAACCAAGTGGGAGTTAATCTTCGAGATGAGATAGTGGTTGACTGTATTCTCTAGACACTATCACCAAGCTACTAGAGCTTCGTGATGAACTATGACATGCAAAGGATGGAGATGATCCCGGAGCTATTAGCGGTGCTTGAGACCGCAAAAGTAGAAATCAAGAAGGAGCATCAAGTGTTGATGGTTTAACAAGACCACTAGTTTCAAAAGGGGCAAGGGGTAGAAGGGAAACTTCATGAATGGCAAACCAGTTGTCGCTCTAATGAAGGAACCCAAGGTTGAACCCAAACCTCGAGACTAAGTGCTTCTATTGTAAGGGGAACGATCACATGGTAGCGGAACTACCCCAAATACATGGTAGATAAGAAAGCTGGCAACTTCAACAAAGTATATTTGATATACGTGTTATTGATGTGTACCTTACTAGTACTCCTTGTAGTACCTGGGTATTGGATACCGGTTTAGTTGCTATTATTAGTGACTTGAAGCAAAAGATACGGACTGAACGAAGACTAGCTAAGGGCGAGGTGACGATGTGTGTTGGAAGTGTTTCCAAGGTTGATAAGATCACCATCGCACGCTCCCTCTACCTTCGGGATTAGTGTTGAACCTAGATAAATGTTATCAGGTGTCTACATTGAGCATGAATATGATTAGATCATGTTCATTGCAATACGGTTATTCATTTAAGTTAGAGAATAATGATTATTCTATTTACATGAATAATACCTTTATGGTCATGCACCCAATGGTTTATTGAATCTCGATCATAGTAATACACATGATAATAATATTAACGCCAAAAGATGTAGAGTTAATAATGATAGTACCACTTTCTTGTGGCACTGCCGCTTAGGTCATTTTGGCATAAAATGCATGAAGAAACTCCATGCTGATGGATGTTTGGAGTCACTTGATTTTGAATCGCTTGACACATGCGAGCCATGCCTCATGGGCAGGATGACTGAGATCCCGTTTACAGGTACAATGAAACGGGCAAGTGACTTGTTGGAAATCATACATGCTGATGTGTGTGATCCAATGAGAATTAAGGCGTGTGGTGGATATCGTTATTTTCTCATCTTCACTGACGATTTGAGTAGATATGGGTATATTTACTTAATGAAGCAAAAGTCTGAAACGTTTGAAAAGTTCAAGAAATTTCAGAGTGAAGTTAAGAATCATCATAACAAGAAGATCATGTTCCTACGATCTGATCAAGGGGAGATTTTCTGAGTTATGAGTTTGGCAATCACTTAAGACATTGTGGAATTGTTTCGCAGTTAAAGCCACCTAGAACACCACAGCGTAATGGTGTGTCCGGACGTCGTAATCGAACCTTATGAGATATGGTGCGATCTATGATATCTATTACCGATCTACCGCTATTATTTTGAGGTTATGCATTAGAGACAGCTGCATTCACTTTAGATAGGGCACCATCTAAGTCCGTTGAGACGACGCCGTATAAACTATGTTTTGGCAAGAAACCAAAGTTGTCGTTTCTTAATGTTTGGGGCTGCGATGCTTATGGCTTCAGCCGAAAAAAGCTCGAACCCAAAGCGGACAAATACATCTTCA
Source organism: Secale cereale (assembly GCA_902687465.1). NCBI lineage: Eukaryota > Viridiplantae > Streptophyta > Magnoliopsida > Poales > Poaceae > Secale > Secale cereale. The sequence continues at coordinate 691,017,840 of LR738715.1, read as the reverse complement.
TAGGATACCCAAAGGTAACAGTTGGGTATACCTTCTATCTCAGATCCAAGGGAAAAAATGTTTGTCGCTAAGAACGGGTCCTTTCTCGAGAAGGAGTTTCTCTCGAAAGAATTGAGTGGGAGGAAGATAGAACTTGATGAGGTTGTCAAACCCCCACTTCAACTAGAGAGTAGTGCAACACAGAAAGATGTTTCTGTGGAACCTACGACTGTTGAAGAGGAAACTAATGATATTGATCATGAAGTTTCGGATCAAGTTGCTATCGAACCTCGTAGGACGATAAGGATATGTACTACTCCTGAGTGGTGCGGTGATCCTGTCTTAGAGGTCATGTTGTTGGACAACAATGAACCTACGAACTATGGAGAAGCGATGGTGGGCCCGTATTCCGACAAATGGTTAGAAACCGAGAAATCCGAGATAGGATCCATGTATCAAAACAAAGTATGGACTTTGGTGGACTTGCCCGATGATCGGCAAGCCATTGAGATAAATGGATCTTTAAGAAGAAGATGGACGTGGACGGTAATGTCACCATCTATGAAGCTCGACTTATGGCGAAGAGTTTTTCACAAGTTCAAGGAGTTGACTACAATGAGATTTTCTCACCCGTAGCGATGCTTAAGTCCGTCGGAATCATGTTAGCATTAGCTGCATTTATGAAATCTGGCAGATGGATGTCAAAACAAGTTTCCTTACCAGTTTTCGTAAGGAAAGGTTGTATGTGATACAATCAGAAAGTTTTTGTCGATCCTAAGGATGCTAAAAGGTATGCTAGCTCCAGCGATCCTGACCATGGACTAGCGCAAGCATCTCGGAGTCGGAATATACGCTTAGATGGAGTGATCGAAGTTTTTGGGTTTATACAAAGTTTCTTAGAAACTTGTATTTACAATAAAGTGAGTGGGAGCACTACAACATTTCTGATAAGTATATGTGATTGACATATTGTTGATCCGAAATGATGTAGAATTTCTGGAAAACATAAGGGGTTGTTTGAAAGGAGTTTTTCAAAGGAAGACCTGGATAAAGCTGCTTACATATTAGGCATCAAGATCTATAGATATAGATCAAGACGCCTGATGATACTTTCAAAAGAACACACATCTTTGACATGATTTTGAAGGAGTTCAAAATAGATCAGTCAAAGAAGGAGTTCTTACCTGAGTTGTAAGGTGTGAAGTTGAGTAAGACTCAAAGCTTGACCACGGCAGATGAAAGAGGAAGGACGAAGTTCGTCCCCTATGCTTTTGTCATAGGCTCTATACGGTATGCCATGCTGAGTACCGCACCTGATGTGTGCCTTGCCACATGTCTGGCAAGAGGGTACAAAGGTGATCCAGGAGTGGATCACTAGATAGCGGTCAAAATTATCCTTAGAGGAATATAAGGAAATGTTTCTCGATTATGGAGGTGATAAAGAGTTCGACGTAAAGAGTTACGTCGATGCAAGCTTAACACCTATCCGGATAGCTCTGAGTAGAGATACCGGATACGTATAATGGAGCAAAAATTTGGAATAGCTCCAAGTGGAATGTGGTAGCAGCATCTACGATATGACATAAAGTTTTGCGAAAGACATAGGGATCTGAATGTTGTAGACCCGTTGACTACAACCTCTCTCACAAGCATAACATGATCAAACCCATAACTCATTGAGTGTTAATCACATAGTGATGTGAACTAGATTATTGACTCTTGTAAACTCTTTGGATGTTAGTCACATGGCGATGTGACCTGTGAGTGTTAATCACATGGCGATGTGAACTAGATTATTGACTCTAGTGCAAGTGGGAGACTGTTGGAAATATGCCCTAGAGGCAATAATAAATTGGTTATTATTATATTTCCTTGTTCATGATAATTGTTTATTATCCATGCTAGAATTGTATTGATAGGAAACTCAGATACATGTGTGGATACATAGACAAACACCATGCCCCTAGTGAGCCTCTAGTTGACTGGCTCGTTGATCAATAGATGGTTGCAGTTTCCCGACCATGGACATTGGATGTCGTTGATAACGGGATCACATCATTAGGGGAATGATGTGATGGACAAGACCCAATCCTAAGCCTAGCACAAGATCATGTAGTTCGTATGCTAAAGCTTTTCCAATGTCAAGTATCCTTTCCTTAGACCATGAGGTTTTGTAACTCCCGATATCGTAGGAATGCTTTGGGTGTGCCAAATGTCACAACGTAACTGGGTGGCTATAAAGGTGCACTACAGGTATCTCCGAAAGTGTCTGTTGGGTTGGCACGAATCGAGACTGGGATTTGTCACTCCGTGTGACGCAGAGGTATCTCCGGGCCCACTCGGTAGGACATCATCATAATGTGCACAATGTGATCAAGGAGTTTATCACGGGATGATGTGTTACGGAACGAGTAAAGAGACTTGCCGTAACGAGATTGAACAAGGTATCGGTATACCGACGATCGAATCTCGGGCAAGTGCTATACCGATAGACAAAGGGAATCGTATACGGGATTGATTGAATCCTTGACATCGTGGTTCATTCGATGAGATCATCGTGGAACATGTGGGAGCCAACATGGGTATCCAGATCCCACTGTTGGTTATTGGCCAGAGAGTTGTCTCGGTCATGTCTGCATGGTTCCCGAACCCGTAGGGTCTACACACTTAAGGTTCGATGACGCTAGGGTTATAGGGAATGTAGTACGTGGTTACCAAATGTTGTTCGGAGTCCCGGATGAGATCCCGAATATCACGAGGAGTTTCGGAATGGTCCGGAGGTAAAGATTTATATATGGGAAGACCTGTTTTGGTCAACGGAAAAGTTTCGGGCGCTATCGGTAATGTACCGAGACCACCGGGAGGGTCTCGGGGGTCCACCAGGTGGGGCCACCAGCCCCAGAAGGCTGCGTGGGCCATCTGTGGGAGGAGACCAGCCCCAGGTGGGCTGGTGCTCCCCCCACCAAGGCCCAAGGCGCTTGGAGAGTGGGAAGGGGGCAAACCCTAGGTCCAGATGGGCCTTAAGGCCCACCCTAAGGCGCCCCCCTCTCTTCCCCCCTTGGCCGCACCCTAGATGGGTTTTGGGGGCTGCCGCCACCCCTAGGGATGGAACCCTAGATGGGGGCCCAGCCCCTCCCCTTACCCTATATATAGTGGGGGTTTTGGGGCTGCCATACACATGAGATTATCTCCCTCTTGGCGCAGCCCTACCCCTCTCCCTCCTCGTCTCTTGCGGTGCTTGGCGAAGCCCTGCTGGAGTGCCACGCTCCTCCACCACCACCACGCCATCGTGCTGCTGCTGGACGGAGTCTTCCCCAACCTCTCCTTCTCACCTTGCTGGATCAAGGCGTGGGAGACGTCACCGGGCTGCACGTGTGTTGAACGCGGAGGCGCCGTTGTTCGGCGCTTAGATCAGAATCAACCGCGATCTGAATCGCTACGAGTAGGACTCCTTCATCCGCGTTCTTGTAACACTTCCGCTTAGCGATCTACAAGGGTATGTAGATGCACTCCTCTCTCCCTCATTGCTAGATTACTCCATAGATTAATCTTGGTGATGCGTATAATTTTTTTGATTTCTGCTATGATCCCCAACAGGCCCCCCTCCTTCCTTCTCTTCTCTCTCTCCCTTCCTTCTTCTCCTAGTAGGACAAGGAAAGGGGGGTTCCTACTCCTAGTTGGAGTAGGATTGCCCCCTCTCCTTGGGCGCGCCTATAGGGGCCGGCCGGCCTCCCCCTTGCTCCTTTATATACAGGGGCAGGGGGCACCCTATACACACAAGTTAACAACTGTTTTAGCCATGTGCGGTGCCCCCCTCCACTGTTACACACCTCGGTCATATTGTTGTAGTGCTTAGGCGAAGAACTGCATCGGTAACTTCATCAACACCATCACCACGCCGTCGTGCTGACGAAACTCTCCCTCGACCTCAACTGGATCAAGAGTTCGAGGGACGTCACCGAGCTGAACGTGTGCAGATCGCGGAGGTGCCGTACGTTTGGTACTTGGATTGGCTGGATTGCGAAGACGTTCGACTACATCAACCGCGTTACTAAACGCTTCCGCTTTCGGTCTACGAGGGTACGTGGACACACTCTCCCCGCTCGTTGCTATGCTTCTCCTAGATAGATCTTGCGTGATCGTAGGAAATTTTTGAAATACTACGTTCCCTAATAGTGGCATCATGAGCCAGGTCTATGCGTAGATGATATGCACGAGTAGAACACAACGAGTTTTGGGCGATAATAGTCATACAACTTATCAGCATGTCATACTTTGATCGATGGTATTGTGAGATAAAGCGGCCCGAACTGACATTACGCGTACGATTACGCGAGACTGGTTTCACCGTTACGAGCACTCGTTGCTTAAAGGTGACCGGCGGGTGTCTGTCTCTCTCACTTTATTTGAATCGAGTGTGACTACGCCCGGTCCTTGTGAAGCTTAAAACATCACACTTGACGAAAAATCGTTGTGGTTTTGATGCGTCAGTAAGAACGGTTCTTGCTAAGCCCGTAACAGCCATGTAAAACTTGCAACAACAAAGTAGAGGACGTATAATTTGTTTTTGCAGGGCATGTTGTGATGTGATATGGTCAAGACGTGATGAGTTATACATTATTGTATGAGATGATCATGGTTTGTAAATTATCGGCAACCGGTAGGAGCCTTATGATTGTCTCTTTATTTTATGAATTGCGAAAGCCATGTAATTGCTTTACTTTATCACTATGAGTTAGCGATAATAGTAGTAGCAATAGTTGGCGAGACGATCACGACGCTACGATGAAGATCACGGTGTCTAGTGTTGGGGAACGTAGTATTTCAAAAAAAAATCCTACGATCACGCAAGATCTATCTAGGAGAAGCATAGCAACGAGCGGGAGAGTGTGTCCACGTACCCTCGTAGACCGAAAGCGGAAGCGTTTAGTAACGCGGTTGATGTAGTTGAACGTCTTCACGATCCAACCGATCCAAGCACCGAAAGTACGGCACCTCCGTGTTCAGCACACGTTCAGCTCGATGACGTCCCACGAACTCGTGATCCAGTTGAGGTCGAGGGAGAGTTCCGTCAGCATGACGGCGTGGTGATGGTGATGATGAAGTTGCCAGCACAGGGCTTCGCCTAAGCACTATGACGATATGACCGAGGTGTGTAACTGTGGAGGGGGGCATCCCACATGGCTAAGAAATCAACCTTTGTGTCTATGGGGTGCCCCCTCCCCACGTATATAAAGGAGGGAGGGAGGAGGATGCCGACCAGTGAGAGGGCACGCCAAGGGGGGGGGGTGAGAGGGTCCTGAACTAAGGAGTCCTCGGGCGTCCGGCCTATTATCCATGGGCCGGACTGATGGGCTGTGAAGACATGAAGGCTGAAGAACGTACCCATGTCCGGATGGGACTCTCCTTGGCGTGGAAGGCAAGCTTGATGACCAACTATGAAGATTCCTTCTTATGTAACCGACTCTATGTAACCCTAGACCCCCCGGTGTCTATATAAACCGGAGGGAGTAGTCCGTAAAGGATATACTCATTACCATAGTCATACATGCTAGGCTTCTAGGGTTTAGCCATTACGATCTCGTGGTAGATCAACTCTTGTAATACTCATATTCATCAAGATCAATCAAGTAGGAAGTAGGGTATTACCTCCATAGAGAGGGCCCGAACCTGGGTAAACATCGTGTCCCCAGTCTCCTATTACCATCGACCTTAGACACACATTTCGGGACACCCTACCCGAGATCTGCCGGTTTTGACACCGACATTGGTGCTTTCATTGAGAGTTCCACTGTGCCGTCGACGAAAGGTTCGATGGCCCCTTCAATCGTCGATAGTGATGTTGTCCAGGGAGAAACCTTCCTCCTCGGACAGATCTTTGTATTCGACGGCTTCGTACTGCGAGCCAACTCGCTTGGCCATCTGGAGCAGATCGACAGCTACGCCCCTGGCCATCAAGTCAGATTCGGAAGCTTGAACTACGTCGCGGACATCCGTGGAGACCTGATCTTCGATGGATTTGAGACCGCAGCGATAGCTCCCCTCGCTCTGATAAACATGACTTAAATCTGTCATCGGATCACATCCAGGAGATGGATCCTGTTGCTGCAACGGCCTTAAATCCGGAGCAGATTGTGCCATCCGAGGCCACAGAGTCCGCTCATTGGAACCGCACACAGACTCGACACCTGGCAATGTTTGCGTCAACGGAGCTTCGGACTCGTCGTCGGCTATAAGTTCCGAACCACATACGCCTGCGGACACCGAGCTGGATCGTGTATCGATCTTCGAATTCGGCACCGCAGACATCTTCCAACACTCGCCCCTGGGAGACGTGCTAAACTCGTTAAAAAACCTGTCCTTGGCGGGGGACTCGCAGCCGAACTATGTCCGGTTCGAACTAGGGGCTGACGACGGAGAATTTTTCTTCCCACCCGCCACCCACTTCATAGCCACTGTCAAGGACTTAACCGACATGCTTGATTATGGCTCCGAAGACATCAACGGTATAGACGACGATGCCGACAAGGAGCAAGGCCAAGACCCGCCATTCACGGGACGTGGGACGGCCACCTCTTCGTACAACCTGTACATGGTTGATATACCTAAAAAAGCTAGCGATGATGACAAAGAAGATCCAGTTGAGAATAAACCTCTTGAGACACAGTCTAAATACCGGCGCCCTAAACGCCGCTCTAAGTCACATCGCAACAACACTAGCACCGAAGAAAATAGCACTCCGGATGACGCCGAAAACAATGAAGACCCTGTTGGAGCAAGATCCTAGCAGGAGGAACAAGAAAACGGGCGAGCCAGCCCCGATGAACAGGCCCTGCCCAGCGACAATTCGGAGGAAGACAACTTCCTTCCGCTTTCTGAAGATGAGGTAAGCCTCGGCGACGAAGACTTCATCGTACCCGAAGAACCCCTCGAGCAGGAGCGCTTCAAGCACAGGCTGATAGCCACTGCAAGGAGCCTGAAAAAGAAGCAGCAACAGCTTCAGGCTAACCAAGACCTACTCAACGATAGATGGACCAAAGTCCTGACCGCCGAAGAATACGGCCTTAATGGCCCAGCCAAAAGCTACCCGAAGCATAAATAGCTACCTCAGTTCGATGACGAGGCGTTGGAGCTCGCACCATCATCACACAATGCGGCAGGTCGTCAACAACCCTGTCCAGATAATGAGGCAACGCAAGCCGAACACCAGACCGCCCCACCTCGCCGTAAAGGCAGGAATAAGACAACTTACGGTTGTACAAACGACCTTCAACGAGACTTGGGCAGTAGAGCAGGACACACAAGATCGATCTACGGATCGCGAGGGCATGCCTCGACACGCGATGATGACTACCTATTCGGACGTGACAAACCTAGCCACGCCCGAGCCGAAAACCGCAAATGGACTCCCTCGGAGTTACGTCGCAGTGTGCCCTACATAGAGGCGCCGCACACCCTTTTTGCTTCACTGATGAAGTAATGGATCATGAATTCCCCGAAGGATTCAAACCCGTCAATATTGAATCATATGACGGAACAACCGACCCCGCGGTATGGATAGAAGATTTTATCCTCCACATCCATATGGCCCGTGGAGACGACCTCCACGCCATTAAATACCTACCACTAAAGCGAAAAGGGCCATCTCAGCACTGGTTGAACAGCCTGCCTGAAAATTCCATAGGCAGTTGGGAAGACTTGGAAGAAGCTTTCCTTGACAACTTCCAAGGAACATATGTCCGTCTACCGGATGCCGATGACCTAAGTCACATTGTCCAGCAGCCCGGAAAGTCAGCCAGGAAGCTCTGGACTCGGTTCTTAGTTAAAAAGAACCAAATCGTTGACCGTCCGGACGCGGAAGCCCTCGCAGCCTTCAGGTACAGCGTCCGGGATGAATGGCTTGCACGCCACCTCGGTCAAGAAGGACCTAAATCCATGACAGCCCTTACTGCTCTAATGGCCCACTTTTGTGCGGGAGAAGACAGCTGGCTCGCTCATAGAAGCAACAACGCCAGCGACGAGACGGCAACGGCAAGCCACGACGAAGCAAACACAATAGTCGCAATGATAATGAAAGATCACACAACACATCGGTCAACGCCGGATTCGGCAATCCCAAGCCTGGTCAACGGAAGAAGCCACTCAAGGTGAACCGAGACGAACCATCCAACCCAGACAGGATATTGGACCGACCCTGCCAGATTCACGGCCACCCCGATAAACCAGCTAATCATACTAACAGAAACTGCTGGGTCTTTAAGCAGGCCGGCAAGCTCAACGCCAAACACAAGGGGAGGAGGCTGCCGGTCGATAGGGACGACGGAGAGGTTCACCAACGAAATACCGGGACTGAGAAGCAATTTCCACCCGAGGATCGACTACTCCCGGAGCGAAAATAGCAGTCCGGCTTCCGCCGCCCACCTCGTACACCTGCAAAATTTGTACCGCGCATAACTACGCACTCAAGATACCATGGGCATTGGTGGAAGCACAATACGGAAACGCCTGCAAGCATTCCCGTAACACTTTTTATCTAATTTTCTTTTTCCTTCACTATCTCTTAAAAATAGGTGACGAACAGGACAAACATCCAAAACTAACTCTATTAGAGTTCGGCCCCGTACACTCACCTAAGGGGCTACTTCCATCAAGGACTCCCCTCGCCAAGGACAAGCGGCGCAGACGTGCCACAGGAGGTCCAAAATAACTTCTTGTAGACCGCACTCTTTATTTTGAGCCTGTACTACACCTCTTCCTCCGCCTCCGACCCCGAACATGTCAAATAGCCGGGTTTGTGGTCTTTATATATATAAAGTAATCATTGGCATATTGCTCAAGTCCTAGTAAACAGTATCCGAATTAATCATCCGTGTTGTTTCGCCAATGAATATGGCTCGTACGGTTGTTTGACAGATATACCTTGGCATAATCTGCCAGGGGCTCGGTACGGGAACAAATGAGTTGCCAGCAAAAGCCCGAGCATCTCTATAGCGTACTTCGGCGTCGCAAGTTTGGCCTTATATGCATCAGCTTCGAATCATTGTCTTTGGTCAATAGTTGGGTTGCCCGGCTCTGTGCTTGCTACCCTACGTTCCGCTCCATCGGCTAGGGTAGTAAAGGGAGAACTACTACGATTGTGCTTGCGGTTCATCTGGTCAAGTACCTCAGTAGAGAAAGCCAAAAACTGACTATCATGATGCGGCGAGAGCTGGTCAACCACTTGATGACTTATTGGAATCTTTAGCGATTCTCCGTGTCACACGAGGGATCTTTTTCAGATCAAATATGTAAGGCACCATATTATGATACACCGCATACATACCAGGGGCTATGTCGTAGCCCCACCATAAAACTCATATGGCTAAGTGAAAGTGTTAACGCCCTATAGTCCGATTGCCTGGTTCGCCGCATTATCACCTCCTTCATCGACCAAGACGTTGGATAAAGAGTGATTAAATGCTTTTCCGAACACCCACGTACTTCCTTCGAGGGGGCTGAAGCCGACGAGTGGAAAACCTTCAGATAATATTAAAACATCCGCACAAGAGGAATACAAGCTTTCGAGCAAAACATAAAAATAGATTAACTATAAAATTGTCTTTTACAATTCTCATACACCTCACTCGAACATTATGTCTTTCGAGCACTGACCCTCTATCAAGCGGGCGGCCTCTAGGATGTCTTCAAAATAATGCTCCGCTCCAGGATGGTCCTTGCCCTTGGGTGGACTCTTCGCCGCAACATCGATGGCCTTCATCTTCCCCCATAATGTCTTGACTCGGGCAAAAGCCATCCGTGCACCCTCAATGCACGTCGAGCTCTTCACAGCGTCGATACGCAACACCGCGTCAACAAGCCTTTCCACCAAACCAAAGTAGCTATTCGGAACATGCTCGGTTGGCCACAACCGGATTATGACGTTCTTCATGGCAGCGCTGGATATCCTATGAAGTTCGGCCCATTGGGACATCTGTTCATTCAGCAACAGAGGGCGCTTTGATGCGCCAAACTGGGACCGGAAAAGCTTCTCTGTTGAGTACCCCTCTCGCGCTTGATAATACTGCGCCGCATCGGAAGAACTCTTCGGCAAGTCTAAAAACTCGTCCGGAGAACTCCCCACTTGGTCAAGCTGAGCATAGTTCGGATCGCCGAACTTAGTCTGTAGCAGAAAGGGCTTACCAGACGCAATCTCCCTAGCTTGCCGGATTTCCTCACGGGCTGCTCTGGATTCCGACCGCGCTTATCTCGCCTTTTGTAGGGCCTTGACAAGTACAGCCGTTTTGGCTTCACTCTCCTTGTCCAGAAATTCGTAGCGGCCAGTAGCATTTTTCAGTTCGAGCGCCATCGCGGATATCTTCTCCTCGTCTTGGCGCCGTGTAGCTTGTTCGGCTTTTAACTCAACCGATGCCTTTTTGGCAGCCGCACTGCTACACCGGGTCTGCTCCTTGGCCCGGGCCAGCTCCGCTCGAAGAACTTCAACGGCCGCAGCACCATCTGCAGCCATGCATATTCCAGCATATAACTTTTTAGCATCATGCTCATACCACAAAAATGTATGGGGATTGCCCCGAATACATACCTTGTGACTCGTCAAGACGCATATTGATTAACGCAAGATCGTTCCCCGCTATATCCAGCTTCCGCTGCAGCTCGGCAATATCCATTGTCTGGGAAGTGGCCGAGGGGGAAGCAGCGTGTGTTCAAGTTCATCAGGTTAGTCCTCGAATGATTCTTTTTGATCCTCCGTTTGCTTCCCATTGGAAGCCAACCAGAGTCTCAGGGGCTGCTACCTATACACAGGCGCATCCTTGCAAATAAAACATAACTGAAAACATTATATCACAAACCTCGAAGCCATTTAGCACGCACATGAAGGCTTCATTCAACCCGCTCTTCGCGGGCAAAATCTTTTCAACCACTGTACCCATCAAGGTACGCTGTTCCCCCGAGACAGATGCTTTTCGGAACATGTCTCGCAATATATCCGAAGCCTCTGGGTCTCTGGAAGCCGCTCTAGGAACACAACCATCCGTTGAAGGAATCAGTCCACCCGTCTCCAGAATCACCGTCGGCTGCGAGCCAGATAGTCCGGGGCCTCTATTATCAGCCCCTGAATCCCGAATGGTCGGAGATCCACCTTTGGGTACTGCCTCTTTTATCCCCCGCATAGCTTGTTGAGCAAGAAAAACCCTTCGCGATGACACTTCAGAGTCGTCCGCCCTATTAGGCGAGGAGGTTGCGGGAGGCATATCACTCTCCATCATCTCTGGGAGGAGACCTCCCGAAGAAGAGGATTGCCCAGAAAAACTCTGTGCCGACCTATAAAAAGGCATGGACACATTACATATATCTTGGGTAAAGACAAAGAAGTGGGACACTATCAAAGTACCCCTGATTCACTTACGGTTTGGTCGAGGGCTTGTCCCCATGTTGGAGCTGTTCAACGGCGTCGCTTTCCAAATCCAAGCCGCTCGACGGTGGCATCTTGCCTCTCTTGGGAGACCGCCCTTCCCAACATGCGGAGGGGGCTCTTTTCCTCCTAGTGAGAGAAAGGATACTGGGTCCTCTTCTGCCTCTGTCTTGAGGTGAGGAAAGGTCGATTTCTCCGGACTCAGTATCCGGCTTACCTCCGGAACAAAGGTCATATCGGGTCTTCTCACTCTCCTCTTTACCCTCCCCTGCCGACGCCTGGTATGGTGCCGAGGGCAGCATCCTTGTTAACATGGGACTAGCCGAGTCTTCGGGAAGGGGAGCCGGACACCCAATCCATTCCACTTTCTTTATCCAGCCCTGAAAAGGGATGTTTCGGTCAGTGTCTTATCACTAGGTGTCTGATTATGAGGTGTTCGGCGAGCGGGTACTTACTGGGGTGTCTGGATGGTTACAGTCTAGGCCGACATCTTCGATGGTGTCCGGCCATTGCTTTCGTTTCCCGAAAAATAATCTCCACATTCCTTCGTGCGTAGTGCTGAAGAAGTGCTGAAGAGTCCGCGGCCCTTCTGTATCAAACTCCCACATGCGGAGAGGCCATAGCTGGCACGGCAGGGTCCGGTGGACTAGCATTACTTGAACAACGTTGACGATATTGATGTACCTCTCAATGAGGTTTCGGATGCGGCTTTGCAAAACCCGCACCTCGTCCGTTGTTCCCCAGTCCAACCCCTTATTAATCCACGACGCAAGCTGAGTTGGGGGGCCGGATCGAAATGCGGGCGCAGCTGCCCACTTGGAGCCACGGGGCTCAGTGATATAGAACCACCCGTGCTGCCATAAACCGGAAGACTTGGCAAAGGATCCTTTCAGCCAAACATCGCTGGCGAGTTTTCTCACTATGGCACCATCGCACTCTGCTTGCTCTCCCTCTATCACTTGCGGCTTCACACCGACGGTCTTGAGCCACAAGCCGAAGTGCGGAGGACTTCGGAGGAAGGCTTCGCACGTGACGATAAATGCCGAGATAAGAAGAATAGAGTCCGGGGCCAGATCGTGATAATCTAGCCCATAATAGAACATGAGCCCTCAGACAAAGGGATTAAGTGCAAACCCTAACCCACGGAGGAAGTGGGACACGGACACGACCCTCTCGCCGCATCTGGGGGTGGGAATAACCTTCCCCTCGGCCGGAATACGATGAAGGATTTCTGCGGTCAGATACCTCGCCGCCCGAAGCATTGCAACATCTCCCTACGTGACATAAGAAGCCACCCACCAGCCTTGACGGCTAGATCCGAACATGATTGGAGCTTGTGGCGATTGAAACGTGGGTGTTGGAACTCGGGGTAGCAGGGGTTGAGAAAGAAGAAAGCGTGAAAGAAAAAGACGGGTCTGAACCCCTATATAAAGGCCGCGAATATCGAACGTCTCCTCCTGGGCCTTGAAACTTGCCTGTTCCTAAGGAGTTGTACCCAAGCGACGTTTGGGCTACCCACGTCCGGGTTGATAAGAATCCCTTAAAAAGGGGAGACATGATCTCTGCTTGGATAAGACATACCAATGAATCCACGTCTCAAGACGTGGGACGACGGGCCAGCTAACGGCTCGAAAATAATGGCCGAGCAGGCGTGATGTCATATTACCAAAAAGTCATCAGCGGATCGGACTCGTGAAATATTAAATCCTCTGCAGTTGTGTATACATGTTCGGATACTATCATCATGTCGGAAGACCATCTTGGAGTTTGGGAAGAAGGGAACCCGCCTTGTAATGCCGAAGAACAATCTGCGCGCCGGACTCCTTGTCATTGAAGCCAGGTTCAAGGGCTACAGAGGGGGTCCTAGACTAAGGGGTCCTCGGGCGTCCGGCTTGTTATCCATGGGCCGGACTGATGGGCTGTGAAGACATGAAGGCCGAAGACCGTACCCATGTCCGGATGGGACTCTCCTTGGCATGGAAGGCAATCTTGGCGACCAACTACGAAGATTCCTTCTTCTATAACCGACTCTATGTAACCCTAGATCCCCCCGGTGTCTATATAAACCGGAGGGAGTAGTCCGGAAAGGATATACTCATTACCATAGTCATACATGCTAGGCTTCTAGGGTTTAGCCATTACGATCTCGTGGTAGATCAACTCTTGTAATACTCATATTCATCAACATCAATCAAGCAGGAAGTAGGGTATTACCTCCATAGAGAGGGCCCGAACCTGGGTAAACATCGTGTCCCCAGTCTCCTGTTACCATCGACCTTAGACGCATAGTTCGAGACCCCCTACCCGATATCCGCCGGTTTTGACACCGACATGGAGTCCTACTCCCCTACTCCCACTAGGAGTAGGACTCCTCCTTTTCTTAGTAGGAGTAGGAGAGGGGGAAGGAAGGGAGAGGAGGAGAAGGAAAGGAGGGGGCCCTGACCCCCCTAGTCCAATTTGGACTAGGCTTGGGGGGCACGTGGCCCAGCCCTTGCCAGCCCTGTCTCTCTCTCTCTCTCTCTCCCCTAAGGCCCATCAAGGCCCATATGTAACCTCCCGGTACTCCGGTTTTTATCCGGTGACCCCCGAAACCTTTCCGGTGTCTGAATATAACCTTACAATATATCAATCTTTATGTCTCGACCATTTTGAGACTCCTCATCATGTATGTGATCACATCTGGGACTCCGAACTACCTTCGGTGCATCAAAACACATAAACTCATAATACCGATCATCATCGAACGTTAAGTGTGCGGACCCTACAAGTTCGAGAACTATGTAGACATGACCGAGACTCATCTCCGGTCAATAACCAATAGCGGAACCTGGATTCTCATATTGGTTCCTACATATTCTACGAAGATCTTTATCGATCAAACCGCATAACAACATATATTGTTCCCTTTGTCATCCGTATGTTACTTGCCCGAGATTCGATCATCGGTATCATCATACCTAGTTCAATCTCATTACCGACAAGTCTCTTTACTCGTTTCGTAATACATCATCTCGTGACTAACTCATTAGTCGTTTGCTTGCAAGGATTATTATGGTGTGTATTACCGAGAGGGCCCAGAAATACCTCTCCGACATTCAGAGTGACAATCATATTCTTGATCTATGCCAACACCACAAACACTTTCGGAAACACCTGCAGAGCATCTTTATAATCACCCATTTACGTTGTGATGTTTGATAGCACACAAGGTGTTCCGCCGGTATTCGGGAGTTGCATAATCTCAAAGTTAGAGGAACATGTATAAGTCATGAAGAAAGCAATAGCAATAAAACTAAACGATCATAGTGCTAAGCTAATGGATGGGTCTTGTCCATCACATCATTCTCCTAATGATGTGATCCCATTCATCAAATGACTACACATGTCTATGGTTAGGAAACATAACCATCTTTGATTAACGAGCTAGTCTAGTAGAGGCATACTAGGGACACTCTGTTTTGTCTATGTATTCACACATGTATCAAGTTTCGGTTAATAAAATTCTAGCATGAATAAAAGACATTTATCATGATGTATAAGGAGATATAAATAACAACATTATTATTGCCTCTAGGGCATATTTCCTTCAGTCTCCCACTTGCACTAGAGTCAATAATCTAGTTCACATCGCCATGTGAGTTAATACTGACTGTTCACATCGTTATGTGAATAAGACCTATAGTTCATATCGCCATGTGCCTAACACCCAAAAGGTTTACTAGAGTCAACAATCTAGCTCACATCGCCATGTGATGAACACCCAAAGAGTACTAAGGTGTGATCGTGTTTGCTTCGTGAGAGAAGTTTAGTCAGCGGGTCTGTTACATTCAGATCCGTTTGTATTTCGCAAATTTCTATGTCTACAATGCTCTGCATGCAGGTACTCTAGCTAATTTCTCCCACTTCTAATATGCATCCAGATTGATACTTAGAGTTATCTGGATTAGTGTAAAGCTTGCATCGGTGTAACTCTTTACGACGAACTCTTTATCACCTCCATAATCGAGAAACATTTCCTTAGTCATCCAGTAACTGAGGATAATTTTGACCGCTGTCCAGTGATCTACTCCTGGATCACTATTGTACCTCCTTGCCAAAAGTCGTGGCAAGGTACATAACAGATTTGGTACACATCATGGCATACTTTATAGATACTATGGCTGAGGCATAGGGAATGACTTTCATTCTTTCTCTATCTTCTGCCGTGGTCGGGTTTTGAGTCTTACTCAACTCCATACCTTACAACTCAGGCATGAACTCCTTCTTTAACTGATCCATTTTTAACTTCTTCAAAATCTTATTAAGGTATGTACTCATTGAAAATCTTATCAAGCGTCTTAATCTATCTCTATAGATCTTGGTGCCCAATATGTAAGCAGCTTCACCAAGGTATTTTATTGAAAAACTCTTTCAAACAATCCTTTATGCTTTCAAGAACATTCTACATCATTTCCGATCAACAATATGTCATTCACATATACTTATCAGAAAGGCTGCAGTGCTCCCACTCACGTTCTTGTAAATACATGCTTCACCGCAAGTCCATATAAAACTATATGCTTTGATCACACTATCAAAGCGTATATTCGAACTCCGAGATACTTGCACCAGTCCATAGATGGACCACTAGAGATTGTACACTATGTTAGCTCCTTTAGGATCAATAAAACCTTCTGGTTGCATCATATGCAACTCCTTTTTGAGGAATCCATTAAGCAATGTAGTTTTGACATCCATTTGCCAGATTTCATAATCGTAAAATGCGGAAATTGCTAACATGATTCGGATAGACTTAAGCGTCACTACGGGTGAGAAAGTTTTATCGTAGTCAACTCCTTGAACTTGTCGAAAACCTTTCGTAACAAGTTGAACTTTGTAGACAGTAACATTACCATGGGCGTCAGTCTTCCTCTTAAAGATCCGTTTATTTTCAATTGCTTGCCGATCATCGGGCAAGTCAACCAAAGTCCACACTTTATTCTTATACATGGATCCCATCTCAGATTTCATGGCCTCAAGCCATTTTGCGGAATCTGGGCTCATCATCGCTTCCTCATAGTTCGTAGGTTCATCATGGTCTAACAACATGACTTCTAAACCGGGTTACCATACCACTCTGGCACGGAACGCACTCTGGTTGACCTACGAGGTTCAGTAGTAACTTGATCTGTAGTTTCATGATCATCATCATTAGCTTCCTCGCTGATTGATGTAGGAATCACTGAAACTAGTTTCTGTGATGCACTACTTTCCAATTCGGGAGAAGGTACAATTACCTCATCAACTTCCACTTTCGTCCCACTCACTTTTTTCGAGAGAAACTCCTTCTCTAGAAAGGATCCATTCTTAGCAACGAATATATTGCCTTCGGATCTGTGATAGAAGGTGTACCTAATAGTTTCCTTTGGGTATCCTATGAAGACACATTTCTCCGACTTGGGTTCGAGCTTATCAGGTTGAAGCTTTTTCACATAAGCATCGCTGCCCCAAACTTTAATAAACGACAACTTTTGTTTCTTGCTAAACCACAGTTCATACGGTGTCATCTTAACGGATTTTAGATGGTGACCTATTTAACGTGAATGCAACTGTCTCTAATGCATAACCCCAGAACGATAGTGGTAAATAGATAAGAGACATCATAGATTGCACCATATCTAATAAAGTACGGTTACGACATTTGGACACACCATTTGCTGTGGTGTTCTAGGTGGCGTGAGCTGTGTAACTATTCCACATTGTTTCAAATGAAGACCAAACTCATAACTCAAATATTCGCCTCCGCGATCAGATCGTAGAAACTTTATTTTCTTGTTATGATGATTCTCTACTCCACTCTGAAATTCTTTGAACTTTTCTAATGTTTCAGACTTGTGCTTCATCAAGTAGATATAACCATATCTGCTCAAATCATCAGTGAAGATCAGAAAATAACGATTCCCGTCGCGAGCCTCAACACTCATTGGACCACATACATCAATATGTATGATTTCCAACAAGTCAGTTGCTCGCTCCATTGTTTCGGAGAACAGAGTTTTAGTCATCTTGCCCATGAGGCATGGTTCGCAAGCACCAAGTGATTCATAATCAAGTAATTCCAAAAGTCCATCAGCATGGAGTTTCTTCATGCGCTTTACACCAATATGACCTAAACGGCGGTGCCACAAATAAGTTGCACTATAATTATCAACTCTGCATCTTTTGGCTTCAATATTATGAATATGTGTATTTACTACGATCGAGATTCAATAAACAATTCACCTTAGGTGTATGACCATAGAAGGTTTTATTCATGTAAACAGAATAACAATTATTCTCTCACTTAAATGAATAACCGTATTGCAATAAACATGATCCAATCTTGTTCATGCTCAACACAAACACCAAATAACATTTATTTAGGTTCAACACTAATCTCGAAAGCACAGGGAGTGTGCGATGATAATCAAATCAATATTGGAACTACTTCCAACACACATCATCACCTCACCCTCAACTAGTCTCCGTTTATTCTGCAATTCCTGGTTCAACTTACTATTCTTAGCAACCAAACAAGTATCAAATACCCAGGGGCTACTATGAACACTAGTGAGGTACACATTATCAATATGTATATCAACTATCAAGTATACCTTTGTTCACTTCGCCATCCTTCTTATCCACCAAATATTCGGAGAACTTCCGCTTCCAGTGACCATTTCCTTTGCAATTAGAAGCACTCAGTTTCAGGCTTAGGTCCAGCTTTAGGCTTCTTCACGGGAGTGACAACTTGCTTGCCATTCTTCTTCAACTTCCCTTTCTTCCCCTTGCCCTTTTCTTGAAACTAGTGGTCTTTTTCACCATCAACAATTGATGCTCTTTCTTGATTTCTACCTTCCTTGATTTCAGCATCACGAAGAGCTCGGGAATTGTTTTCGTCATCCCTTTCATACTATAGTTCATCACGAAGTTCTAGTAACTTGGTGATAGTGACTAGAGAACTTTGTCAACCACTATCTTATCTAGAAAATTAACTCCCACTTGATTCGAGCGATTGTAGTACTCAGACATTCTGAGTACATGCTCATTGGTTGAGCTATTCTCCTCCATCTTGTAGGCAAAGTACTTCTCAGAGATCTCATACCTCTTGACACGGGCATGAGTCTGAAATACTATTTTCAACTGTTGGAACATATCATATGCTTTGTGGCGTTCAAAACATTTTTGAAGTCCCGGTTATAAGCCGTAAAGCATGGCGCACTAAACTATCAAGTAGTCATCATACCGAGCTTGTCAAACGTTCATAATGTCTGCATTTGCTCTTGCAATAGGTTTTTTACCTAGCGGTGCATCAAGGACATAATACTTCTGTGCAGCAATGAGGATAATCCTCAGATCATGGACCTAGTCCGCATCATTGCTACTAACATCTTTCAACTTAGTTTTCTCTAGGAAAAAACATGGGGGAGCTATAACACGAGCTATTGATCTACAACATAATTTGCAAATACTATCAGGACTAAGTTCATGATAAATTAAAGTTCAATTAATCATATTACTAAAGAACTCCCACTTAGATAGACATCCTTCTAGTCATCTAAATGATCACGTGATCCAAATCAACTAAACCATGTCCGATCATCACGTGAGATGGAGTAGTTTTCAATGGTGAACATCTTATGATGATCATATCTACTATATGATTCACGCTCGACCTTTTGGTCTCCAGTGTTCCGAGGCCATGTCTGTACATGCTAGGCTCGTCAAGTTTAACCCGAGTATTCTGTATGTGCAAAACTGTCTTACACCCGTTGTATTTGAACGTAGAGCTTATCACACCCGATCATCACGTGGTGTCTCGGCACGACAAACTTTCGCAACGGTGCATACTCAGGGAGAACACTTGTACCTTCAAATTTTGTAAGGGATCATCTTATAATGCTACCTCCGTACTAAGCAAAATAAGAAGCATAATAAGATAAACATCACATGCAAGCAAAATATGTGACATGATATGGCCATCAACATCTTGTGCTTTTGATCTCCATCTCCAAAGCAACGTCATGATCTCCATAGTCACCGGCTTGACACCATGATCTTCATCGTAGCGTCGTGGTCGTCTCGCCAAGTATTGCTACTACTACTATCGCTAACTCTTAGTGATAAATTAAAGCAATCACATGGACTTCGCAATTCATAGAATAAAGAGACAACCATAAGGCTCCTGCCGGTTGCCGATAATTTAAAAAACACGATCATCTCATACAATAACATATAACTCATCACGTCTTGACCATATCACATCACAACATGCCCTGCAAAAACAAGTTAGACGTCCTCTACTTTGTTGTTGCAAGTTTTACGTGGCTGCTACGGGCTTTAGCAAGAATCGTTCTTACCTATGCATACAAAAACCACAACGATTTTTTGTCAAGTGTGCTGTTTTAACCTTCACAAGGACCGGGCGTAGCCTCACTCGATTCAACTAAAGTGAGAGAGACAGACTGTCGGTGTACAAAAGTAGGGGCGCTCTTTTTTACCCCTTACTTGTGCACGGGCACTCAGAGCCACGCGTGAGGCCAAACATAACGAGACAGAAAGAGGAAGCGAGGAACGCAGAGTTACCAGAACGAACGCCAAGACAGACATCACGAGAAGACCAAGCAAGAAGACATGCTCCCCCGGCAAGGACTCTTGCCGGGGCGGCCTGCGCGCTACTGGGCAAGGGCTCTTGCAGGGCGATCCACTCTGACGCCTCCGTTGCGGCCACCCTTGAAGCCTACTGCTACCTCTTGAGCTTGCATTGTATTCCCTCGAAGAGGAAAGGGAGATGCAGCAAAGTAGCGTAAGTATTTCCCTCAGTTTTTGAGAACCAAGGTATCAATCCAGTAGGAGACCACGCGCCAGTCCCTCGCACCTGCACAAACAAATAAGAACTTCGCAACCAATGTGATAAGGGGTTGTCAATCCCTTTACGGTCACTTACGAGAGTGAGATCTGATGGAGATGATAGTTTATATTTTTGGTATTTTTGGTTTAATAAAACAACAAATAAAATTTGTAAAAGTAAGGTAGATGTAGATTGATATGTTGAGAATAGACCCGGGAGCCATAGTTTTCTCTAGTGGCTTCTCTCATGATAGCGATATTCTACGGCGGGTAAACAAATTACTGTCGAGCAATTGATAGAAAAGCTAATAATTATGAGACTATCCAGGCATGATCATTGTATATAGGCATCACGTCCGAGACAAGTAGACCGACTCCTGCCCGCATCTACTACTATTACTCCACACATCGACCGCTATCTAGCATGCATCTAGTGTATTGAGTTCATAAGAACAGAGTAAGGCCTTAAGCAAGATGACATGATGTAGAGGGATAAACTCAAGCAATATGATGTAAACCCCATCTTTTTATCCTCGATGGCAACAATACAATACGTGCCTTGCTGCCCCTACTGTCACTGGGAAAGGACACCGCAAGATTGAACCCACAGCCAAGCACTTCTCCCATTGCAAAAACTATAGATCTAGTAGGCCAAACCAAACCAATAATTCGAAGAGACTTGCAAGGATATTATGAGCACACATAAAAAGTTTAGAGAAGAACCAAATATCTTTCACAGATAACCTTGATTATAAACTCACGATTCATCGGATCTCGACAAACACACCGCAAAAGAGATTACATCGAATAGATCTCCTCGAAGACCGAGGAGAACTTTGTATTGAGATCCAAAGAGAGAGAAGAAGCCATCTAGATACTAGCTATGGGTCTAGGTAAGGTTGCTATCTCAAAGAATCGACACATGGACAAAGTCATGCTTGTCGAGTCCTTAGGATACAACCTCATGTTTGTCTCAATGCTTTGCGATCTTGGTATGGTTGTAGTCTTCAGCAAGTATCGTTGTGTTGTGGTCATGGAATCTGACAATTCCAAAGTCTTCGAAGGCTTTAGGAGAGGTGACTTCTATATTGTTGATTTCTCTACAGGACCTCAACCAACTGTGTGTCTACTTGCAAAAGCTTCAGAAGGCTGGCTATGGCATCGACGACTTGGTCATGCAGGCATGAGGAATTTGCACACGCTTGCGAAGAAGAAGCACGTCATTGGCATTGAGAATGTCAAATTCCTCAAGGATCACTTATGCGGTGCCTGTGAAGCTAGAAAGATGACCAAGGCCAAGCATCCAACAAAGACTATCATGACTACTACTCGACCATTTGAATTGCTTCACATGGATCTCTTTGGTCCTAATCATTATTCTGCATTTTCAAATGATGCTTCTGAATACGGCTTTGTTATTGTTGATGATTACTCTCGATACACATGGGTACACATTGTTACTTACAAACATGAAGTGCATGAAGTATTCAAATGATTTTCTTCGAGAGCTTCAACCAACTTTGGTGTGAAGATCAAGCACATCAGAAGTGACAATGGAACTGAGTTCAAGAACTCTGGTCTCGATGACTATATTGATGAACTTGGTATTACTCATGAGTTATCTGCTCCTTATACTTCTCAGCAGAATGGCGTCGTGGAGCGCAAGAACAGGACTCTTAATCAGATGGCTCGCACTATGCTTGATGAATACAAAACGCCTCATCGTTTCTGGATTGATGCAATGGATACTGTGTGCCACATCATCAATAGAGTATATCTTCACAAATTCTTCAAGAAGACTTCCTATGAACTCCTCACTGACAAGAAACCCAATGTGAGGTATTTCAAAGTCTTCGGTGCTAAATGTTGGATTAGAGATCCTCATCACAACTCAAAATTTGCACCGAAAGCACATGAAGGGTTTATGCTTGGTTACGGAAAGGACTCACACACCTATAGAGTCTTCAACAACGTTATTCACAAGGTTGTTGAAACTGTAGATGTGCGGTTCGATGAAACTAACGGCTCGCAAAGAGAGAACCTACCTACTTTGATAGATGAACCAGCACATGAGGAAACTATCAAAGTCATGGCTACTGAGGATGGCATTCCGATCGAAGAATCTGCTGAAGAATTCATTCCAGAACGTGAAGAACGTCAAGCTAATGCACTTGAAGAAAATGCTGAAGAAAATGGTGCTAAAGAAAATGCTGATCAAATTCCTCGGCGGCAACCAGCTCAACCTCGCGTGGCAAGAGAAGTGCAGATTGAGAAAATCATCGATGACATTGAAGCACCAGGTCCTCTCACACGCTCAAGAGCTTCATATTTATCTAACTTTTGTGGGCACTTTGCTTTTGTCTCTATCAAAGAGCCCACTAAGGTAGATGAAGCATTTATGGAGCCTAAGTGGATTCAGGCTATGCAAGAAGAATTACATCAATTAGAGCTCAACAACGTCTGGGAACTGGTCAAACTTCCAGATCCTGGCAAGCACAATATCATTTGCACAAAGTGGATGTACCACAACAAGCAAGATGAAAATGCCCTTGTGGTAAGGAATAAGGCACGACTTGTAGCTCAAGGCTACACACATGTTGAAGGAATTGATTTCGATCAAACTTTCGCACCTGTTGCTAGACTTGAGGCTATTCGCATATTACTTGCTTATGCTAACCATCATGATATAACTTTATATCAAATGGATGTGAAAGTGCATACTTCAATGGTAAGCTTGAGGAAGAAGTATATGTTGCTCAACCCCCAGGTTTTGAAGATCCAAAGAATCCTGACAAAGTCTTCAGACTCAATAAGGCCCTCTATGGCCTCAAGCAGGCCCCTCGGGCGTGGTATGATACTTTGAAGGAATTCCTCATGAAGAAAGGCTTCAAACCTGGTTCACTTGATCCTACTATCTTCACTAAATCTTATGATGGTGAATTATTTGTGTGCCAAATATATGTTGATGATATTATCTTTGGATGTACTGACCAATGTTATAGTGATGAATTTGCCTATATGATGAGTGAAGAATATATAAATGTCTATGATGGGAGAATTGAAATTCTTCTTAGGTCTTCAAATACGTCAACAACGCAATGGCATATTCATATCTCAGGATAAATACCTCAAGGATGTACTAAGGAAATTCGGCATGCACAATTGCAAAGGTGTCAAAATTCCTATGCCCACAAATGGCCATCTGTGCACTGATGAAAATGGTATTGACTTCGATCATAAGGTATACCGCTCCATGATTGGCTCTTTGTTGTACTTATGTGCATCTAGGCCAGATAAAATGCTTAGTGTTTGCATGTGTGCCCAATTTCAAGCTACACCGAAGGAATCACACCATAAGGTTGTGAAACATATTCTTCGATATCTAGCTCACACACTAACACTTGGATTATGGTACCCCAACGGCTCGGCTTTTGATCTCGTTGGATATTCAGACTCTGACTATGCTGGTGACCGTGTGGACCGCAAGTCAACATCTGGTACATGTCACTTCCTCGGAAGATCTTTGGTCTGTTGGTCTTCAAAGAAACAGAACTGTGTATCACTGTCTACTGCTGAAGCTGAGTACATTGCTACTGGCTCTTGTTGTGCTCAATTGTTGTGGATGAAGCAAACTCTCAAAGACTATGGCATCAATGTGAAGAATGTGCCTCTCTTCTGTGACAATGTGAGTGCCATCAAGATTGCTCACAACCCAGTTCAGCACTCGAAGACAAAGCACATTCAGATTCGTCATCATTTTCTTCGTGATCATGTGTTGAAGGGCGACATTTCTATTGAGCATGTGAAGACTGAAGACCAGCTAGCCAATATCTTCACAAAGCCCTTGGATGAGAAGAGATTTAGCAAGTTGCGGTGTGAGCTAAATATCTTAGAATCTTCGAATGTTCTTTGAATAGGACACTCATCCTAAAACTTATGCAAAATTGATGACTTAGATGTGCAACACATGAAGAATTGTTTTTTTTCTTCAATCAATGAAGAATAACGCTCTAAGTGTGAAGAAATTAACGAATAATTTGGTTCTCATAACCCTACGACAATTGTACGCGGTGTTTGAAATCATCATTCTTATACGGTGGGTCACGCCACCACCAAAGTTGAAAATCTTCAATTTGAGTTTTTCTGAAATTCATCAGTTGTTCATATTCTTCAACCTTGCATTGTCTTCACCTTTTCCGTTTTTTTCTTCATTAGCTATATACATATATATATGAGTTTATGTCCTCTACATCATTCACTTATTGCTAATTCTTCAAGCTGTTTTTCCCGCTAAGTGAATGTGATCGGATCCTTCCCCCTCTATGATATACTCAACCCATTCTATTCACAAACTCTTCATATGCGCTCTATTTGAAACTCGTTCAAAATCTTCACTGTGTCCTTGACAGCTGAAGAAATTGCGAACGCAACGTTAAAACCTATCTTATCCAAATTTTCGGTTTTGCCGCTCAAATCGTTCCGCATCTCACGACAACACTTATCTATTCACCCACGATCTCACACGAATCCATTTCTCAGTACGTGGGTGACACATGTCGAGCGAATGAGAAGGGTCAGGGGCACGTCCGCCCAAATTCTTCGAGCGAATGGTTATTCATCTCCGCTATAAATACCCCTCCCCTTCCCTCACTTTACTTTTTACTCCGCTCGATCTCTGCTCTCTCTCGAGCTTCTCCAACTCTAGCGCCGCCGCTACTTCATCGTCGCCGGTGAGGAAGAGCTTCACCGCCTCGAACTCGTCGCCATCGTACTCGCGCCGGCCGCGGATTTCTTCACTCTGCCGCCGCCGTAGCTGTCTTCGTCAGCCAAGTTAGGGTGTGGAAGATCTGCACTGACGAACTTCACTTCTCCACCTCACAGTTCGTCATGTTCTTCATCCAGGGTAATTAAAAGTTACTTGTACTGCCCTCTTTGATTCGAATGTTTTCTTCAAAATTCTCAAAGGTGTTTTTCTTCAAAATCTTCACAGACTAAACACCTCACATGTCATATGTTCTTGATTCAATTTCTCTAAGCTATGTTTTTCTTCAAGATTCCTCAGTTGTGTGGATTTTCAATCTATACAACTTTGGAACCTAAGACAAATAATGCTTAGTCAAATTCATCAAGACTCATCTCGTCAAATTCCTCAAACTTCTTCGTTTTACAAAACCTTGTGAGAACGCATATGACCTATCCAAATTCCTCGCAACTATACTCTGTTCACAGGTACTCATGTCCGCTGCTGAATCACTAGGTTCTCATCAACTTAACTCATTTGCAGCGTTCCTCGAAGAAAAGTTGCATACTTCTTCAGAGAATTCAATTGTTCAAATTTTTCGTCTGAAGAAAATGGCTGATGGAAACAAGCCACAGAAGGGAGGACAGAGGCCTGAGGTCAACACTACTTTCGAAATCCCTGAAGACATATATGCTGACTATTGCACTCCTGATGAGGCAAAATATGGAAAATAGGACAAGTATCTGCGCAAGGTGCGCATACAGAGAATATAGAGGAGATGGGCAAGAGAATGGAGGGAGTACACGTATGTAACTCCCAAGTACATGAAGAAATTCGCACTCAATCCTCCATGCCCAAGACCTCCATTGGCACATGGCCAAGTTGCTGATCCCACTAGCCTCAAGCGCGGTGAGGATTATCCTGATGAATGGGCCAAGCGCGAGACCAAGTTGGCCAAACAAGCAAAAGAAGCAGTGAGGAAATTCAATGAAGACTCTGCTGCTGCTGCTGCCACTGCCAAAGCCTCTGCTAGCAAGCCAAAGAAGGCCATGGCAAACAAGCCCGCTCACAAGCCAAGTGCTTCTTCTTCAATGCCCTCACGGCCTAGTTCCTCAGCAATGCCCTCACGGCCAGATTCCTCAAAGCCCTCACGGCCAATTCCTCAAACTGCTCCTGCTCCTCCAAAGTCCTCAGCTCCTCCGCCAAAGTCTTCAGATGCTCTGACGAAATCCTCTGCACCTGTGCATCTAGCCACATGTCAAAGGACTGCGGGCATATCCATTGCCTCTGGAGCCTCAGCAAGTTCCTCAGCTGCTCCAAGTTCCTCAGCTGGTCCCTCTCTGCTGAAGAAAAAGACCACTGCTGGACGAGGTTCTCACCCAAGTCCTCACAAGAAACAGGTTGCTTTCCAAGTGTCGTCTGATGAAGAAGCTGATGATGAAGAACTCGTTCAAATCATCAGAGACAGGCAAGAAAGGGTCACTAGAGCCAAAGGAAGCATTGTGCCACTGCTTTTGGATCCAAAGGTGATCCTCGACTTTATTGATCTCTGGCATCAGGATCCCAACACTCCTATGCCCGACTTCAACCTAACACCTAGCCAAAGTCACATGTTGACCGCCTTCATCGGCGAAGAAAAATGGAAATTTGAAAAGGCCAGGAAACGAAGAAAGCGCAGTACAAGAAGGATCGCTTCCTGAAGAAGAATGTTGACAATATGACAACTGAAGAACTTGTAAAGTTTCAAGTTGAAATCAAAACCCTCAGTGATGAATTTGACGCATATCGCGCAGACTGGATGGGTGCCAAAGTCAGATTCGTGAATTTGACTAAAGGTTTTTCTTCAAGTGCTGCTCGTCAAACGCACATTGAAATTCTTTAGGCTGAAGCATCTGCTCAGTCTACTGAAGAACATGCCAGCACCGCTGAAGAACGTCAGGCTGCCGAAGAACATGGAAATACCAGGGCCGGCGACTGCATTCCAACCGTTGAAGAAATTGCCAGGGCAACCACTAGTGTTGCGCCTGAAGAAAATGTTGGGCCAACTGAAGCTTCAGTGGATGTGCCTGAAGAAAATGAAGAAGACAGGGCAACTGCAACAGTTGTGCCTAAAGAAATTCAACCAGATTCCTCTGCCCCTCATGCGCCTACTCCAACTCTGATTCTTCCATCTGCATCAGATGTGAAGAAGACCAAGGTTGCAGAGCGTGCAGCTGTGAAGAAAAGGAAGGCATCAACTTCATCAGATTCTTTAGCTCCGACGAAGATGAAGCCATTGACTAGCTCATTTGACAACCCAATTGATGTTGTTCCTATCTCAAGCATGCCATCAAAGGACCTTGTTCCTTTTGATGAAGATTATGTGATTCCAAGTGAATCCGATGAAGACATTCCCTCTGCTGCTTCCTCAGAGTAGACGGATGAAGAAACTGAAGTGGATGCAATCCCTTCAACACCAATCATCTCCTCGCCTATGCCTCAGTTCACTGCTGAAGAGGCCGGCGTTGAAGAATTGGATGAACAAGGCTCGGACATGGACATTGGGAGTGCTACTCCTTTGATGAATGATGAATTTTGGGATAGTCAGCATCCCAACTCTCCTCTGTTCACGCCGCTGCAACAAATTCCACAATCCCCAGCACAAACTGTTCCATTGGGCTCTGAAGAAACTCGTCCCACATAGTCTGTACAGGAAGACATTCCAGCCACTAGTGCTGAAGAAACTGTTGCTGCTGTTGAATACATGAAGACTGCCAATGAAGAGGAACCAGAAATTCCTCAGCCTGAAGAAACTGAGATTGTGAATCCGGAGGTTGTGATGCAATTGACTGACACTCCTCAACCCAAGCCAAAAGATCCATTCTCACGTAAGCAAACTTTCAAGAAGGCCGATTTCTTCCATGAGCACGTGTTGCTCACTGAATACAACCCCTATGACTCTGCTCGCATTAGGAAGAGGCGGTTCTGGACTGCCAGTCAGGCAAATTTCTACTCCTCAGTGTTGTTCAACAAAGACAAAGTCTTCAATCATGAGCACATTCCTCACGTGCATATGGAATCTCTGACGTGCTTCGGGCCAGTCCTCAGTGTTCTTCACGACGCCGGACTGTTGGGTTTCTGCACTGATATTTGTGATTGGAATGAAGAACTCATTCTTCAATTCTATGCAACGCTGCACATCACAGGGAACTCTGAAGATGTGAATTCATGGGTGCTGGACTGGATGACCAAAAACACTCACTACAAGGCACCAACTTCTGAATTACTTCAAGATTTTCCTCTCAATCCTCCCACCGAAGCAGCTCGTTGCATTTATGAAGAAACTTAACTTACAGATCACTACATGCAAGTGCTGATGAAGCCTTTGAAGCTAGGTCAAGCCCCAAGGACCAAATTCCTCGTGAAGGAATTGTTGTTTCTGCCTCGGACTGTCTATCGCATTCTAACGAAGACATTGAGTCCAATCAAGGGCCATGACTCAAATGATGAAGAAGTCATTGGCATCATGAAGAATCTGATGTTCAACATCATCCATGACGTTCCCGTCAACTTCCATGATTTCTTCGTGAGGACTATGGCAAATGTTGCATTGTCCCCTTTCAACCTGAAGCCTTATGCTCCATGGATTATGAGATTCATCAGGACAAGGTCTTCAGTAAACTACAAAGCTGACACACTGAATCATTGCATCTACTTGCCCCCGATTGAAGTCCTCAAACGGACATACTCCTCAGCTGATGACAAAGGCAAGACTTCTGCTGTTATTGATGAAGGCATTCATCCATTGGATGCTCAATTTCGCAAAGCTGCATCCTACTCCACCAATGATGACTCTGCCACCCATGACTCTGCCGCCAATGCTCCCAAGCAAAATCCTCAAGGCACAGCTCCCAGGGTGATGACTGATCATGAGCTTCTCCTCAGTCTTCACCAGAAGGTTGATCGCAACCACAAATGGGTCAAGCGTCAGTTTGGTTCAATTCTTCACAACATGACTTCTACACACAATGCAGTGAAGAAATACCATTACTACCTCCATGAAACCCTCAACTGCACCTGGGCTGTTCTGTCTCATCTTTATGGCAAAGAAGATCTGAAGAAAATGGGTCTCAAGGATGGCTTTGACTGGTCTGCTCCTCCTCCAAAGAAATACAAGAAGGTCAAGGTTCCTCCCTTGGTGGCCAGCTCCTATTCTTCATCACGCGAAACCGATGAGTATGAAGACTTGGACGACACTGCGGCAGACCCTACATCAACCATCCACCCCAACAATGCTGGCGCTCCTTCATCATCTTGAGATTCTTCCGGGGCATTAGTCCTCAGTTTCGATCCTTTTGGTCATTCGATGACAAAGGGGGAGAAATTTGAGTTAGTCTTCAAGCGGGTCTACTTATATGGGCGTTTTTTTGCTAAGTTACAACTCTCGTTCTTCTGATGACTTTGTTGATTAAGTTGTAAACTTAAACTCTATGGTGACCTGATACTTTTGCTGTAGTGTTTCTGCATGCTTATTCCTCATTAATGTTTATGCACGCATGCTGAATTACATCAGTCACCATATATGCATTTCAAATTCTTCATATTGTATGTCAAATGCGTGTATGAATTACAAGATATAGGGGGAGATCTCCATGATTCTACTCTTCAAGTGTGCATTGCTTCAAAAGCAGATTCCTCACTATGCACATCTTCAGGGGGAGTTCTTCTATATCTTGCAATCAAATTCCTCAACATTAGTATTTACACTTCATATGTTTATCCCCATTGAAAACTTAACCTATATTGTCATCGATCACCAAAAAGGGTGAGATTGTAAGTGCATCTAGTGCCCCTTAGTGATTTTGGTGTATTGAAGACTTATAGGTTAAGGGACTAATGTGTACATGAGTGTACACATGTCTATAAGTCTATGAGGAGTTTGATATTTACAGAGAAAGTCGACCCTAAAAATGAAGTTCTTCAACTAAAGACTTTGGATTTCTGAAGACATTCTGAAGACTTTGAAAGTGAAGAAATTGGTGTGACCTTGAAGACTTGATATTCATTTGAGGAACATGAAGCGTGAAGACTTTTGTTTTCGTAGTTTCATTTTCTCTTTCTTGAGTCATAGGAAACATCGTACTGTTAAAGGGGGTCGAGGAAATACTAAGGAAAAATTTCCATTTGATGCTCAACTCAAAATCCTACACCGACCAATCCCTTCGAGTGAAGCAATTCGAAATCTCATATAGTTTAGTCATATTCTTTAGTGACAGAGACAAAGTTCTTCTGGTCTCTAAGGAATTTGTTCTGACTGAGGTGTTAGGAATCTGCCAGTGCGGATTTCCTACACAGTGAGGAACATGATAGCCCTGAGGAATTTGATACTCCAAAATTCCCATCGTTGTTGTTCTACGTGCCAGCCGTCCCAAAATAGGTACCTACCTAACGGTCATATTATTAAAGGGTATTTATGTCTTATCATGTCGGGCTGCTCCCTAGGCTATAAATAGCCGCCCCCTACAACCACTAGTTGGTTGGCTGCTCCGAGAGAAACTGACACTTGTGATAAGAGCAACCCATCCTCCGAGGACTTTGAGTGAAAATCATCAAGTGAGGAAAAACCCAAAACCAAACCCAAACACCTACAAACCCAAAAGTGATTGAGCATCACCGAAGAGATTGATCCTGAGTGGATCTGACGCTTGTTACCTTTGAAGACTGTGCTTCTTCCAGACGGTTAGGCATCATAGTCTAGAGCATCCAAGAGGAATTGTGGATCGCCGAGTGGCCGAGTTTGTGAAGGTTCGGAAGTCACATGTGAAGACTTACCACGAGTGATTGGGCGATGTCTGTGTGACCTTAGCTCAAGGGGAATATGTTGAGGACTTGGTGTCTTGGACAGTGTGTCCAGGACTGGGTGTCCGGGATTGTGTGTCCTCGGTTTTAAATACCTAGCCGCCCTAAACAGATGTACAATTGAGACATCAGTTGGAACTGGTATAACAAATCATTGTCTTCACCAAGCTTAATGGTTCTATTTACTCAACTCTTTCATTTCCTCATATATGTGTTGTGTGCTTGTTCATATCTGTTTGAAGACTTTGACTCAAGACTTTCTCAATTTCCTCAGTTCAATTTCTTCAGTATGTTTGTCTTCATCCTGTGCAATCCTGTGTTTACGCTTTCTGTACTCTGTGCTTGTCTTCATTTCATCATGATGACCATGCTTGTGTTCTATTATGTTTACTTCTGAGTACTTATTTTGCTGCAAGTAGTTCTTCGCTAAGAAATTCTCACCCGCAAATTCCTGAGTGAAGAATTCATAAAAAATCGCCTATTCACCCCCCTCTAGTCGATATAACGCACTTTCACCAACAACTCTCCCATCTTGGGGAGGGCTATCTTCATCAACATCTTCACCAGCACCATCTCCTCTCAAACCCTAGTTCATCTCTTGTATCCAATCTTTGTACCCAAACCTCAAATTGGTACCTGTGGTTTGCTAGTAGCGTTGATTACTCCTTGTAGTTGATGCTAGTTGGTTTATTTGGTGGAAGACCATATGTTCAGATCCATTATGCATATTAATATCCCTCTGATCATGAACAATATTATGTCTTGTGAGTAGTTACTTTTGTTCCTGAGGGCATGGGAGAAGTCTTGCTATTAGTAGTCATGTGAATTTGGTATTCGTTCGATATTTTGATGAGATGTATGTTGTCTCTCCTCTAGTGGTGTCATGTGAACGTCGACTACATGACACTTCACCATTATTTGGGCCTAGAGGAATACATTGGGAAGTAATAAGTAGATGATGGGTTGCTAGAGTGACAGAAGCTTAAACCCTAGTTTATGTGTTGCTTCGTAAGGGGTTGATTTGGATCCATATGTTTCATGCTATGGCTAGGTTTACCGTAATACTTCTTTTGTAGTTCCGGATGCTTGCAATAGAGGTTAAACATAAGTGGGAGGCTTGTCCAAGTAAGGGCAAGACCCAAGCACCGGTCCACCCACATACCAAATTATCAAAGTACCGAACGCGAATTAGATGATCGTGATGAAAACTAGCTTGACGATAATTCCCATGTGTCCTCGGGAGCGCTTTCCTTCATATAAGAGTTTGTCCAGGCTTGTCCTTTGCTACAAAAAGGATTGGGCCATCTTGCTGCACCTTATTTACTTTTACCTTTTGTCACTTGCTACCAATTATCTTATCACGAAACTATCTGTTACCTATAATTTCAGTGCTTGCAGAGAATACCTTACTGAAAATTGCCTATCATTTCCTTTTGCTCCTCGTTGGGTCGGCACTCTTACTTATCGAAAGGACTATGATAGATCCCCTACACTTGTGGGTCATAAGCGAGCAGGGGTTGCGACGCGCGGGTGGAGCTGCAGGGGGCAAGCAGGCAGAGCGACAGCAGGCGAGCCACTCGGGGAGCGGCGGCTGGAGTGGCCGGGCGCGGCGGTTTGCGCGTGCGTGGGGCGCGGCCCGCGGCAAAGGGGCAGTAGCGGCAAGCAGAGCAGTGGGCGCGACCATGGAGGGCTCGGGTGCCCTTGCGCGGGGTTCTGGACGAGATCGGGGCGACGACTACGGTGGCGATTCGAGGAGGGGGAGTGGGGGAACAGCTACGGGAGCTCACAGCGAGGCCGGCAGGGGGGCTTAGGTAGCCGGAGGGTTCTCGATTGAGTGGATCGACGAGGTAGACAGCGGTGGCCGTGGGAGATGAACATGACGTGGTCGATGGCGGCAATTTCGAGCCAATGAGCTCGAACGGTTACGCGTAGGCGATGTAGAGGATGACGGTGATCCATCCTGGCCATCAGCTGACGGCATGGGTCGATGAAGAGCACGGGAACGGCGACGACGGCGGTGGGTGTGGATGGGGAAGAGATCAGAGATGCGTGGGGGGGAGAAAAGGGGAAGCTAGGGTTCGTCCAGAGGTCAAGGGTGTCTTATTGACGTCCGAGCGGTCCGGATGGCCGCCGCGTGGAGGATCCGCGGCGTCGACGCGGCGCGTGTGGCCACCGAGCTCCCTGTGAGAATTAGGAAGGACAGAGGATGGATAGATGGGCTTGTACTTTTCTTAGTGGGCCAAAAAGCCTAGGGTCATTTCTCCTTCTACCCTTTTTTATAAAACTGCTAGTGTTTCCTATTTAGTTTAGCTAGTAATTGATTTTTGTCGGAGCTCAAACTTTGCACAAAAATGCTATGCAACATTCTAGGGCTGCACAAAAGTTTTTGAACAATTGCAAAGGTTGAGAAGATTTACTTAATTGAAAAGGCCAATTTAAAAGCATTTGGACCACTTAGCGAATTCCTTGGGATTTATTTCTTAGTCAATTTAAGTTGGCATCAACTTGACAAACGTCAGGGGAATTTATAGAATATTATGAACATTTTAGTTTGACCGTTTGAAAACCTGTGCCATTTGACTTGATTTTAAATTTTGAATTTGAACGGGATTGAATCAATGCGAGTTATCAATAGTAACCTTGGTGACGTGGCATCATTAGTAGAGGGTTATTGTAGCTTGATTACCCGGGTGTCACACAGGCTCTGAACGCCCGCCTGGGACAACGAGCTGAAGCGCGCAGAGCCGCCTTGCCGTCGATGAAGGGGACGCCTTCCGAAGAGGCAGAAATCTTGCGGCGTGAGGAGGCGTTGATGTTGGAAGCCACGGATCGCAACCTTGAGCTCGAGCGGCTGGAGGTGAGGGAGCTCCATGTGACCCTGGCCGAGGATGTTGTCTCCGCTCACGAAGCCAGAGTTCAGGAGGAAATCGACCAGAGGGTTGCGAAGGCCAGTGCAGACCTTGCCAAGGAGTATGGCCTGAAGTTGGAGCTCCAGCGGGCGGAAGCTGATGGGAGAACTGCTGCCCTCAGGATGAAGTTGCAGGAGGTAGAGCAGCGCAAGAGGGTTGCCACGACAACCCAGTCTTCTGCTCAAGCCAACCTAGACTCCGCGCAGGCCGACCTGCCCTTGCTCCAGCGACAGGTCGACGGTGCCGCGACTCTCGTGCAGCGGAGCGAGGACGAGGCTGGCCGTCGACTGGTGCTGCAGCACAAGCACGCCCCCATGCTCCAGGCTCGCCGGGTGAGAGCTAACCGATCGTTAGGGGCCATATGCGAGGGAAACGTCCCTCATCCCCATGTGGAGGATTACGCGGGCCATCTCGTCTTCTTCACCGAGGTCGTGACGCGCCTGGACAGCCAGGCCACGAGGGCCCGCCAGCTTGTTGAGCGAAAGAGCCGAAGCCTCCTTGGGTGCGCATTCTCCCGAGTCTTCAGCCACCTCTAGAACATTGACCCCCACATTGATTTCGACACCGCCATCGCCCCAGTGCCCAGGGCCATCCGAGACAACCTGGCGCAATGGGTGGACGACAACGTGGATGCTCTGGTCAGGGCCTTTGCCACTGATGATGACAAGGCCGTGGTCACAGCAGACGAAGGCGGTGCGGTTGATGACAGTGAAAACGAGGCCAGCGACAGCGCCGGTAGTGTGCATGAGAGTGACTCGGACGGTGCGGCGAGCGATGTGTCAGGTTGAGATTGTACTCCTTCGCCTCGACCCTGCATGCAAGGACTTGCACACGGCCCCGTAGGGCATGAGAGAATTTTCATGGTGGAGCCCCCTATGTGTGTAAACTGATATTCCACTGTTTTTTTTGCTGCTTAAATCCAAACCTAGGACGTGTGTCCTCGAGTTTTCTGAGCTGAGTTGTCATTGTAACTCACCTAGGTCTCACCTGGCCTCATGCGGGTTACGTGGCCGTTGACAAGCCTCTCTTCTGGGGTAGATCTCTTGGGATCCGCTGCCCTAAGCTTCCTGAGCAACACGTGGCCTTGCTCCGGGGAGCGGGGCCAGGGGCGTCCTGATGGCTGCGGCAGGATGCCAACGCGCCAACCTTGCGGCACATAGGCTCTTGCCCCGAGGGGGTCCTGCCGAGGTTACAGAGGTCCGCCAAGTGGGATCGGCCTTCTGGTCCCCGAGCCGGAGAGCTCGAGGTACGATCTTCAAAAACGGCCAAAATGAGACAAAATCCAGCAGAAATCAACAAAAAATTCCCCCCATTTTTGGCAACTAGCAAAACTTCAAATTCGATTCGAAAAAGCGGTGAATCTAGTTACAAAGAAAGGGAGAGGAAAGCAAATAGCCGCGTCCGGCACCTATCTAGTCTTCAAATCTTCCACCATCAAGAAGCTAAGTGCTACCACTAGGACGTGGGAGGGAGCCCCCGAGGCCCGAGGGCGGCACTCCAGAGACTCCGAGGCGTGTACAGCCCCACTCATTATTACGTGAGAGTGTCACGGGAAGAGACCTTCACAGGCATGAGCCTTACTTCATATCGCCAGAGGAGTGCCCCGCTTTGCACCGCCCCCGACCACATTGGGGCGTCAAGAAACCAGGACGAGACCAAGGGGCAAGGGGGACACCAGCGGCGCCCTCGGCGACCACGGGCCCTCTGCCGGGGGGAGGGCTTGTAGAAGCTCCCCCCGGCAGAGGACCTACCTCTGCATGCTGTTTTGCTCCATGCGGCGCGGGGGAGGCCGCGGCTCCAGGACCTCCACGTGCAACCGCCAACGCTCCACCCAGGTCGAGGATGGAACAGCCGCTGTCGGGTCTCCGACCATCGTCGTGGTCTGGTTCACTTGCAGCCCATTGTTAGTGCGCGCCTGCTACTGCGATACCTGATGTGCGATGTCGTCATCGCTGAAGGGGTCGATAGAGCCCCTAGGCGACTCGTGGTAGTCTCCTGCTCGAGCATCCCGCCATTCCATCTCGGCCCGAGGAAAGCAT
Organism: Secale cereale; assembly: GCA_902687465.1. NCBI lineage: Eukaryota > Viridiplantae > Streptophyta > Magnoliopsida > Poales > Poaceae > Secale > Secale cereale. The sequence goes on along the minus strand of LR738715.1, from coordinate 690,982,056 downwards.
TGGGGCCTTCCCCGAACGCGTATGCCAGATCCACCATGCGGGGCACACAGGCTTCATCGGCTGCCCCACCGTGGACAAAGCCCAAGTGCCCCGCACCTTGAACCTCCGGTTGCGGCACCTCGCCTTGGCGGCTTCCTGGTTGTAGTCTGGAGGGTCCTCGTGAGGGGCCGCCGACGCTTGCTCCCGCCTGTGACAAAGTTGCCGCGGTCGGGTGGATGGCGCCAGCGCCCATGTTGGTCTCGTAGGGCCCCTCCATTGCCCGAGGGGGCGCGCAAGCTTGTCGGGACCTCGTGTGCACCTCACCTGCGACCTGGGGCGCAGGTGAGAAGCAGAACGGCGGTGCGCCCCTACAGGCGCAGTACAGCAGTTCGCTGACGCGTTCCAGCAGCACGTCGCGGCCGCCCTCCGCCAGCCTGCATCGTAGCAGCTCTCGCGCCACGATGAGCGCACCCCTCATGTTCGCCTGCTCCCGTCTGGTGTGCGGTGCTATTGCTGTGGCGTGATTCGAAGATCACGCTGTGGAGCGTGCGCACCGTGACGCCAAGGCAGAGGTTGCAGGTCCACGCCGCCTGTGGCAGGTGGTGTTAGGCGGCGCGGGGGCCGCCTGAAGTGCGGGGTTGAGGCCTTCGTGGGCGGATGGCACCGTCCGCGCGGGCCAGGCTGCCCAGCAGTCAGCGTGAACCCCCTGATCGTCGGCCATCGGGACTGCTGAGTGGTAACGAACCGAATGGCGAAAGAGAAGATCCGGCGCACCCCCTACTTGGCGCGCCAAATGTCGGATCTTGGGTTCCGGCAAAATCCTTGTGGTTCGAACACTGGGGTGCACACGGATATCTTTCCTTTCTGCTCTAGCTCGCTCCTGCACCGATCCTTTGGCCTAGCTCGACGAACTCGAAGAATAAGAGACACAATGATTTATACTGGTTTGGGCCACCGTTGTGGTGTAATACCCTAATCCAGTGTGGTGTGGTGGATTGCCTTATAGGCTAGGTAAGAACTAGTACATGGGAAGAACAGCCTCTTGAGGAGAGGTGTTCTTACGCTCGGATGAGCTTGTGGGTGTGTGCGGGGTCTCCAGGATCTGATCCCCTCCCTATGGTGGTGGCTAGTCCTATTTATAGTGGCCCGATTCCTCTTCCCAAATATTGAACGGGAAGGGATCCCACAATGTCCAAGTTTGAAGGGGGGGGGGGGCGGCTAGTACAAGCTATCCTAACAAAAAGTGGTCCTCACCTGCCAAAGGCTCTGGTGGTGACGCCACCGTGGGCTCTGTGATGACCTCCGCCATGCCGTCCTGCTGGTCTTGGTCTTGTTGCACTGATATGGAAACCTTTGCTTGACACCTCGAGACTCCTCGCTTGCGCCTGCCCCTTTAGCACCATAGAGGAAACTGGCATCATGCGCCCGCTGGCGCCCATCTGGCCTTGGTCGTCATGGCTCACATCATGGGAACCTCGTGAGGTGCCCTTGCCTTGGTATCTTTGCTCCTCGAGAGCTAGCCTAGTGAGGCCGCCCCAGGGGAGGTCTTGCGCCGTCCGCCTCACGAGGCCCGGCCCCTCGCGAGGGTCTTGAGTGGTTGCTGATGAGGTTGGGCCGTACCAGGCCGCTGGACGAGCCACGCCCTGGGCCGCAGGCAGGCAGGTCTGGGTACCCCCGTTCCCAGAACGCCGACACCAGTCCCTTACGACCCTTGCGACAATATGATACCGGCAGGCAACCTGAGTATACATAGAGACCAATGATACAAACAATGCATAAATAAAACTCGGAGGGATAAACATGCATCTTAGGTCAAATAAAAGTTTTTATGCTCCGTCTGGAGCACAGATAGTATGATGCCTAAACACAAAACACACTTCATTGTTTCGATTACAGGCCAGTACGGTGGCCAAATTGGTTCAGTGTCGGGCTTGGCGACTTTGCGAGGCAGCAGGGACCTTGAGGACCTTGTCGGCAAGAGGATGGCCTTCTTCTCGGCAGCTGCGACATCTGCATCCGATGGCGGCCTTCTAAAGCCATCGTTAAGATCAAGATCTGGGTGGCGGCAGGCAAAGTTGCTCAACACCATGAGAAGGGCACTGCGAGCAAGTTTCCGGGATTCAGTTGCAAAGCGGCTGGCCCTCCCTTCTTCATGCGTTTTCAGCTTGTGAACCAGCTCGTCGAAGAAGATTTTTAACTTGATGTTGGGAGCGTCCTGCTCGCTGGACGACAAGACCGGCCCCACCATGCCCATAGCCGCAGCCTAGGCGCCGAGACGCTCAGGAACGTCAACCAAGCTCTTGGTCCAGAGGTCGACCAGTTTAGACTAATTCGCCAGCGTGTCTTCCGCATCCTTTTGAAGTCACCTTGCGACGTCCAAATCCGAGAGCTACGGAACCGGGTTACCACTTGAGTGCCTAGCAAGGGAAGAGGACCCATAGTTTGGAGGGGTATGCTCTCCTCGATCACGACCCCTGATCCAAATCTGCTACCGTGGGTCTCACTAGGCTCCTTTAAGGGACCCAGAGGACCCCGACAGTCAGCCCCTGCCCTTCTGTGGCGGCAATCTTGGCAGCCTCTCCCCGGCATCATTTTTCCTATGTTGGCCACCACCTGCAACAAGTCCGGTTCTTCACTCGAAGAAGCTGTATGCAGAATCAGTAGGCAGTGGCAAGAGTACAAAGTCAGGAATACCAAAAAAGATAACCAGAAAAAGCTCGAAAAGAGAAGCCGATGGATTACCCGGAGAGGTCTGTCGGGCCAGAGATTCGGTTTCCCCGGCAACATCAGTTGTCGGGCCAGAGTTGCCGCACCCTTCCTCGGAAGTTACAATGTCACCCTGGAAGAGTCCTTCCACAGGGGCCCTTGGTGGAGATCCATCAGGTCTGGCAGGCGACGAGGTGTACTGCTCTTGGGAAAGCCCGCCCTGGGCAATTTCCGCTCCCCCCGTGACCTCCGTAAGGAGGAGCTCTCGACCACCGTCACCAGCAGGCGCTGTCTTCTTTGCACTTCCACTAGTACACGTCGGTGCTATACAAACGGTTTTAAACCCCTTTCCGCGACGGCATTTGGAACCGTCGCCTAGTGAGTGTGGGTGATAGGGGGTCCTTCCCACACAACCCAGAAACCATCCGAGATATGCCCTCCTGGCATACACGCTCGGCAAAATGAGTTCGTGTGCGACCGGCGAGCTCTCAAATACGGAAATACGTACAGTAGAGCTAAAAAATACAATTATACAGGTGAAATTGTTTCCGGTCGTCAGTACATCCCACACAATCAGTCCCCGCTAAACGTTTTCGTTCATATGTACATCCCACACAGTCACTCCAAGGAAAACATTTCCTTACATGGGTACATCACACATAATTTTTCCCGTTAAATCGTTTGTGACAGCGTTGCCATTACACACGGTGCGTAGAAGAAACTGTGTGGCAAAGGTTGTCCATCACACACAGTTTTTATGTGGTAAATGTTTGCGCAAAGTGCTCTAACACAAACAGTTTTCAAGAGAAAGTCATGTGTGATTGTTCATTGATCCAACACAGTTTATTCCTAGAAACTATGTGTGTTGCGTGATGTCATCGCCCATATTTTTTTTGAATAACCGTTTGCATTAGCAAAACGCAATTAGTAGGCTAATTGCCCTATTATTAATCATCCATTTATTAATCTAATTGACATTCATATTAAGCACATAATATATTTCATTTCCATATTAAGGAAGCATAATTTCATAATTGAAATACATCAGAGTACAACATGATATAGCTTCAGCACTCAGTTACCCCATTACACAACAACACCAGCACCAAGTTTCACATGCAACATGTAGAACCTTTCGAAATTAGCATCATAGACAATATATAGACAGATGCATCTCATCTAGAAAACTGCTGAGGCGAAAGGCGAATATTGAGCCTTCATTCATATTGAAGGTCTTTGCAACTTTAGGCCAGTGCCTGTGGATAATTGACCGTCCGTCCTTCGTCCTCTTCAGGAACACTTCAATATTGAACTGTGGGTGTTGTATGAAAATCTTCCTCGCCTCCTGACCATAGAGGTGGTTTGAGAGGTAATCATCAGTGAACTGCTTTGGGAAGGCCTGAAAACAAGGGTGTGCATAAATATCTTCTCCATATTGGAAATGGGGCAAAGGAATAAAAAAGTAAGGTATAATAGTTAGTACCATCTTGTAGTTAACTGATGTCTTCTTCATTGTGCAGACAAAGATCTTATTGTTTTTTATCGCTAATTTCTTTATCCTAAAAATCTTTCTGAGTTTCTTGATTTGATTGGTATTCATGGACAACTCATTTCCCCATATGCAAAAGGGTCGAAGAGTGGGTCAAAACCTCTGACAGCAGGACCTACATGTGCAATACCAAATTGTTAAAACCCTAAATATTAGAATGGTTCCTGCATTTGCACAATAATGTGCTATTAGACAACGGACCGTGCACGTGCTAACCTTGATTGTAAACCTTAGTGCTTCTCATTGTTTCCCTGGAACACATATAAGGTAGTTAGTCATGAGGTTAAGTAAGGGTTCGCATGCTATCAGTAAAATATGTAGATGAAAAATAAGCACATTGCACATTCATCAGATTAATTCAAGCCACATGGAAAACCCATTTATCCAAACCAAGCATGACTAAGAACTAGGAAATATAACACTTGTATATGTTTCTCATTAAGTGCAGCCAATTTGATTTATTCCTCACATGCAAAACAATACAAAATTCTACCAACGACAATTGTACAACACATTGCAGAATTGAAACAAGCAGTTAATTGAACACCACAACAAATGAACCAAACATTAACTAAGCACCACGTTGCACAATATAACATACTCCTAATAGAAGATCAGACAGTTAAGCAAACCAAGCACGCGTAACAACTTGGAAATATGGCAATTGTATTTGTTTCTCATGTATTTACTACAGCCAAATTCAATTTTTTCCTCACATGGTATACAATAACAGAATGCAGCCACAACTATTGAACATCGCATTGCAAAATTGAACCAAACAGTTAACTAAACACCACAACAAATGAACCAAACGTTAACTGAGCACCACATTGCACAATATAACATACTCCTAATAGAAGATCAACCAAACCAAGCATGCTTAACAACTTGGAAATATAGCAATTGTATTGGTTTCTCATGTATTTAGTATAGCCAAATTCGATTTACTACTGACATGGTATACAATAACAGAATGCACCCACAACTATTGAACATCGCATTGCAGAATTCAACCAAACAGTTAACTAAACACCACAACACAAATGAACCAAATGTTAACTGAGCACCACATTGCACAATGTGTAACCAAACCAAGCATGCTTGACAACTTGGAAATATAGCAATTGCATTCGTTTCTTGTATATTTTTTAAAGATAAATTCGATTTATTTCTCACATGGAAGATAATACAAAATTGCAGCCTGAAGAATTGAACATCACATTTTCATAATTGAGCCAAACAGTTAACTGAAGACGACAACTAATTAACCAAACAGTTAATAAGTGAGCACCACACTGCACGACATATAGAACATATACACTAGAGCAACAGATTGCATGGTAAAATTAGATAGCACAATTCACTAGACTTTGTTAAGGAAAGGCGGGAGCAGCACACTCAACGGTTAAACCGAGCATGCTTAACCGACGTAGCTAGAAAATGGCAAGGTGCTCCTCCAAGATCTGGCGGTCGGCACGAATGTCAGCCATCGCGACCTCATCCACGCGTGCGGCCGTGATTTGCTTCTCCGCTGCTAAATGCTCCTTGAGATCTTGGATATACTGCATGCACCATGGATGAGGGCGGCACTCATTTGGTGGAGGGGTCGGTGATTTGGGTTGAAGGTGTCGCGCTCGCGCCGGTGGTCGGGGCATGTGGGATGTGGAAGGAGGAGAAGGATGGGGGTCAGGTGTGGATTACCTGCCTAGATAGACGAGGCCAAGCAGCGTGAAGGAGAGGGTCGCCGGCAAGGAGGCGGCGCTGCAAGCAAGGAGTGAAGGTTTCAACTTGGAAAGGAAGGCGGAAACAGGGGAAATGTGGCTTTAGGTAAGGGGGAGGGGCGGGAGGGAGTGAGGAGGTAGATATTTCTGCGGAAGCCGAAAATTTGGAATCGCTTCAGCGAAAAAACTGGCGCGCAAAAGGTCATCAGACACGATCCCTTATTCAGAACTATGTACGATATGTGAACATCACACACGATTTAGACAGGTTAACCCGTGTGTGATGACACTACTGCAGGATGCTGCTAACGCGACACTACGATCAGAGACCCTTTCACGAAACTATGTGCGATGCATTAATCACAAATAGGGATGTAAAAAAAACTGTCAAAAAACTGCAAAACATTTGCAATGGAGGATGCATCAAACACAGTTCAGATTTTAGTTGCATGTGCGATGCAGGGCACACGGTTAACCCATTTGAACTGTTTGCGATGAGCTGGATCAACAGAAATGGGCAGCCATATCAATGTGTGTGTGTTATATGGCATACAGTTCGCTACGATGAACCCTTTGCGATTAGGGAGTGCAACATAAATGGTTAGCCAGATCAGGGTGTGTGTGATATAGGGCATACGGTTCACTCGGACGAACTGTTTTTGATTAGAGAAGGCAACAGAAACGGTTCAACTTAACAAGATGTGTGTGATACATAGCAAACAGCCGACTCGGATGAACTATTTGCGATGAGAATTTACAACACAGACGTGTAATACAGTTAGCTCATGTGCAATTCTGTGTGTACGAAAAACTTTGAAAAATGCAAACTAGTTGCTTGTGGTGGCTAGGAGTATCACACACAATGCGTCTGCGAGTACTCGTGTGCAATGATTAGTAAGTTACACATGCATTTCCTTATGTTAACACTTGTGTGATAAATAACACATGGCACCGGATACAGTATTCGGGTTGTGTATGTGCTCCACTTAGTCTTCCCGCGCTCCAGTGAATGCTTCCTGTGCTCCACATGGGTGAATTGTAAAATCCATGCCTATTCCCTCACCGGTTTCCCGCCACCAGCTAACGGCTTGTTGCATATAACCCAGGCAGCAACACACCGCCGTGACACCTCTGCGAAGATCTAGTCCTCACCCATCTACCATTAGTTATTCCAAGCATGCCAGGCAACGACCAAGGCTTCGACGTCGATGCCTACCTGCGTTACATCTTCGGCAAGGAGAACAAGCCTGAGCAGGTCGGGGAGCAAGAGCTTCATTGGCCGGTGCAGGCACCATGGCCCATCGGCAGCGATATCAACATCACAATGCTTGGGAGCACAATCAACATATTGTGGAGGAGGTGTGATGAGCAGTTTGCCATCCACCGTGCAAAAGATCCAGAGCTGCTCGGCGGCATGATCGATGACCCACCCGAAGAACCATCGTCACTAGTGCTCATCGAGAGCCTGATGCCCCGCAAGGAATGGGCAGAGGACCACTACGATTCAATCCAGACAAAGGCAGCCTGCAACTTCATCATTGCTCGTGGCGGCCGTGTCAACCTCGATCCCGATGATGTGTTGGCCAGGCTCGAGCGCATCCTTGGCGGAGTTGACGTCCCCGACGAAGTAGAACATCGCCAATGTGATATCTTCAGGATGCAGGTGATTGACGGAATTTGCTACCAGGCCAGAGACATGGAAATGGAGCGGTTCCACGGTGTTGTCATGCGCGTGATTGCACACTATCAAGCTCTTCTGGAAGAGGCCTAGCAGCCCCAGGAGCCTCCCAACGCCAGCAGCTCCGTAGGTGGAGGCGGGTCGGGACACTTGGAGTGAACGGCCGCAAGGGTGCTATGCTGATCATGGAGTCCGAGAAGACCATCGTCGGAAGGCCGCCAACTAAGACTTTTAGCTTATATTTTATTATAATTGTATGCACATGTAGGTCGTGAGTGTTCTGAGCCTTGCCGCATTTGGCATTTTAAATTATCCTGAATATGTAAGACAATTACTAAGAATTATTAATTGTTGCCATTGTAACTTTGCCTCAACGGCGAGCAGAGCGCACGCAGGGACGCTAGAACGGAGCGCGCCGCGGCCGCCTCAACGGCGAGCAACCACGTGGTCAACCTTCTGCCATCAATAAATTTTGACCTTGTTTCTTGTCACATTGCTGATTACAACGCAATAAGTAATTGCAAATCTGTTCACACCTATCAAACTAATATGTGTTCACACTTAGCACCGGGCTATAAAAACTACCCACTCGAAAATTACTTCACAGTTCCTCTCCACATCACCCACAAAACTGGTTTTTTCTGTCAAGTCGTTCCGCCATGACCGGTAGGAGGAGTTTAGGGTGGACATATAACTAGGAAGCAAAGACCATGGCCGCGGAAGCACTAGAGAGGTCCCGCCGCGAAGCCGCAGCCGTAGCAGAGATGTCCCGGCGCGTCGCGGAGCCCTCGAACAAGCTCTCACGAGCACGCGAGGGCTCTTACAAGCGCATTCGTGGCTTCAGCCATCGCGACGAGCCGGTGTTCCTGAAGTCCTTTACAGGTGATGATGACATTCTCGTTGGCGTCATTACGCAGCAGGAGCTGGACAATGGCTTGATGAAGCTGCTCAAGATCAGCGATGCCTCGGTTTACAAGGCGACTGGCCTCTTTGAGCAACTCATGTGTGACAGTGCAAAGCTCCTCAAGTTGGTCGCCGAGAAGGAGGAGGAGGCCACCGGCTGGAAGATGCTGCATGAGTAGAGCAGTGCGTCGGAGAAGACGCTGAAAGCGGTCGTCGAGGAACTGATGGGTGGCTTGAGGAAGCTCCGGATCAAGCGCGAGCAGGAGGTGAAGGAATCTGTACCTGCTTTCAAGCAAAGTCGTGAGGAATTGAAGGAGCTGGAGGATTTCGCCGCCCGGCGCTTCATCGACGAGTAGAGACAGTAGCGACCCAGATCGTTGTCTGCAATTTCCTTCTTCTCTTACCCCCATGTCTTCCGGGCTTTGCCGCATATGGCATTTTAAATTATCCGGAATATGTAAGACAATTATTATCTGCACCATTGTAAATTTGTCGTCGTATTATCCGTTGCCATTTTATTTGTGGTTGTATTATCCATTGCCCTATGTGGCAATTTAAATTAGGGCTGAATAAGAGTTCAAAACATGAACAAAGCATATGCTGCCAAGGGATCACAAGCAAACACCCTCCGTCCAGGTGCTTTAATTAACCCATTAATGGAGAAGTTGTGAGCGAGGCGAGCGGCGGCTGGTGCATGGAGGTTAAAGAGCCCGCTTCCCGGTGAGCATGGGCGGCCTTACTGCTTGCACGTGCCCCGTCGAGCCTGCAAGGTGGACAAGATGCACGCGTCTCGTCGAGCCTGCGCGGCGGACTTCCGACGCTCGTCCCGTCTAATCAAACAGCTGCATGCACGCCACCGAGTATGGTTAAATTTTGACACGGTAAATATAATACAACCATTTGCGAAATTAATGTGTCAGCTTTTTGTTTCAAAAAGGACTTCGTTGGCTACTAATGTGTGCGCCTCTTCTCAAACTGGACGATTTTTTACCACGGCATATATGTGCATGTCATGAAACCATGCCAAGTTTCATGTTTTTGGGTGACTTTTTGATTTACTAGGATTTAAAAACCAAGATTCTCATTGTTTCAGGACGACGACAAGTTTGTAATTCATTCTCATTCCTTAAATGAGACCTAAACATGCACCCAATGACACATGTACGATTTCCCACCCATTTTGCTTCACTGGAGCATGTGGTTGTAGTTCAAATTGGAATTATGGACTACATTAAATGCATAGAAAACTTAGTAATTAGTAATATATATACAATGGCCAAACGAACCCTGAACAGTTTTAAATTTCAGCTCGTCACTCCTGTTATTCTATGTTGCCTGTAGAAAACAAAGTTCAAGGCGAGAAAAGGCAGCGATTATCATTTTGCCCACAAGAGGGGCATGTATCCCTACCGGAACCACGAGGGTTGCGACAGGCTCTGGTTTGTAAAAGGCTTGTAATATAGCTTCTCCCAAATTGGACAATTATATGTACCATGTGGTGACACCATGCCAAGTTTCATGATTTCCTAGTGAGTTTTGGATTTACAAACATTTAAAAACTGAGATTCGCAATGTTTGTGGCCAAGCCAGGACGGCGAGACGGTTGAATTCGTTCCTATTCGTTCCATGGGACCTAAACATGCACCCCAAGGAAACATGTACGTTTTTTCTAGCCATGCTGGTGCACTGGAGCATGTATTTGTAGTTCGGATTTGAATGATGGACATTAAATGCCTAGAAAACACAATTAATAAATAAAAAAGGTCAAACGAACCCTGAATAATTTCCATGTTCAGCGCGAACCTCCAGTTGTTCTCTGTCGCGTGTAGAAGAAAATACGTGGCTGGAAGAGGGAGTGATTATGATTTGGCCCATAGGGGGCATGTTTCCCTATCGAAACCACGAGGGTTCTTGCGACAGGCTCCGGTTTGTAAGAGGTTTGTAATAAAGCTTGGCCCAAATTGGCAATGTTTTTACCACGACATATATGTGACATGACGTGAAACCAAGCCACCTTTGATGACTTTTTGGACTGAGGCAGATGTTGTGCACCACTGCGGAACGGACAGCTATTGTGCCGCTCTCCCCAGTAGCTAACCCCGAGGTAGATGTTGTTGCCGCCGCCTGAGAAGCAACATCGGACGTTTGGGCTGTCTCGGCCGCCCGGTCGCGGATTGCGGCCGCGCTCTTGCACCTTGTTAGCACGCGCAAGGCGGCTGCAGCCGCGCTTTCGCTGGAGTGGGCCACTGAAGTTGCCCTCACGACACGGGTCCACGTGCCCATCTTTCACCGGCGGTGATTGAACAGTGAAATGATATTTGGGGAGCGAGCTAGTGTGCTTCAGACGCCGGCTCTGGACTGTAGCCGACGCACCTTCTCGCGTAAGGCAACTACTGTGACGCCCGGATACTTAAGCTACAGTAAACCTATGCTAATGATGCCACGTCACCACGATTACTGTTGATAATCTCGCGTTGCTTCAAAACCAATTCGAAATTCAAATTCGAGATAAAGGCAAACAACAAAAGATTTCAATTATCAAACAAAAATGTCCGGGGTGGACCAAATAATGCATAAACAATTATGGTGGAGAAACCACACTTTTATAAAATGTTTAAATACTCTAAAATGAATAAAACAGTAGCTAAAACAAATAATTAAATGCCATCTATATTGGTAAAATACTAACCTATATTATTTTGGGGTGAAACTTTTATGGCTGTGACATATGTTGTAACATCAAATTAGGTGCCACTTGGTATTTTATTAAAACTAAAATAATTAGGAACTAAATAGAAAACAGGAAGGATTTAGAAAGAAAAAGGGAAATACAAAAGAACAAAGAAAAGGAATTAAACAGGGCAAAGCCCTGGTCCAACTGGGCCTCGGCCCACTAACCCCCCTCAGCCTATAACCTCTCCTCCCACTCCTAAAAGATCTCCCTCTCTTATCCCCACCGACACTTCTTCCCCCCCCCCCTCGTTTGGTTCTGGATCGGGAGGAGCCCGAGCCTGACGTCCCCGCCCGTTCGACGCTC
>LR738715.1:690937840-690961568 GCA_902687465.1 Secale cereale | reverse complement strand
CCTTCTCTCTCTGCTTCCCTGCAGCTGGCCGCTCCGGCGCCCCCCCCCCGTTCACTACAGCCCACGCGCCGGCCGCGCCTGCAGGCCTGCGTCGTCGCCCGTCGCACTTTGCTCCCGCGGCCGTGCGGCTCCTACGGCCGCCGCCCCCACGCGCCGCGGCCACCCCCGCCACCGGCCGCCTCCATCGCTCCCCGCGCTGCTGCTGCCCTCCTCCCCCCTGCGCATGATGCTCTGCTGCCCCTGCCCCAGTGCACTCTCCTGCTACGCGCCGCGCGTCGCCGCCTCCCTGCCGCTGTCGCCGCCCCGCTCCCGTGCGTCTGCGCCGACCGCCGCCCTCCGCTCTTGCCGCCGGCCCCGCCTCGAGCGGCCGTGCTCGGCCACAGCTGCTGCTCCCAGCGGCTCCGGGGAGTCCTTCCCCACGCGCCTCGGCTCGCCGCCCGGCCTCACCACGCCGTGGCCGACGCCCCTCGCCGATCCTTCGATCTGGGCGTCCGCCCAGTCGGGTGTCGGGCGCCAATGCCCCAGCCCAACGCTTCACGCCCGAACCGCTAAGGGGCCTATGGCCCTATGACAAGGGGCCCCCACGGCCAGAAAAAAAAAGAGAAAGAAAAAGTAATAGTAAATAAACAATAATAAAATTAAATAAATAGATAAATAATTATATTAATTAATTAATTAACAAATTAATTAAGTAAAGTAATCACATTTAGATTAATCTAATCATTAATTAACCTAACCTATAATTAACTAAATCCTAATTAACCTACTAAACTATTAGTTAATTAGACAGTCTATGGCAGGTGGGACCCACTGGTCAGTTTGACCAGTCAACAATGCTGACGTCAGCATGATGTCATGCTGATGTCATAAATCCTTTTCGAATTAATTTAAATAATATTAAATTCCAGAAATTAATAAAAACTTTAGAAAATCATATCTTTTAAACCGTAGCTCGGATGAAAAAACTTTGTACATGAAAGTTGCTCAGAACGACGAGACGAATCTGAATACGCGGTCTGTTCGTCCGCCACACATCTCTATCATACCGAACCCGCAACTTTCCCCCTCCGTTTCATCCGCCCGAAAACGCGAAACACCGGGAATACTTTCCCGGATGTTATTCCTCTTCGCCTGTATCACCGAGCACCGCGTTAGGTCACACGTAGCACCGCGTATTTCCATGTTATGCTTTGTGATGCTATTGTTTGCTCTGTTATTTATTTGTTTCCCCTTCGTTGCTTATTTTCGGTAGACTCTAATACTGTGATAGACCCCGAGACCATTGATGCTTCGGTGTTCGACTACGGCTACGCTTCCGAAGATTCCTTTCGTCTGCAGGGCTTCCAGGCAAGCCCCCCCCCCTTGATCACCAGATATCGCCTATTCTCCTCCCTCTTACTCTTGCATTAGTTTACTACTGTTGTTGATTCGATAACTCCTATTCTGATGCATAGCCTGTCATTGTTGCTACCACTGTTGATACCTTTACCTGTTATCCTAATGCTTAGTATAGGATGCTAGTATTCCATCAGTGGCCCAACATCCTTGTCCGTCTGCCATGCTATACTATCGGGCCGTGATCACCTCGGGTGGTGATCACGGGTATATACTATATACATACTTTACATGACACATGATGTGACTAAAGTCGGGTCGGCTCATTGAGTACCCGCAAGTGATTCGATGTGGGGGATGAAAGGACAGGTGGCTCCATCCAGGTAGTGGTGGGCCTGAGTTCCTGACGGCCCCCGAGTGGATCTTTGTGGCGGAGCGACAGGGGCAGGTTGAGACACCCAGTCGAGAGGTGGCCTGGCCGTTATCCGCGGTGATTTTCATAATAACACGTTTAACGAGTTTGGATATTTGATCTGAGTCTGGCCATTTGGTCTATACGCACTAACCAGCTACGTGGGAATAGTTATGGGTACTCGACGTCGTGGTATCAGCCGAAGCCTTCTTGACGTCAGCGGCTTAGCGGCGCGCGCCGGGTTGGACCGCGTAACGCAACTTCCTTAGTAATGGAGGTTGCTAGGTCTGCTCACCGGCCGCGTACGCAACGTGCAGGTGTGCGTTGGGCGATGGGCCCGGACCCCTGCGCGCCTAGGACTTAGACCGGCGTGCTGACCTCTCTGCTGTGCTTAGGTATGGCTGCGACGTGTTGATCTTCCGAGGCCGGGCATGACCCTGGAAAGTGTGTCCGGCCAAATGGGATCAAGCGTGCTGGGTTATGTGGTGCACCCCTGCAGGGAAGTTAATCTATTCGAATAGCCGTGTCCCTCGGTAAAAGGACGACCCGGAGTTGTATTCCGACCTCATGATAACTAGAACCAGATACTTAATAAAACACACCCTTACAAGTGCCAGATATAACTCGGTGGTTGCTCTCTCACAGGGTGAGGTGCGGGAGGATCGCCGAGTAGGATTATTCTATTCGTTGTTACTTGGTGAACTTACCTTCTACTCCCTTCTACTGCTGCAAGACGGAGGCTGCGAGAAGCGAGGATACTTGTTACTTTCCAGCTACCCTCATCTTCTGCTGCAAGATGGAGGTTACGAGAAGCGTAGTCTTCGTTTGGATTAGCTATCCCCCTCTTATCCTGACTTTCTGCAGTTCAGTCCACAGATATTACCCCCCTTGCACAGATATCTTTGCATATGTAGTGTAGGTCCTTGCTTGCGAGTACTTTGGATGAGTACTCACGGTTGCTTTTCTCTCCCTTTTCCCCTTTTGTTCCTTCTTCTCGGATGATGCAACCAGATGGTGGAGCCCAGGAGCCAGAGGATCCCGATGATGTTTCTACATGGAGTTCGGCTTCGAGGAGTAGTTAGGAGGTCCCAGGCAGGAGGCCTTGCCTTTTCGATCGTTGTTACTTTTGTGCTAGCCTTCTTAAGGCAAACTTGTTTAACTTATGTCTGTACTCAGATATTGTTGCTTCCGCTAACTCTTGTGTTTTCGAGCTTATGTATTCGAGCCCTCGAGGCCCCTGGCTTGTAATATAAAGCTTGTATTATTTGAATTTGTGTCTAGAGTTGTGTTGTGATATCTTCCAGTGAGTCCCTGATCTTGGTCGTACACATTTGCGTGCATGATTAGTGTACGGACAAATCGGGGGCGTCACAACTACGTACTACACACCGACAGTGGTTCAGGATATTTTGTGCTGCATCTCACACGGTTGGTCATAATAAACTGTGTGCGATCTACTTGATTTTTCATCTTGATTTGAATTACATAATGGGGTCACAGCGGAAATGGATGTTGTTTGAATTGCTAGAGCTTTTATGTGCAATGAACATGCAACTATATGTGTGTCGTAAAAGAATTGGAATTATTCAGGGTTTGTTTGGACATTTTATACATTAAACTGGTTTTCTAGCCATTTCAGGTGCACAATTCAAAACTAAACTACATGCACATGCTCATGTGCACCAAAATGGGTTGTAAAATCATATATGTGTCCATGGGTTTATGCTTATGTCCCATGCAAGAAATGGGGATGAAATGCGAACACCACGACACTGTGGCTCTACGGCAAACATCGATGTACTTGCTTTTGTAATTCTAGTAAATCCAAAATTTGTCCGAAATTCATGAAACTTGGCATGCTACCATGGAGCGGTATCAACATGCTGTGGGAATTTTTTTGTCCCACTTGGGGCAGGTTTCGGTATAAGCTTCTCATAAACCAGAGCTTCTCACAACAAGTGTGATGGTTTCAGTAGCGAACGTTTCACCTTTCTGGACGAAACTATATCCGTTGCCTCTTCTCGATTTCAATTTTTTTTCCTAGTGTCAACATAGAACAACATGAGTGTTGTGTCAATTTTTGGGATTTTTCGGGGTTCATTTGGACATTTTAATGCATTAATTGAGTTCACAATGCATTTATGTGCATAACTCAAATTTGAACTACATGCACATGCTCTAATGCATATAAATTGGTTGAAAATTTAAATATGTGTCCTTGGTTGCATGCTTGGGTCCCATGCAAGAAATGAGAATGAATTTCAAGCACCTTGGCAGTGTCACTCGGCCACAAACATTGAGATACCTGGTTTTTAAATTCTATTAAATCTAAAGCTCGTCTAAAATTCATGAAACTTGGCATACTATCATGGAGCGGCATCAACATGCCGTGGTAAAAAAATTGTCCCATTTGGGGCAGGTTTGGGGATATGCTTCTCACAACAAGTGTGATGGTTTCGGTAGGGAACCTTTCACCTTTTTGGACGAAATGATATCCGTTGCCTCTTCTCGATTTCAAATTTTTTCCTACTGTCAACATAGAACAACAGGAGTGTTGTGTCAATTTTTTTTGATTTTTCGGGGTTCCTTTGGACATTTTTATGCATTAATTGAGTTTTCAGTGCATTTATGTGCATAATTCAAATTTGAACTACATGCACAAGCTCTAATGCATATAAATTGGTTGAAATTCAAATATGTGTTGTTGGTTGCATGCTTAGGTCCCATGCAAGAAATGGGAATGAATTTCAAATACCAGGGCACCGTTGATTGCCAACAAAACATTGAGATACTTTATTTTAAATTCTACTAAATCCAAAACTCGTCTGAAATTCATGAAACTTTGCATGCTATCATGGAGCGGCATCAACATGTCGTGGTAAATCTTTTGTCCCATTTGGGATAGGTTTGGGTATATGCTTCTCACAAACCGGAGCTTCTCACAACTAGCACGATGGTTTTGGTAGGGAATGTCCCACCTTTGGGGAAGAAACGATATCCATTGCCTCTTATTGCTTTCAAAAAAATTCTCGTGTCAACATGTTGTGTCAATTTTTTTGATTTTTTGGGATTCATTTGGGCATTTTTATGCATTAATTGAGTTTTCAATGCATTTAATTCAAATTTGAACTACATGCACAAGCTCTAATGCATATAAATTGGTTAAAAATTCAAGTCCGTGTTCTTGGTTGCATGCTTAGGTCTCATGCAAGAAATGGGAATGAATTTCAAACACCAGAGCACCGGATTGCCGGCAAAACGTTGAGATACTTTATTTGTAAGTTCTAGTAAATACAAAACTCGTCTAAAATTCATGAAACTTGGCATGCTATCATGGAGCATCATCAACATGCCGTGGTAAAAAAATTGTCCCATTTGGGGCAGGTTTGGGTATATGCTTCTCACAAACCGGAGCTTCTCACAACAAGCATGATGGTTTCGGTAGGGAACCTCCCACCTTTGGGGACAAAATGATATACATTGCCTCTTATTGCTTTCAAAAAATTTCTCGTGTCAACATAGAACAACAGGAGTGTTGTGTCAATTTTTTTTATTTTTCGGGGTTCCTTTCGACATATTTATGCATTAATTGAGTTTTCAATGCATTTATGTGCATAATTCAAAATTTGAACTACATGTACAAGCTCTAATGCATATAAATTGGTTGAAAATTCAAATATGTGTTCTTGGTTGCATGCTTATGTCCCATGCAAGAAATGGGTATGAATTTGAAACACTAGGGCACCGTTGATTGCCGGCAAAACATTGAGATACTTTATTTTTAAATTCTAGTAAATCCAAAACTCGTCTGAAATTCATGAAACTTGGCATGCTATCATGGAGCGGCATCAACATGTTGTGGTAAATTTTTTGTCCCATTTGGGGCAGGTTTGGGTATATGCTTCTCACAAACCGGAGCTTCTCACAACGGGCATGATGGTTTCAGTAGGGAATATCCCACCTTTGGGGATGAAACGATATCCATTGCCTCTTGTTGCTTTAAAAAAAATTCTCGTGTCAACGTAGAATAACAGGAGTGTTGTGTCATTTTTTGTGATTTTTCGGGGTTCGTTTGGACATTTGATGCATTAACTGAGTTTTTAATGCATTTATTTGCATAATTCAAATTTGAACTACATGCACATGCTCAAGTGCATATAAATTGGTTAAAAAATCAAATCTATGTCCTTGGGTGCATGCTTAGGTCCTATGCAAGAAATGGGAATGAATTTCAAACACCAGGCCACCGTTGATTGCCAGCAAAACGTTGAGGTACTTTATTTTTAAATTCAAGTATAAATCCAAAACTCGTCTGAAATGTGCCGAGCAGGATTTTTGCGGCTCTTGATCGCAAACATTTTAGATAGAAGACGGTATGCAAAGTGAGAGCAGGATTTCTGCATCTCTTCAATGCAAACGTTTCTTTTGGATGACCTGTGTGCAACCACTTACAAACAATTTGGTATGATTTGCATCTGTCATATTGGGTATGTTGCCATTTGTCAAACTGGAAAGATTGATATTTGTTGATCTAGTAACATTGCCATTTGTCAACCTTGTAACACAACGATTTGTCTTAAAAATCACTTCAGTATCTAATTTTTGCAACGAAAATTCAGTAATTAAGCATAGATTTCATTCGTAGATTAAGTAGTCATTCTTAATTTATACAAACAGTTCAACTCGGCAGCTGAACCGACCAAACTTTTCCCCAAATTGTTCCCAACCACGTACTGAAATAGCTAGTTCAACTATATATACTAGCTAATTTTAAGTACGTTGTACAGTTCCACCACATCTATAGTCAGATGAACGGAACAAAATTGCCCCTAAATACTACTACGACATAGGGGCTTTGTACTACTTCTGGCTGCCTCTCCTCTACCGAGCGCGCTCGGTAGGAGGCAGAGGAGGAGGATCCTACCGACGAGCTGGACAACTGCAATACGGTGCCTGTCGCTGCAACAGCTTCAACAACGCTCACCTCGAACGCCCTCTGCCGCTCCAGATGACCTGTTGTCGGGTTAAACCCTAGGTGAGATTTTTCACACTTGGAAGGGGAAAAGGGGCAAGAACACAAGAACACAAGAGAAACCTCTCAAAATCACAATTACACATCCACTAGAGTAGCATACATGAGATCCACAAGCATACAAGATCAATCCAAGGAAATAAGCACTAGGTAGATGTTCTTCCCACTCCTAGGAGATGAGGTCTTGATGGTGATCTACTCCCTTGGGAGGTCTTGAAATCCACAAGGATTCTTCCCAAGAGGGGTCTTGATCTCCAAGAGGAGGGGATACAAGGAGCAAAGCTCTCAATGTCTATGAAAATACTTTTCTAACCCTAAAATATGTCCTAGATGCAGAATATATAGCTTTGGGGTCAAGGTAGACGCAGGGGAGGTCGATGAGGTGATCACAGCCGTCCATCCTGGGTGGCCCATGCGCACGGGGTAAGTGGAGCCCGTGCGCACGGGGTATCCAGAGAGTTTCCGAGTAGCCCGTGCGCACGGGGTCGGTCGGGGCCCGTGCGCACGGGGGTTCCGTGGGCATGGTACAAGCTAGTGCGCACGGGGTGCAGAGGCGCAGCTCTCTGAGTGGTTCGTGGACCCGGGGGTTCGGAGGCCCGTGTGCACGGGGCTGCCAGGGACTTCTTGTCCAGCTTGAGTCCATCGTATTCTTCATCTCCTTGGCCTTGGGGTGCTTCTCCTTCTTCATGGTGATGTTCCTCATCGTACCTGATGACACATAGCGCAGTTTGTTGAGGTAGCACCCAAGTTCCGTCTGTGTCTAAATGCATGTAGGTTAGGAAGGAGTCCACCTCGGTTTCCAATGCGTGTGCTCTAGCTCTTGTCATAGGTCCATGTGGTGCTTGATGTGTTAGTGCCGGGTCCATGGGGATGCTTGAAGGATGCTCCGCATCATCTCCCCTCCCCCTTGGGAGAGATCCGACCACAGATCGACATCTTCATCTCCATGGTACTTTGCCAAGTCTTTAACGTTAAAGATGTCGCTTACGTTGTACTTGTCGCGCGGGATGTCAATCTTGTAAGCATTGGCGTTGTAGCGTGCTAGCACCTTGAAGGGCCCATCGGCGCGTGTAAGAAGCTTGGATTTGCGCTCCTTGGGGAATCGGTCTTTGCGTAAGTGTAGCCAAACGAAATCACCTAGTTGGAACACCATTGGTGCCTTGTTGGTGTTGAGCTTGGTGGCGAGACGTTGGACTTGACGCTCAATCGTTGACCTTGTTTCTTCATGCACCTTCTTGAGATAACTTGCTCTTGCACTTGCATCCATGTTGGCGTGTTCTTGGAGAGGTATAGGGAGGATGTCCAAAGGTGACAAGGGGTTGAAGCCATAGACGACCTCGAAGGGGGACTTGCCGGTAGTAGAGTGTTGTGCTTGATGGTAGGCGTACTCGACGACAGCTATGCACTCCTCCCACTCCTTGATGTTCTTCTTTATCATCATGTGTAGGAGAGTGGCGAGCGTGCAGTTTGTGACTTCCGTTTGGCCATCGGTTTGAGGATGATAGGCCGTCGAGAATAGTAGCTTGATGCCGAGCTTGGCGCATAGTGTCTTCAAAAAGTAACTTATGAACTTAACGTCGCGGTCCGAGACAATTGTCCATGGTAGTCCATGTAGCCTCAAGATTTCCCTACAAAAAATATTTGCAAGATGTGAAGCATCGTCGATCTTGTTGCAAGGAATTAAATGTGCCATCTTGGAAAAGCGACCCGCTACAACAAAAATGGAATCCTTGCCATTTTGAGTTCTCGGTAATCCTAACACAAAGTCCATGCTAATGTCTTCCCATGGTTGAGATGGAATAGGAAGTGGCATATGTAAACCATGAGATTGAGCTTTTGACTTAGCTTTGTGGCATGTCGAGCACCGGTTGGTGTAGCATGAGACGTCGCGGAACATCTTTGGCCAATGGTAGTGCTTCGAGACCGTCGCGAATGTCTTATCATGTCCGAAGTGTCCCATAAGGCCTCCTCCATGAGATTCCTGCAAAAGGAGCAAACAAACAGACGACTTGGGAATACAAAGTTTGTTAGCTCTCAGAAGATAACCATCCTTGATATGATATAGTTCCCACGAAGTATGCGTCACACATTTAGCATACAAAGTCACAATGTAAGAATCATGCACATATAATTCTTTAATATGCTCAAAGCCAATGACATTCAACTCAAGTTTGGTAACAAGCATGCATTTGCGGGAAAGCGCATCCGCCACAACGTTTTCTTTTTCCTTTGATATACTTGATGGCATAGGGAAAAGACTCAACGAACTCACTCCACTTAGCATGACACTTGTTCAACTTAGTTTGACCTTTAAGATATTTAAGTGTCTCATGGTCCATGTGAAGAATGAATTCATGAGGACGGAGATAGTGTTCTCACACATGCAAAACTCTCACTAAGGCATATAATTCCTTATCATAGATGGGGTAATTAAGTTGAGCGCCAGAAAGTTTCTCACTAAAATACGCAATTGGGCGCTTTTCTTGCATGCGCACGCCTCCGATGCCGGTACCACTAGCGTCTCAATGAATCTCGAAAGGTTTGTCAAATTTAGGTAGGGCAAGTAAGGGTGCGTGAGAAAGCAATTTTTTAGCTCTTGGAACGCGGTATCTTGCAAGGTACCCAAACAAAGGGTGCGTTCTTTTTACTCAAAGCGTGCAAAGGAGAAGTGATTGTGCTAAAGTCCTTCACAAAGTGTCGATAGAAACCGGCTAAACCAAGACTGCTACACACTTGTTGAAGATTCGTTGGTTGGGGCCAAGTTTTAATTTCTTCAATTTTAGTTTCATCAAGATGAACACATTGTGAAGAAATAACAAATCCTAGGAATACAACCTTATCGACACGAAAAGTGAAATTTTCCATGTTAGCATAGAGGCGTTCTCTCCGAAGGGTTTGCAAACCATACGGATGTGTGTCACGTGATCCTTAAGCAACTTGCCAAATACAAGGATGTCATCAAATTAAATCACTACAAAGACGCCGATATAAGGTCGAAGAACCAAATGCATGAGACGTATGAATGAGTCGGGCGCTTCCGATAAGCCCATTGGCATGACCAACCACTCATATAACCCAAACTTGGTTTTGAAAGCTGTTTTCCACTCATCAACCTCTGGAATGCGAATTTGGTAATAGCCACTTTTAAGATTGATTTTTGAAAAGATGGTAGCACCACGTACATCAAGCATGTCATCTACGCATGTAATAGGGTGACGGTATCTAACTGTGATAGCATTTATTGGACTACAATCGGAGCACATGCAAAAACTTATATCTTTCTTAGGCACGAGAATAACTGGAATGGTACAAGGGCTTAAGATTTCACGTACATGACCTTTGTCGATGAGTTGTTGTACTTGACGTTGTATCTCCTTGGTTTCCTCGGGGTTGACCTGGTAAGGAGCCTTGTTTGGAAGTGGTGTGCCGGGTATGAGGTCGATGCGGTGTTCGATGCCGCGAAGTGGAGGTGGACCCGGTGGTAGCTCACCGGGAAAGAAGTCGGAGAATTCCTGCAACAATTGAGACAACACTAAAGGTAGGTGGTGAGTGTTGTTAGTTTGAACCACTTCATCTTTGCACACGAGGACATAGTGAATGACACTAGTTGGGTTCTCACACACTTCTCTCAGGTCTCTTTTGTTGACTAGAAGCACTATGTCACTCTTATCTCTCAAGGTGGGTGTACTCGAATTTGGCTTGTGGAGCTCGCTCTCTTTATGGTGGTTCCGTCTCTCACTAGTCTCTGCATGATGTGTTGAAGCTTTCTTGTCGGCGATCACTTGGCTTGCTGACATAGGACGAAGCACATATTCCTTGCCCTTCATCTTGAAGCTATATTGATTTGTCCGTCCGTTGTGTAGGACACCTCGATCGTATTGCCACGGTCGTCCCAAGAGAAGGTGGCACACGGACATGGGGACAACATCACACCCCAAAGTATCTTTGTATGCGCCGATCTTGAAGGAAACTTGAACCATGTGCTCAACTTGGATCGTGCCAGAGTGGCTAAGCCATTGAACCTTGTAGGGACGCGGATGCTTATGTTTGAGGAGTTGCAACTTGGAGCATAGTTCTTCACTTGCGAGGTTATGGGAACTTCCTCCATTAATTATGACCTTGACCGAACGACCTTGAATGCCCACTTTGGTGTGGAAGATGTGGCATCTTTGGTCTTCGTCGTGTTGTCGTTGGAGTGTCAAGACCTTGGAGACAACAAGAGCGGGGCTTGAGTCGTTGTCGCAATAGACTTGGTTGTCTTCATCCTCATTCACTTGGCGGTGCATGGCCACATGCTCTAGCGCCTCCATTTAATATTCACTCATGGAGTCATATGTTCTATCATCGTTGAAGATCATTGCCCGTTTGTTGGTGCATTGGTATGACTTCTTGCTACCTCTTGAGCATGTGTTTTTTCCCTTGAAGAGGAAATGGTGATGCAGCAAAGTAGCGTAAGTATTTCCCTCAATTTTTGAGAACCAATGTATCAATCCAGTAGGATACTACACGCAAATCCCTAGTACATGCACAAACAATTAAGAACCTTGCAACCTACGCGATAAAGGGGTTGTCAATCCCTTCACGGGCACTTTCAAAAGTGAGATCTGATAGAGATAATAAGATAAATATTTTTGGTATTTTTGTTGTATAGGTTGAAAAGTAAAGATTGCAAATAAAATAACAATAAAGATAGCTAGTTGACGGAAGATTAATATGATGGAAAATAGACCCGGGGGCCATAGGTTTCTCTAGTGGCTTCTCTCAAGATAGCATATTCTACGGTAGGTGAACAAATTACTGTCGAGCAATTGATAGAAAAGCGAATAGTTATGAGAATATCTAGGCATTATCATATATATAGGCATCACGTCAATGACAAGTAGACCAAAATGATTCTGCATCTACTACTATTACTCCACACATCGACCGCTATCCAGCATGCATCTAGAGTATTAAGTTCATAAGAACAGAGTAACGCCTTAAGCAAGATGACATGATGTAGAGGGATAAACTCATGCAATATGACATAAACCCCATCTTTTTATCCTCGATGGCAACAATACAATACGTGCCTTGCTGCCCCTGCTGTCACTCGGAAAGGACACCGCAATATTTAACCCAATGCTAAGCACTTCTCCCATTGCAAGAAAGATCAATCTAGTAGGCCAAACCAAACTGATAATTCGAAGATACTTGCAAAGATATAAAATCATGCATACAAGAATTCAAAGAAGAATCAAATATTGTTCATAGATAATCTTGATCATAAACCCACAATTCATCGGATCTCGACAAACACAAAGCAAAAAGTATTACATCGAATAGATCTCCAAGAAGATCGAGGAGAACTTTGTATTGAGATCCAACGAGAGAGAAGAAGCCATCTAGCTAATAACTATGGACCCGAAGGTCTATGGTAAACTACTCACGCATCATCGGAGAGTCTATGGTGTTGATGTAGAAGCCCTCCGTGATCGATTCCCCCTCCGGTGGAGCTCCGGAAAAGTCCCCAAGATGGGATCTCATGAGTACATAAGGTTGCGGCAGTGGAAATAGGGTTTTGTGGTGCTCTTTGATGTTTTCAGGGTATATGAGTATATATAGGAGGAAGAGGTATGTCGGTGGAGCTACGAGGGGCCCATGAGAGTGGGGGCGCGCCTACCCCCTAGGCGCGCCCTCCAGCCTCGTGGCCGCCTCGTGGCTTCCCAGACATGTACTCCAAGTCTTCTGGATTGCGTTTGTTCCAAAAATGTTCCTCTTGAAGGTTTCATTCCGTTTGGTCTCCATTTGATATTTCTTTTCTGCGAAACACTAAAATAGGCAAAAAAAACAGCAATTTGCACTAGGCCTTTGGTTAGTAGGTTAGTCCCAAAAATAATATAAAAGAGCATAATAAAGCCCATTAAACATCCAAAACAAATAATATAATAGCATGGAACAATAAAAAATTATAGATACGTTGGATACGTATTAAGCATCCCGAAGCTTAATTCCTGCTCGTCCTCGAGTAGGTAAATGATAAAAACAGAATTTTTGATGTGGAATGCTACCTAACATAATTCTCAATGTAATTTTATTTATTGTGGCATGAATGTTGAGATCTGAAAGATTCAATACAAAAGTTTAATATTGACATAAGAATAATAATACTTCAAGCATACTAACAAAGCAATTATGTCTTCTCAAAATAACATGGCCAAAGAAAGTTCATCCCTACAAAATCATACAGTTTGGCTATGCTCCATCTTCGTCACACAAAGTACCCAAATCATGCACAACCCCGGTTTCAGCCAAGCAATTGTTTCAAACTTTAATTTTCTCAAACTTTTTCAACTTTCACGCAATACATGAGCGTGAGCCATGGATATAGCACTATAGATGGAATAGAGTGGTGGTTGTGGAGAAAACAAAAAAGAGGAAGATGGTCTCACATCAACTAGGCGTATCAATGGATATGGAGATGCCCATCAATAGATATCAATGTGAGTGAGTAGGGATTGCCATGCAACAGATGCACTAGAGCTATAAATTTATGAAAGCACAACAAGAGAAACTCAGTGGGTGTGCATCCAACTTGCTTGCTCACGAAGACCTAGGGCATTTGAGGAAGCCCATCATTGGAATATACAAGCCAAGTTCTATAATGAAAATTTCCCACTAGTATATGAAAGTGACAAAACAAGAGACTCTCTATCATGAAGATCATGGTGCTACTTTGAAGCACAAGTGTGGAAAAAAGATAGTAGCATTGTCCCTTTTTATTCTTATTTTTGGCATTCCATTTTTTTATTTGGCCTTTCTCTTTTATTTCGGGACAATGCTCTAATAATGATGATCATCACACTTCTATTTAATTACAACTCAAAGATTACAACTCGATACTAGAACAAAATATGACTCTATATGGATGCCTCCGGCGGTGTACCGGAATGTGCAATGAATCAATAGTGACATGTATGAAAAATTATGCATGGTGGCCTTGCCACAAATACGATGTCAACTACAGGATCATGCAAGGCAATATTACAATGATGAAGCGTGTCATAATAAACGGAACGGTGGAAAGTTGCATGGCAATATATCTCGGAATGGCTATGGAAATGCCATAATAGGTAGGTATGGTTGCTGTTTTGAGAAAGGTATATGGTGGGTGTATGGTACCGGCGAAAGATGCGCGGTACAAGAGAG
Organism: Secale cereale; assembly: GCA_902687465.1. Taxonomy (NCBI): domain Eukaryota; kingdom Viridiplantae; phylum Streptophyta; class Magnoliopsida; order Poales; family Poaceae; genus Secale; species Secale cereale. Next base: position 690,947,601 of record LR738715.1, on the reverse strand, counting down.
GCTAGCAACGGCGGAAGGGTGAGAGTGCGTACAATCCATGGACTCAACATTAGTCAAAAAGAACTCACATGTTTATTGCAAAAATCTACAAGTCATCAAAACAAAGTACTACACGCATGCTCCTAGGGGAAGGGTTGGTAGGAGTTAGCCATCGCGCGGTCCCGACCTCCACACAAAGGATGACAATAAATAAATAATCATGCTCCAACTTCATCACATAACCGTTCACCATACGTGCATGCTGCGGGACTTGCAAACCTCAACACAAGTATTTCTCAAATTCACAACTACTCTACTAGCATGACTCTAATATCATCATCCTCATATCTCAATAAAATCATCAAGTATCAAACTTCTCATAGTATTCAATGCACTTTATATGAAAGTTTTTATTATACTCATCTTGGATTCCTATCATATTAGGACTAATTTAATAGGCAAAGCAAATTACCATTCTGTTCTAAAGGACTCTCAAAATAATATAAGTGAAGCATGAGAGATCAGTAATTTCTATAAAATAAAACCACCACCGTGCTCTAAAAAGATATAAGTGAAGCACTAGAGCAACTATCTAGCTCAAAAGATATAAGTGAAGCACATAGAGTATTCTAATAAATTACGATTCATGTGTGTCTCTCCCAAAAGGTGTGTACAGCAAGGATGATTGTGGTAAACTAAAAAGCAAAGACTCAAATCATACAAGACGCTCCAAGCAAAACACATATCATGTGGTGAATAAAAATATAGTCTCAAGTAAAGTTACCGATAGACGAAGACGAAAGAGGGGATGCCTTCCCGGGGCATCCCCAAGCTTAGGATCTTGGTTGTCCTTGAATTTTACCTTGGGGTGCCTTCGGCATCCCCAAGATTAGGCTCTTGCCACTCTTTATTCCGTAGTCCATCAAATCCTTACCCAAAAACTTGAAAACTTCACAACACAAAACTTAACAGAAAATCTTGTGAGCTCCGTTAGTATAAGAAAACAAACCACCACTTTAAGGTACTGTATCGAACTCATACTTTATTTATATTGGTGTCAAACCTACTGTATTCCAACTTCTCTATGCTTCATACCCCCCGATACTACTCATAGATTCATCAAAATAAGCAAACAACACACGAAAAACAGAATATGTCAAAAACAGAACACTCTTTAGCAATCTGTAACTTTCGAATACTTCTGTAACACTTAAAATTCTGAAATAAATTGGTGGACGTGAGGAATTTTTCTATTAATCATCTGCAAAAAGAATCAACCAAAATCACTCTCCAGTAAAAAATGGCAGCTGATCTCGTGAGCGCAAAAGTTTCTGTTTTTTACAGCAAGATCGCAAAGACTTCACCCAAGTCTTCCCAAAGGTTCTACTTGGCAAAAACGCCAATTAAAACACAAAACCACATCTAACCATAAGCTATATGAATTATTTATTACTAAACATAAGTAAAATAAAAGAAAATAAAATTGGGTTGCCTCCCAACACGCGCTATCATTTAATGCCCCTAGCTAGGCATAAAACAATAATAGATCTAGGTATTATCATCTTTGGCAGGCAATCCATAAGTGGCTCTCATAATAGATTCATAAGGTAATTTGATTTTATTTCTAGGAAAGTGTTCCATTCCTTTTCTTAACGGAAATTGGAATCTAATGTTTCCTTCTTTCATGTCAATAATTGCACCAATAGTTCTAAGAAAAGGTCTACAAAGAATAATAGGATATGCAGGATTGCAATCTATATCAAGAACGATGAAATATACGGGCACATAATTCCCATTTGCAACAATAAGAACATCATTAATCCTTCCCTTAGGTTTCTTAGTGGTAGAATCCGCAAGATGCAAGTTTAAAGAACAATCATCAAGTTCGTGGAAACCTAACATATCACACAATTTTTTTGGAATCGTGGAAACACTAGCACCCAAATCACACAAAACGTAGCATTCATGCTCTTTAATCTTAATTTCAATAGTAGGTTCCCACTCATCATAAAGTTTTCTAGGGATAGAAACTTCTAATTCAAGTTTTTCTTCAGAAGATTGCATTAAAGCGTCAACGATGTGTTTGGTAAGAGCTTTATTTTGACTATAAGCATGAGGAGAATTTAACATGGATTGCAACAAGGAAATACAATCTATCAAAGAGCAATTATCATAATTAAATTCCTAGAAATCCAAAATAGTGGGTTCATTGCTATGTAAAATTTTGACCTCTTCAATCCCACTTTTAACAATTTTTGCATCAAAATCTAAAAACTGTGAATCATTGGGGCGCCTTTTAACTAAAATTAACTCATCTCCAGTCCCATCTTTATCAAGATTCATATTGAAAAACAAAGATCTAATAGGAGACACATCAATCACTTTTAAAACTTCATCTTTATTATCATGAAAACTAGAAGAACACGCTTTCACAAAGCAATCTTTTTTAGCACGCATCCTGGTGGTTCTTTCTTTGCCCTCATCAATGGAAACTCTCATGGCTTTGAGAGACTCATTGATATCATGCTTAGGTGGAATAGATCTAAGTTTCAAAGAATCAACATCAAGGGAAATTTTATCCACGTTCCTAGCCAACTCATCAATCTTAAGCAATTTTTCTTCAAGCAAAGCATTGAAATTCTTTTGCGAATTCATAAATTCTTTAACACTAGTCTCAAAATCAGAGGGCATCTTATTTAAATTTCTATAAGAGTTGTTGTAGGAATCACCATAATTATTAGAGGAATTACTAGGGAACGGCCTAGAATTAAAGTTTCCTCTATACGCGTTGTTACCAAAATTGTTCCTACCAACAAAATTCACATCCATAGATTCATTATTATTCTCAATCAACATGGACAAAGGCATATCATTAGGATCAGAAGAAACACTCTTATTAGCAAATAATTTCATAAGTTCATCCATCTTTTCACTCAAAACATTAATATCTTCAATCGCATGAACCTTTTTACTAGTGGATATTTTGGTGTGCCATTGAGAATAATTAACCATAATATTGTCTAGGAGTTTAGTAGCTTCTCCTAAAGTGATTTCCATAAAAGTGTCTGCCGCAGCCGAATCTAAAAGATTTCTACAAGAAAAAATCAATCCAGCATAAAACATTTGTATAATCATCCATAAATTCAAACCATGTGTGGGGCAATTACGTATCATTAATTTCATCCTCCCCCAAGCTTGTGCAACATGCTCATGATCAAGTTGCTTAAAATTCATAATATCGTTTCTAAGAGAGATAATCTTAGCGGGAGGAAAATACTTAGAGATAAAGGCATCTTTGCACTTATTCCATGAATCAATACTATTTTAGGCAAAGAAGAGAACCAACTTTTAGCACGATCTTTAAGTGAAAACAGAAATAGCTTTAATTTAACAATATCATTACCCACATCTCTCTTCTTTTGCATATCACACAAATCAACAAAATTGTTTAGATGGGTAGCGACATCTTCACTAGGAAGGCCAGAAAATTGATCTTTCATTACAAGATTTAACAGATCAGCATTGATTTCACAAGATTCAGCATTGGTAATAGGAGCAATCGGAGTGCTAATAAAGTCATTCTTGTTGGTATTGGAAAAGTCACACAATTTAGTATGGTCTTGAGCCATTGTGACAAACAAGCAATCCAACACACAAGCAAACAAGAGGCAAGCGAAAAGAGACGAACGGAAAAAGAGCGAATAAAACGGCAAAGGTGAAGTGGGGGAGAAGAAAACGAGAGGCAAATGGCAAATAATGTAATGCGAGGGATAAGAGTTTGTGATGGGTACTTGGTATGTCTTGACTTGTGCATAGATCTTCCCGGCAACGGCGCTAGAAATTGGCAAGTTGATGGGAGATCAAATCTTGACTTTCAATTGGCGTAAATCTCCCCGGCATCGGCGCCAAAATCCTTCTTGCTACCTCTTGAGCATGCATTGTTTTTCCCTTGAAGAGGAAAGAGTGATGCATCAAAGTAGCGTAAGTATTTCACGCAATTTTTGAGAACCAATGTATCAATCTAGTAGGAGACTTAACGCAAATCCCTAGTACCTGCACAAACAATTAAGAACCTTGCAACCAACGTGATAAAGGGGTTGTCAATCCCTTCACGGCCACTTGCAAAAGTGAGATCTGATAGAGATAATAAGATAAATATTTTTGGTATTTTTGTTGTATATATTGAAAAGTAAAGATTGCAAATAAAAGAACAATAAAGATAGCTAGTTGAAGGAAGATTAATATTATGGAAAATAGACCCGGGGGCCATAGGTTTCACTAGTGGCTTCTCTCAAGATAGCATATTCAACGGTGGGTGAACAAATTAATGTCGGGAAATTGATACAAAAGCGCATAGTTATGAGAATATCTAGGCATGATCATGTATATACGCATCATGTCCGTGACAAGTATTCCAAAATGATTCTGCATCTACTACTATTACTCCACACATCGACCGCTATCCAGCATGCATCTAGAATATTAGGTTTATAAGAACAGAGTAACGCCTTAAGCACGATGACATGATGTAGAGGGATAAACTCATGCAATATAGCATAAACCCCGTCTTTTTATCCTCGATGGCAACAATACAATACGTGCCTTGCTGCCCCTAATGTCACTAGGAAAGGACACCGCAAGATTGAACCCAAAGCTAAGCACTTCTCCCAATGCAAGAAAGATCAATCTAGTAGGCCAAACCAAACTGATAATTCGAAGAGACTTGCAAAGATATTAAATCCTGCATATAAGAATTCAGAGAAGAATCAAATATTGTTCATAGATAATCTTGATCATAAACCCACAATTCATCGGATCTCGACAAACACACCGCAAAAAGTATTACATCGAATAGATCTGCAAGAAGATCGAGGAGAACTTTGTATTGAGATCCAAAGAGAGAGAAGAAGCCATCTAGCTAATAACTATGGACCCGAAGGTCTGTGGTAAACTACTCACACATCATCGGAGAGGCTATGGTGGTGATGTAGAAGCCCTCCGTGATTGATTCCCCCTCCGGTGGATCTCCGGAAAAGGCTCCAAGATGGGATCTCATGGGTACAGAAGGTTGCGGCGGTGGAAATAGGGTTTTGTGGTGCTCCCCGATGTTTTCAGGGTATATGAGTATATATATGAGGAAGAGGTACGTCGGTGGAGCTACGAGGGGCCCACGAGGGTGGGGGCGCGCCTACCCCCCTTGGGGCGCCCTCCTGCCTCGTGGCCGCCTCGTGGCTTCTCAGACGTGTACTCCAAGTCTTCTGGATCGCGTTTGTTCCAAAAACGATCCTCGCGAAGGTTTCATTCCGTTTGGACTCCATTTGATATTCCTTTTCTGCGAAACACTGAAATAGGCAAAAAACAACAATTTGCACTGGTCATATGGTTAGTATGTTAGTCCCAAAAATAATATAAAAGTGCATAATAAAGGCCATTAAACATCCAAAACTGATAATATAATAGCATGGAACAATAAAATTATAGATACGTTGGAGACGTATCAGTTGTGTCCTCGGCCACCATAAGTGAAGCATTTCATTGAACTTGTCTTGGCGGGGTCTTCGGGTGGTGCCGGTGTTGGAGACGTTTTGCACTTGTATGAGCTTGCCGGTGGACGAGTGGTAGAAGGTGCTTGCTTCGAACTTGACTGGCCACCGGTGCTTGGGTATGCTCTTGTAGAGGTAGGAGGTGCCAAAGTTGTTGGAGCTTGAGTGTAGGAGCCGTAGTTCTTGGACGAGTACTTCGCGTATTTGAAGTCATCTTGCACTTGGCGCTCCGCTTTGGTTGCTTGGTGGACGAGCTCGAGAAGGTTGGTGTAGGGTTGAAAGTCTGCAATTTTCTTGATAGGGTGATTGAGACCATTCAAGAAGCGAGCCATCGTTTGTTCATCATCTTCCTTGACATTTGCTTGAATCATAGTGATCTCCATTTCTTGATAGTATTGTTCCACCGTCTTGGTGCCTTGCTTGAGGAGTTGCAGCTTCTTGAAAAGGTCACGTGTGTACTGTGTAGGCACAAAATGAGCTCTCGTGACCTCCTTCATGTGTGTCCAAGTTGTGATTGGTGTTTCACCTCTTGCTTGTTGTCGCGTAATCACTTGTTCCCACCAAATGAGGACGTAGTCTTGGAACTCGAGCGATGCCATAGCAATCTTCTTCTCCTCTTCAAAGTTGTGGAGGCGAAATATCTTGTCAAACTTCAATGCCCATGAGAGATACTCCTCGGGGTCAGCGCTTCCGGAGAACTTGGGAATAGTGAACTTTAGCTTGCCGAAGCGGTGTTCTTCATCCTGGTGATGATGGTGGTGTTGTTCATGACGAGGTGGACGCTCCTCGAATGCTTGCTCCTCATGATGGTCTTGCCGTTTGGGACGTGGTATGTTGTTCCGGTTGTGTTGCTCTTGCTCCGCTTCTCAACGAGCGGCTTCCTCTTGTTGTGCTTGATGAAGTGCTTCTTCTTGTTCACGTACTTGGCGGTTGCGGTCGGCGAGGACTCGAGAGGATTCCCGAAGAGCTTGTTGTGCGTTGCGTGCTTAATCGTCACGTCTTTCTTGTGCTTGCCGGAATGCATCGTCATCTTGATGTACTTGATGTTGGTTTGTTGCTCTTGATGTCTCGCTTTCACGCGTGCTTGTACTCGATCTTGTAACCCATTGCCATGGAATGGATTGTCTGGAGATTGTCGATCTTGATTGATGAATTGTGGAGGTGCACGAGGCCATGGAGGACTTGCATCTGACGAAGAGTAAGCCGAAGATTGGTCACTTGAGCGACAACTTGCATGGCGCCGTCTTGATGAAGGAGTCGAAGACGCACGGTTCACGATGATGTTGTGGAATTCTTCCATTTGTGTGGGAATGTCGGAAGCGAGTTTCTCGATGCGGTCGCCCAAAGCCTCACTTTCTTGATGAAGACCTCGTTGGACGCCGAAGAGGTGATTCTTGGTGACGTAGTTTGGTGCTTCAACTTGATGCTCAACTATCGGGTTTGTAGAAGAACTTGGCCTATCCATCATGTAAAGTGGGTGGTGAGTAGGAAAATGAGAAGACAATACCAAAGTTACCTTTTCCAAAGATTGAAGATGTATCAAGTATCGCTCAATGTGATGCTTCAATAGGGGAATTGGTACCGGGTTTTTTTTCTGACACCTACACACATAAAGCTTATGCAGGAGCTTGGTGAGGATAAGTGGCACAAAATCTTCAAGCAAGTGTTAGTCAAGATATCAATAATGTTGAGAAGAATCACAAAATGCAAGTAAAGCAAATAGATCAAAGCCTAGTTTATCACTTGGAAACGCACACGCAGAGATAAGTGGGATCCATACAACCAAGGAATGAGCAGAATAAGTGTGACCACGGAAAATGCTCTTGTTGCACGGATACTCGAGAGACTCTAGCTTGATTGACCAAAGGGGCTAGATACAAACTTGTGCACCAACCTATAAGAGTAAACGTGTCGTCTCCGACTCCTAACTTTCTATGTATGGAGTATCCAAGATAATGCAACTATGCAAATGGCACGATGCTATTGCTACCAAGCTCTTTGTTTCTTCTCTTTTTTCTTAAAAGCTTTTTCTCTTTTCTCTTTTTTTCTATGCTTGATGCTTGAGCCAAGTATGATGCTAGACAAGTATGTAAGATATGCACGGGAGAGACTAATGACAGAATGATGATAGCAAGATGATTGAATGCTAAATGTAGCTATGCGGGATAGGCGTATCACTAAGGTGCACAAAGAACGTGACCCGGCAATTCTCAACTCGCTAGTCTCGATGGGTAAGTAACGCAAAGAGGCTCGGTTATCAATTGCAAAGGCAAGGTAGAGTGTAAGTTGTCGTCGAGGTTACCGTCCTTGCATACGGTGATTGGTCTCAAAGTCAGATGGTGTAGTTGACGACGACTCCGGAGTGATGATGAATGGAGGTGATGATGATGAACACCCATTCCCAAGTAGCCGAAACACCTTAGGAAACAGAACCGCAACTCAAAATCTGGAAATCAGAGTGGTGGTAGTGGAAAAGTGTGTGTGGTCAGAAAGGTGGATGCGGAAGAAACGTGTGGGAAGTGAAAATTTGGAAGAAAAAATGGGCGTGTGGCACTCTGATGAGCCCGTGTGCACGGGGTCCCGTGTGCACGCGGTCCCAATGGTCTGTGTGCACGTTGGTGTGCGGGTGGCGGCTGATCTTGCCCAAATTCGTGGGTAAAACCCAAAATTGGTCCAAATCCAACCGTGGGATGGTTGAGGGGGGGGTGGGGGTTGATGGGTAGATCTAGTTACCAAACACAAATTTCGTGGATCAAAACAACAAAATCTCACAAGATCAAACAAAGTGCAAGAAAAAAAATTTGGGCTATTATTTGTGATGATTTTCGAATTGGGCCAAAAAAAGAAATTAGGCTAGAAAATGGGGGATGGGACTCCAATATGTGAATCAACCTTGCTCATGATACCAAGATGTTTTAGGGTGAAACCCTAGGTGAGATCTTTTCATACTCGGAAGGGGGAAAGGGACAAGAACACAAGAACACAAGAGGAATCTCGCAAACAAAACCACAATCACACATCCACTAGAGTAGCATACATGAGATCCACAAGCATACAAGATCAATCCAAGGAAATAAGAACTAGGTAGATGTTCTTCCCACTCCTAGGGGATGAGGTCTTGATGGTGATCTAATCACTTGGGAGGTCTTGAAATCCACAAGGATTCTTCCCAACGGGTCTTGATGTGACACCCCGAGACCGATGCACCAGGTGTCAGCCAGTTATTCGTTGTCGTTGCCATGTCATTTGCTTGCGTGTTGCATTTTGCCATGTCATCATGTGCATTGTCATCAGCATGTTTTCAACACTTGCACCCTTCAGAGTCCGACCGTCCTCTCTGTTGTCCGTTCTGAGCTCACTCACACTCGCACGCGCCCGCGACACCTCTGAATATTTATTTTATGAGTCGCCAAAAAATGTTCCCGGAATGGGGTGAAACTTGGCATATGGTCTTATTATAGTGTAGACAGGCCGCCTGCCAAATTTCATCGCATTCGGAGTTCATTTGATAGCCCAACGGTTAACCTTGTTAACCGCCAAAAGCCTTTTCTCTTTTGGCCCAGCACCCCTCCACAACAGCCTGCTAGCTCATCCCAACCCCCTCCATGGTCTCGGTTATTGGATCATGATCGTGTGGGCGAAAACCGCACCTCATTTGGACACTCTTAGCTCCCTCTACCTATAAATTAGCCCTCCTCGTCCAAATTCGCGGATGAAACCTAGTCATCTTCCTCCTCGCGCCGCCGGACATGTCCACTCTGCATCCAGACGTGTCCACCCCTCCCAGCCACGTCGCTTCAGCCAATTGCGCACCGCCACATCAGCCCGCCGCCGTCCGCAGCCAACCGTGCGCGGCCACGTCACCAGACCGCCCCCCCCTCCATCGCTCGGCCCGCCGGGGCCCGTGTCTGGCCCGCCCGGGCCCGGTCGCCGTCGCCGCTCGCCACGAGGCCCGAGCGCCCTGAGCCTCTCCACCGCTCTGCATCCCGCCGTCGCCGGCGACCAACTCCGGCGATCGCGTCCCACCTCCCGGCTCCCACATTGCGCAGCACCGCCACCTCCGCACCCTCGCTCCCGCCGCCTTCGTGCGCCGCCGCCAGCCGCTCCTCCACGCCATCGCCACCGTGCTCATCCGCCGACGCCACCGCGGATCTCGCCGGCCACCACCCGTTGGGCCTGCGGTTCCCCACGCCCTGGCCTGCCTTCACCGGATCTGGCAGATCCCGGCGTCCCCGGTCG
>LR738715.1:690898739-690937677 GCA_902687465.1 Secale cereale | reverse complement strand
GTCGTCGCATGCTCGCCGGAGCACCGCCGGCGCTCGACCACAAGCCACTCCGCCGTCGTCCTGTCGATCATTGAGAGACCCCGATCCGTTCCAGCGCTGCTCGATCCTGCGCGCCCGCGTGGGCCACCGACTGGGCCCGCGTCGCCGGCCCAGCCGCGCCCTTCGCTGGCCTGTGGCTCTCCCGCCGACCTGGGTTAGCCCACCCCCCTTTTTTCCCTCTAAGTCTTTTAGATGTCTGCGAATTTGGCTAAGTCCTTAAAATGCCTTATCATAATGCATTATTTGATTAGTGGTAACTTCTTGCATTTGTATCCAAATTGTGCATATAATATGTCCAAATGTTCATTGTGATATGCTCTTCATATTGTTGTACCGTGGCATGCTTGTTTGAGTTCATCTTGATGCCCTAATCATTGTTGTAGAAGTGCTATATGTTTTAAACCGCTGAAACTGTTGTTATGTTAGCATGTTGGTGAGGTGATAACTTTGTGCATGTTGTTCCAAATGGAGTGTATGATATGTCAAAATATTCATTGTGAAGTGCTCTACATGTTAGTTGATGTAACATTCATGTTAGGTGCCATATTTCCATGTTAATCTCTGTTGCAAAAGTGCATGTGGCTGTTAAGTGCTGAAACTTGTTATGAGATGTTGTTTTGTCTTGTTCTTAGCTATTGGTGTGTTTGTCTTTTATGCCACATGTCAATATGTTTTAGAAGCACAATCATGCCATCTTTCATGTGGTGCAATCCATTTTTCATGATTTGCCTTGTGGTGTTTGCAACAAGCTTATAAAGTAGCCTACTCACCGTTGTTGTTTCCCGAGACTTGTTAAAAATCTGCTAAGTCTGAAACTGTTAAACCTGATGCCATGTTTGCTTGATGCACCACTCAAATTCATGCTTATTTCAGGTTATCCAATGTTCTTGTCTTGTTGTAGATGTTATGCTCTATCCATCCATGTCCTTGTTTGCCATTATAGCCTGCTGTAGCTTATTTACTTTTTGCTCTCAAGTTGCTATAAAATGTTTCTGTCAGCCTGTTATTAGCATGTTCAATTTTGCCATGTGAATAGCTATTGTACTATACATCATATGACCATGTTCTTGCCATGAGTACCTTCATAAACATGCCTTCTTGATGTTGGTTATCTTCCTATGCCATGCTATGCTTTGAGTTGAGTTGCACAAGCTTGCAAACATGCCTACTGTTGGGGAACGTTGCATGGGAAACAAAAAATTTTCCTACGCTCACCAAGATCAATCTAGGAGATGCACATCTACGAGAGGAGAGTTGGATCCACATACCCTTGTAGATCGCTAAGCGGAAGCGTTCAAGAACGCGGTTGATGGAGTCGTACTCGCCGCGATTCAGATCGCCGAAGATCCTAGCACCGAAGCAACGGTGCCTCCGCGTTCAACACACGTGCAGCCCGGTGACGTCTCCCACGCCTTGATCCAGCAAGGAGAGAGGGAGAGGTTGGGGAAGACTCCATCCAACAGCAGCACAACGGCGTGGTGGTGATGGAGGAGCGCGGGACTCCAGCAGGGCTTCGCCAAGCGCTGCGGGAGACGAGGAGGGAGAGAGGTAGGGCTGCGCCAATCGACCGAGGTCAAAACTTGTTCTGGGCAGCCCTAAACTTCACATATATATAGGGGGGAGGTAGGGGCTGCGCCCCCATCTAGGGTTTCCTCCCTACGGGTGGCGGCAGCCCCCCAGAACCCATCTAGGGTGCGGCCAAGGGGGGGAGAGAGAGGGGGCGCCCTAGGATGGGCCTTAAGGCCCATCTGGACCTAGGGTTTGCCCCCCTCCACCCTCCATGCGCCTAGGGACTTGGTGGGGGGGCGCACCAGCCCCCTTGGGGCTGGTCCCCTCCCACACTTAGCCCACGCAGCCTTCTGGGGCTGGTGGCCCCACCTGGTGGACCCCCGGGACCCTCCCGGTGGTCCCGGTACATTACCGATATCGCCCGAAACTTTTCCGGTGACCAAAACAGGACTTCCCATATATGAATCTTTACCTCCGGACCATTCCGGAACTCCTCGTGACGTCCGGGATCTCATCCGGGACTCCGAACAACATTCGGTAACCGCGTACATACTTTCCCTATAACCCTAGCGTCATCGAACCTTAAGTGTGTAGACCCTACGGGCTCGGGAACCATGTAGACATGACCGAGACAACTCCCCGGCCAATAACCAACAGCGGGATCTGGATACCCATGTTGGCTCCCACATGTTCCACGATGATCTCATCGGATGAACCACGATGTCAAGGATTCAATCAATCCCGTATACGATTCCCTTTGTCTATCGGTATAGCACTTGCCCGAGATTCGATCGTCGGTATACCGATACCTTGCTCAATCTCGTTACCGGCAAGTCTCTTTACTCGTTCCGTAACACATCATCCCGTGATCAACTCCTTGATCACATATTGTGCACATTATGATGATGTCCTACCGAGTGGGCCCAGAGATACCTCTCCGTCATACGGAGTGACAAATCCCAGTCTCGATTCGTGCCAACCCGACAGACACTTTCGGAGATACCTGTAGTGCACCTTTATAGCCACCCAGTTACGTTGTGACGTTTGGTACACCCAAAGCATTCCTACGGTATCCGGGAGTTGCACAATCTCATGGTCTAAGGAAAAGATACTTGACATATAGAAAAGCTTTAGCATACGAACTACACGATCTGTGCTTGACTTAGGATTGGGTCTTGTCCATCACATCATTCTCCTAATGATGTGATCCCGTTATCAACGACATCCAATGTCCATGGTTAGGAAACCGTAACCATCTATTGATCAACGAGCTAGTCGTCTAGAGGCTTACTAGGGACATGGTGTTTGTCTATGTATCCACACATGTATCTGAGTTTCCTATCAATACAATTCTAGCATGGATAATAAACGATTATCATGAACAAGGAAATATAATAATAACCAATTTATTATTGCCTCTAGGGCATATTTCCAACAGTCTCCCACTTGCACTAGAGTCAATAATCTAGTTCACATCGCCATGTGATTAACACTCATAGGTCACATCGCCATGTGACTAACATCCAAAGAGTTCACTAGAGTCAGTAATCTAGTTCACATCAATATGTGATTAACACTCAATGAGTTCTGTGTTTGATCATGTTATGCTTGTGAGAGAGGTTGTAGTCAACGGGTCTGCAACATTCAGATCCCTATGTACTTCGCAAAACTTTATGTCATATCGTAGATGCTGCTACCACGTTCCACTTGGAGCTATTCCAAACTGTTGCTCCATTATACGTATCCGGTATCTCCACTTAGAGTTATCCGGATAGGTGTCAAGCTTGCATCGACGTAACTCTTTACGTCGAACTCTTTATCACCTCCATAACCGAGAAACATTTCCTTATTCCTCTAAGGATAATTTTGACCACTATCTAGTAATCCACTCCTGGATCACCTTTGTACCCTCTTGCCAGACATGTGGCAAGGCACACATCAGGTGCGGTACTTAGCATGGCATACCGTATAGAGCCTATGACAAAAGCATAGGGGACGACCTTCGTCCTTCCTCTTCCTTCTGCCGTGGTCAAGTTTTGAGTCTTACTCAACTTCACACCTTACAACTCAGGTAAGAACTCCTTCTTTGACTGATCTATTTTGAACTCCTTCAAAATCATGTCAAAGGTGTGTGTTCTTTTGAAAGTATCATCAGGCGTCTTGATCTATCTCTATAGATCTTGATGCCCAATATGTAAGCAGCTTTATCTAGGTCTTCCTTTGAAAAACTCATTTCAAACAACCCTTTATGCTTTCCAGAAATTCTATATCATTTCGGATCAACAATATGTCATTCACATATACTTATCAGAAACGCTATAGAGCTCCCACTCACTTTCTTGTAAATACAAGCTTCATTGTAAACTTGTATAAACCCAAAAACTTTGATCACTCCATCAAAGTGTATATTCCGACTCCGAGATGCTTGCTCTAGTCCATGGAAGGATCGCTGGAGCTAACACACCTTTTAGCATCCTTAGGATCGACAAAACCTTTCTGATTGTATCACATACAACCTTTCCTTACGAAAACTGGTAAGGAAACTTGTTTTGTCATCCATCTGCCAGATTTCATAAATGCAGCTAATGCTAACATGATTCCGACGGACTTAAGCATCGCTACGGGTGAGAAAATCTCATCGTAGTCAACTCCTTGAACTTGTGGAAAACTCTTTGCCACAAGTCGAGCTTCATAGACGGTGACATTTCCGTCCACATCCGTCTTAGTCTTAAAGATCCATTTGTCTCAATGGCTTGTCGATCACAGGGCAAGTCCACCAAAGTCCATACTTTGTTTTGATACATGGATCCTATCTCGGATTTATCGGCTTCTAACCATTTGTCGGAATATGGGCCCACCATCGCTTCTCCATAGTTCGTAGGTTCATCGTTGTCCAACAACATGACCTCTAAGACAGGATCAACGTACCACTCAGGAGTAGTACATATCCTTGTCAACCTACGAGGTTCGATAGCAACTTGATCTGGAGCTTCATGATCACTATCATTAGTTTCCTCTTCAACTGTCGTAGATTCCACAGAAACATCTTTCTGTGTTGCACTACTCTCCGGTTGAAGTGAGGGTTCGACAACCTCATCAAGTTCTATCTTCCTCCCACTCAATTCTTTCGAGAGAAACTCCTTCTCGAGAAAGGACCCATTCTTAGCGACAAACATTTTGTCCTTGGATCTGAGATAGAAGGTATTCCATGAAGATGTATTTGTCCGCTTTGGGTTCGAGCTTTTCCTGGCTGAAGCCATAAGCATCGCAGCCCCAAACATTTAAGAAAACGACAACTTTGGTTTCTTGCCAAACCATACGACGTCGTCTCAACGGACTTAGATGGTGCCCTATATAAAGTGAATGCAGCTGTCTCTAATGCATAACCTCAAAATAATAGCGGTAGATCGGTAAGACACACCATAGATCGCACCATATCTCATAAGGTTCGATTACGATGTCCGGACACACCATTGCGCTGTGGTGTTCCAGGGGACTTCAACTGCGAAACAATTCCACAATGTCTTAAGTGATTGCCAAACTCATAATTAAGATAATATCGCCTTGATCAGATCGTAGGAACATGATCTTCTTGTTATGATGATTCTTAATCTTCACTCTGAAATTTTTGAACCTTTCAAACGTTTCAGACTTTTGCTTCATTAAGTAAATATACCATATCTACTCAAATCGTCAGTGAAGATGAGAAAATAACGATATCCACCACACGCCTTAATTCTCATTGGATCACATACATCAGCATGTATGATTTCCAATAAGTCACTTACCCGTTTCATTGTACCTGAAAACGAGATCTCAGTCATCCTGCCCATGAGGCATGGCTCGCATGTGTCAAGCGATTCAAAATCAAGTGACTCCAAACGTCCATCAGCATGGAGTTTCTTCATGCATTTTATGCCAAAATGACCTAAGCGGCAGTGCCACAAGAAAGTGGTACTATCATTATTAACTCTACATCTTTTGGCATTAATATTATCATTATGTGTATTACCATGATCGAGATTCAACGAACCATTGGGTGCATGACCATAAAGGTATTATTCATGTAAACAGGATAACCATTATTCTCTTACTTAAATGAATAACCGTATTGCGATGAACATGATCTGATCATTTTCATGCTCAACGTAGACACCTGATAACATTTATCTAGGTTCAACACCAATCTCGAAAATAGAGGAAGTGTGCGATGGTGATCTCATCAACCTTGGAAACACTTCCAACACACATCGTCACCTCGTCCTTAGCTAGTCTCCGTTCAGTGCGTAGCTCTTGCTTCAAGTCACTAATAATAGCAACTGAACCGGTATCTAATACCAAGGTGCTACAAGGAGTACTACTAAGGTACACATCAATAACACGTATATCAAATATACTTTGTTGAAGTTGCCAGCTATCATATCTACCATGTATTTGGGGTGGTTCCGCTACCATGTGACCGTTACCCTTACAATCGAAGCACTTAGTCTCGAGGTTTGGGTGCAACCTTAGGTTCCCTCATTAGAGCGACAACTGGTTTGCCATTCATGAAGTTTCCCTTCTAGCCCTTGCCCTTTTGAAACCAGTGGTCTTTGTTAAACCATCAACACTTGATGCTCCTTCTTGATTTCTACTTTTGCAGTACTAAGAACCGCTAACAGCACCGGGATCATCTCCATCCTTTGCATGTCATAGTTCATCACGAAGTTCTAGTAGCTTGGTGATAGTGTCTAGAGAATTCCGTCAACCACTATCTCACCTGGAAGATTAACTCCCACTTGGTTCAAGTGATTTCAGCACCCAGACATTCTGAGCACATGCTCACTAGTTGAGCCATTCTCCTCCATCCTTTTGGCAAAAGAACTTGTCAGAGGTCTCACACCTCTCAGCACGGGCATGAGCCTAAAATCCCAATTTCAGCTCTTAGAACATCTCATATGTTCTATGGCGTTCAAAACGTCATTGGAATCCCGATTCTAAGCCGTGAAGTATGGTGCACTAAACTATCAAGTAGTCATCAGGACGTCTCTGTCAGGTGTTCACAACATCCACAGACAACGTTGTAGGGGTTTGCACATCGAGCGGTGCATCAAAGACGTAAGCTTTCTGTGCAGCAGTGAGGACACTCCTCGGACTACGGACCCAGTCCGCATCCTTGCTTACATTATCTTTCAACTTAGTCTTTCTCTAGGATCGTATTAAACAGGGAGCTACAACGCAGTTATTGGTCTACAACATAATTTGCAAAGTCAACTTAGACTATTGTTCATGATAAGTGAGTTTAACTAATCAAATTACTTATAACTCCCACTCAAATTGACATCCCTCTGGTCATCCGAGCGTGACATGATCCAAATCCACCAACCCAAGTCCGATCATCACGTGAGATGAGGTGGTGTCAATGGTGAACATCAACATGTTGATCATATCTACTATATGACTCATGCTCGACCTTTCGGTCCTCCGTGTTCCGAGGCCATGTCTGTACATGCTAGGCTCGTCAAGTCTAACCCGAGTGTTCTGCATGTGCAAAACTGGCTTGCACCCGTTGTATGCGAACGTAGAGTCTATCACACCCGATCATCACGTGGTGCTTCGAAACGACGAACCTTCGCAACGGCGCACACTCGGGGGGAACACAATTTCATCTTGAACTTTTAGTGAGGGATCATCTTATAATGCTACCGCCGTCCTAAGCAAAATAAGATGCATAAAAGGATTAACATCACATACAAATCATAAGTGACATGATATGGCCATCAACTCGTGCTTTTGATCTCCATCTCCAAAGCACCGACATGATCTCCATCGTCACCGGCGCCACATCATGATCTCCATCATCATGATCTCCATCATCGTGTCGCCATCGGGGTTGTCGCGCGCCCACCATGCTCTTACTACTATTGCTACCGTTTAGCGATAAAGTAAAGCATTACAAAGCGCTTAATGATTGACACGCAGGTCATACAAAAAATTAAAGACAACCCTATGGCTCCTGCCGGTTGCCGTATGCATCGACATGCAAGTCGATATTAACTATTACAACATGATCATCTCATACATCAAATATATCTCATCATGTCATTGGCCATATCATATCACATACATACCCTGCAAAAACAAGTTAGACGTCCTCTAATTTGTTGTTGCATGTTTTACGTGGCTGCTATGGATATCTAGCAAGAACGCTTCTTACCTACGCAAAGCCACAACGGTGATATTCAAGTTGCTATTTAACCTTCTACAAGGACCGCCTTGTTCTATTCCGATTCAACTAAGATAGGAGAGACAGACACCCGCCAGCCATCTTATGCAACAAAAGTCACATGTCTGTCGATGGAACCGGTCTCATGTACGTGGACATGTAAAGTTGGTCCGGGCCGCTTCATCCCATAATACCGCTGAATCAAGAAAGACTAAGGAGGGCAGCAACTTAAACATCAACGCCCACAAACCCTTTTGTGTTCTACTCGAGAAAGCATCTACGCAAGAACCTAGCTCATGATGCCACTGTTGGGGAACGTTGCATGGGAAACAAAAATTTTTCCTACGCTCACCAAGATCAATCTAGGAGATGCACATCTACGAGAGGAGAGTTGGATCCACATACCCTTGTAGATCGCTAAGCGGAAGCGTTCAAGAACGCGGTTGATGGAGTCGTACTCGCCGCGATTCAGATCGCCGAAGATCCTAGCACCGAAGCAACGGTGCCTCCGCGTTCAACACACGTGCAGCCCGGTGACGTCTCCCACGCCTTGATCCAGCAAGGAGAGAGGGAGAGGTTGGGGAAGACTCCATCCAACAGCAGCACAACGGCGTGGTGGTGATGGAGGAGCGCGGGACTCCAGCAGGGCTTCGCCAAGCGCTGCGGGAGACGAGGAGGGAGAGAGGTAGGGCTGCGCCAATCGACCGAGGTCAAAACTTGTTCTGGGCAGCCCTAAACTTCACATATATATAGGGGGGAGGTAGGGGCTGCGCCCCCATCTAGGGTTTCCTCCCTAGGGGTGGCGGCAGCCCCCCAGAACCCATCTAGGGTGCGGCCAAGGGGGGAGAGAGAGGGGGCGCCCTAGGATGGGCCTTAAGGCCCATCTGGACCTAGGGTTTGCCCCCCTCCACCCTCCATGCGCCTAGGGACTTGGTGGGGGGGCGCACCAGCCCCCTTGGGGCTGGTCCCCTCCCACACTTAGCCCACGCAGCCTTCTGGGGCTGGTGGCCCCACCTGGTGGACCCCCGGGACCCTCCCGGTGGTCCCGGTACATTACCGATATCGCCCGAAACTTTTCCGGTGACCAAAACAGGACTTCCCATATATGAATCTTTACCTCCGGACCATTCCGGAACTCCTCGTGACGTCCGGGATCTCATCCGGGACTCCGAACAACATTCGGTAACCGCGTACATACTTTCCCTATAACCCTAGCGTCATCGAACCTTAAGTGTGTAGACCCTACGGGCTCGGGAACCATGTAGACATGACCGAGACAACTCTCCGGCCAATAACCAACAGCGAGATCTGGATACCCATGTTGGCTCCCACATGTTCCACGATGATCTCATCGGATGAACCACGATGTCAAGGATTCAATCAATCCCGTATACGATTCCCTTTGTCTATCGGTATAGCACTTGCCCGAGATTCGATCGTCGGTATACCGATACCTTGCTCAATCTCGTTACCGGCAAGTCTCTTTACTCGTTCCGTAACACATCATCCCGTGATCAACTCCTTGATCACATATTGTGCACATTATGATGATGTCCTACCGAGTGGGCCCAGAGATACCTCTCCGTCATACGGAGTGACAAATCCCAGTCTCGATTCGTGCCAACCCGACAGACACTTTCGGAGATACCTGTAGTGCACCTTTATAGCCACCCAGTTACGTTGTGACGTTTGGTACACCCAAAGCATTCCTACGGTATCCGGGAGTTGCACAATCTCATGGTCTAAGGAAAAGATACTTGACATATAGAAAAGCTTTAGCATACGAACTACACGATCTGTGCTTGACTTAGGATTGGGTCTTGTCCATCACATCATTCTCCTAATGATGTGATCCCGTTATCAACGACATCCAATGTCCATGGTTAGGAAACCGTAACCATCTATTGATCAACGAGCTAGTCGTCTAGAGGCTTACTAGGGACATGGTGTTTGTCTATGTATCCACACATGTATCTGAGTTTCCTATCAATACAATTCTAGCATGGATAATAAACGATTATCATGAACAAGGAAATATAATAATAACCAATTTATTATTGCCTCTAGGGCATATTTCCAACTTGTAATTTCTGCTACGCCCAGTTTTTCACTAAGTCTGGATAAACTTATTGCAACTTGGAATGCTAGTTTAATTGTGTTCCAGCAAGTTTTTGGGTGTGCACTGAGTTCGTGCTTGTTAAGAATCATGTCTATTTCACATCCATGCCTTTTGTTATCATGTTTGGGTGATGTAGCATAAATATGCCTTGCTCCAGAGTTGCTATGTTGATGTTAACTTCAGCTTTAGATTGTAACTTGTTTTGCTCATATCTTCTAGGCCGTTGCTCCGTTTTGAGCGTGTCCTATATGAAACTTGTGTGTTTTTGCATGTAGAAGCATAATATCATGTTGTTTACATGTTTAGAGTGTGTTTGCTTGTTGTTTGGATGAATCTTGTATATTTGACATGCTTGACTTGTTTTGCTCATATCTTCTAGGCCGTAGCTCTGCATTAAATAAAATTTATATGTAACTTGAGTAGAGTTTCGAGTAGATCATCATGGTGCATGTTAACTTGCTGTTTAACAACTTTAACTTAATGTTTGTTCAGATCTGGACCCTTTTCGAAACGTGCATATGAGGTCTTACTGGAATTGTTATATGTTGTTTCCGGCCTCATTTAAACTTGTTGGTTTGTGTTGTTCTTGTGTGCTTCATCCCTTGCCATGAATTGCATCATATAGACTTGTCTTGCATCATACTTTGTTGAGCATCTTGTCATTTTCTTTAGTGGTGTGTTTACCATGTTGCGTGCTTCTTCTCGCTAGTTCTTTATCCGTTGCGATCGTGAGGATTCGTTCGACTACATGTGGTTCATCTTTGCGGATTCTTCGTCTTCTTCACGGATTCGTTCTTCTTCCTTGCGGGATCTCAGGCAAGATGACCATCCCCTTGGATACCTTTACTATCATTGCCATGCTAGTTGTCTCGATGCTATCCTTATATGTCGCGCTACCTATCTATTTGTCAGCCTCTCCTTGTTGCCATCAAACCTCTAACCTTTGACACCTTCCTAGCAAACCGTTGTTTGGCTATGTTACCTGCTCGCTTGGCCCCTCTTATAGTGTTGTTAGTTGCAGGTGAAGATGAAGATTGCTCCATGCCGGAACTTGGATACTTTGGGAATATCACAATATGTATTATTATAATTAACACACCTATATACTTGGCAATGGGTGGAAGGCTTGGCATTTTGCTAGATGTTTTGTTCCACTCATGCCGCCTTAAGAACCGTTAAACCGGTGTTATGGTCCTTGATTTTGCGTTCCTAACGCGGTTGGGAATATGGGGACCCCTTGATAGTTCGTCTTTGAATAAAACTCCTCCAACAAGGCCCAACTTTGGTTTTACCATTTGCCATAACTAAATAACTTGCATAGGGACTTTTCGGACCCCGAGGACTTAATTTACAACCCGGGCCAGTGCTCCTCATGAGTGTTGGTCCAAACATGTCAACCACCGGTGACCGCCAGGGGCAACTCTGGTATTTGGCCTACCAGAAGTTTGGACATTCCAGACATGGCCTGAGACGAGATACGCGCGGCTACTATCAGGGTGTCGGCACGCCGGGAGGTCTTGTTGTACTTGTTTTACCATTGTAGAAATGTCTTGTGCATCGGGATTCCGAGTCTGATCGGGTTGTCCCTAAGATAAGGGGTAATATTATTATTATCTCTGCTGATCGTGAGAGCATGTCATGTGCTAAGTTCGGACACCCCTGTAGGATTATGATCTTTCGAAAGATGCGCCCGCGGTTATATGGCAGATTGGAATTTATTAATGTCCGGTTGTAGAAAACTTGTCAGAGGATCCGAAATAAAATACATGAACCGCGTGAGTAACCGTGACCGTCTCTTTTCACTTTGAGAAGAGAACACGGTGGGGTTATGTTTGACTCGTAGGTAGTTCAGGATCTTTAGCGATCATTACTAGTTGCGAACGTTTGCGTAGATGCTCATCTTATTCTTGTACTCGTAAGTTAGCCACCATATATTGCTTAGCCACTGCTGCAACCTCACCACTATCCTTTTCCATACCCATTAAGCTTTGCTAGTCTTGATACCCATGGTTATGGGATTGCTAAGTCATCGTGGCTCACAGATACTACAACAACAGTTGCAGGTGCAGGTTTTCGATGATTTGACGTGAGAGCGATTTACTTGTGTTGGAGTTCTTTCTTCTTCTGCTTTGCCAGTCTTGGGTTAGGTTCCTGGTCGGCAACCTGGGATAGCAGGATGGATGTCGTGGTGCTTTTCATGTTTGCATCCATAGTCGGATGTCTTGTATTGATATTGTTGTATTCATGTGACTTGTATAAATTTTTATCCCCCATGTCTGTATGTAATGGTACGATGTAATGATATCCATCTTAATAAGCGTCCGAAATGCGGTTGTGCCTCAGTCACAAGTTTTATCTAGTGATCAAGATAGAATCGCATCTTGGGCCTGACAAGTTGGTATCAGAACCTCGACCGACCATAGGAGCCCCCTTGATTGATCGTAGTTTGGCCGCTGTCGAGTCTAGCAGAAAACTTTTTCGGAGTCTAGTTATATCGGAGAGTAGGAATTATTTTTACTCCTCAGCCCCTTCGTCGCTCTGGTGAGGAATCTTGACGTAGGTGTTTTGAATTACTCCTCTTCCCCCTCAAATTTTTTTTTAAGGATCACTCGGTTAGTTTTCGTTCGTTGCGATGTCTGCTCTTTTCATCTGTTGCATCTCTCGTCAAGTCGATTTGACCCTCCTCGTCTTTTGCTTCAATCCTCGGGTCTTTCCAACCGATGTTTTTTCCCTTCCGAAGTTGTCTTTATTTTTCTCACCCGCCCACCCTTTTCTTCTCGGAGCCGGAGTCCTTAATCGAGTATCCATCCTACTCGTGTGAAGTCTTTGCCTTCTTTCCATAATTATTTCAACTGCTGAATTCTCATTCAGTTAGTCATCCTTCTTCTCTTCACTTCTCCGATGAATTCTCCTCTCGTTTGACATTCTTCACCTCTTCTTCTTTCCGGTGGTTCCAATTCAATTTTTACTCGATACTCAGCATATTCTTTCCCTCGGATCAAGTGATTCCAATTGCTCATTCGTCTCTCGTCATTTAATTGTTTCGGTGTTCCAAAGACATTCCAGGAGATTCGTATGTGTTCTAATGTATTCGAAGTTGTCACCTTATTCGAGTCTTTTAAACGTTCCGGTGCATCGTTTCTCACTTGAATAATCCTTTTTCAATGGTGTTTTCTCTTTGGTGGGCTCATAACCCACATGTCTTTTCCCAGGATCTTACCTGACTCTTCTAATTTTTCGGAGCTATTCCCAAATTCTTTTCAAGTGTGACATAAGAATGGATTCCACTAGTCACATGCCTTCCGAAAGTCATTTTCAAATTCCTTTCAATGTTGGTTCAAGCTTCCTCTTTCCATTTGTCCGGAGTATCTCAACAATTTGGGTGGTGTTTCTCATCGTCATTTGAGGACCGAAGAAAAGACTTCCTCCAAATCTTGTCCGTTCTCTCAAAGATTCGTGCTTCTAGCTCAATGCTATCCTCTCGAATTATTTCGATCATCAATAAATCCTTTTCCTTAACCATCCGGAGCATTTCATGAAATCTTTTCTTTGTGTTCCTCCGAAGGCCATCAGTTCAGAAGATTTCTTCGTTCTCGGTTTTCAACTTTGTCCTCCAAATATTCTTCATCGATGCCTCTTCGTTCGTCTCACATTCGTCCGGTGCTTCGTTCAAGTATTCTTTAATCAGTTCGCGATCTCTTCGTTCTCTTGTATCTAAATTCCCCAAGTGCTTTATTCTTTCGGCGATTCATTCTCTTTTCTTCGTCCAATTTCAAGTATTCATGGTGGTTCGTTCATTTTCTTAACTTGGTTTCAATTCTTACGGTGGTTCGTTCAAGATTTCTTTTCCTTGGTCTACAAATCGATTCATTTGTTTTGCAATCCTACTAATGGTTCCTGAAGATTTTTTCGCAAGTTCACGATATATACATCTTTAATCTTTTTTCTACGTGAATAAGTAGTATGCAAGTCCTTTGTTACTCATCAATTTATTGGTGGAGGATAAGCATAACATAATTCTTATTCTTCTTATTCTTGAATAAATTCTAGTCCCAGGTGCTTTAATTTTCTTCACCGGAGTTCAAAGTTTCCTCGGTTATCTCGTCGGACCCTCATCTAAATCATCGCAAGGCTTTAATCTTATTCTTTTCGTCCATCATTTCTATATCATCATCCTTTTTGTTACCGGAGTTTCTCTTGGTGGTTCTTCTTGAGATAATTCATTCTTCAAACGTTCACCTAATTCTTCTGGAGCATCTCAAGTATTCTTCTTCTCGCGTCTTGAAGTGCAAATAATCCTCCGTATTCTTTTGAAGTGGAGTTTTGCATTTCGTTCTTCATCTCATTTATTCAATATTTGGTTGCAGCATAATTCACCTCAAGTTTTGAGATGTTTTCATAAGTCCAGAACAAGCTTTTCTTTTGTTATTGATTTTCTCAACAACTCCATTCAATCCTTCCTTCTAAGGGTGCCTTCAAAATCATTGTCCTAGAAGATGTGTCCTTTCCCCTTTTATTCTTGTGCCATCCTTTAGTTCTTCCGGAGGCATTTTTCTTGTTCATATCGTCAAGTATTATTCCATCTTCTCGAGGTTATGTTCTATTCCTTCCACTTTCAGCCGGAGTGCTGCCTAAATTCCTTCGTTCGAATTTCTTTTCTATCTCTGTTAACTGGAGTGGTTTCATTGCCTCTTTTCTCACTTAAGCTCTTGGTTCTCGTCGTATGCCCTGTTTCCTCAATTTACCGACGCTTCTCAATCTCCATCATCTCCGTTGTATTCTTCCTTCGAGTGGCTCAACCTCTCAAGGTTCTTTGGTTTCACTCTTTTGTCCTCGAAGAACTTTGTTCTTCCTTTTTTTCCTTTTCCGTCTCGTTCTAAGATCTCGGGACGAGATCTCTTATTGGTAGGGGAGTGTTGTGACACCCCGAGACTGATGCGCCAGGTGTCAGCCAGTTATTCGTTGTCGTTGCCATGTCATTTGCTTGTGTGTTGCATTTTGCCATATCATCATGTGCATTCTCATCAGCATGTTTTCAAAACTTGCACCCGTCCGAGTCCGGCCATCCTCTCTGTTGTCCGTTATGAGCTCATACACACTCGCACGCGCCCGCGGCACCTTCGAATATTTATTTTATGAGTGGCCGAAAAATGTTCTCGGAATGGGGTGAAACTTGGCATGTGGTCTTATTATAGTGTAGACAGGCCGCCTGCCAAATTTCATCGCATTCGGAGTTCGTTTGATAGCCCAACGGTTAACCATGTTAACCCCCGAAAGCCTTTTCTCTTTTGGCCCATCACCCTCCACAACAGCCCGCTAGCCCATCCCAACACCCTCCATGCTCTCGGTCGTTGGATCGTGATCGTGTGGGAAAAAACCGCACCTCATTTGGACACTCCTAGCTTCCTCTACCTATAAATTAGCCCTCCCCGTCCAAATTCGCGGATGAAACCTAGTCATCTTCCTCCTCGCGCCGCCGGACATGTCCACTCCGCATCCGGACGTGTCCACCCCTCCCAACCACGTCTCTTCGGCCAATTGCGTGCCGCCACATCAGCGCGCCGCCGTCCGCAGCCAACCGCTCGCGGCCACGTCACCAGACCACGCCCCCCCCCTCCACAACGCGGCCCGCCGGGGCCCGTGCTTGGCCCGCCCGGGCCCGGTCGCCGCCGCCGCTTGCCGCGAGGCCGGAGCTCCCCGAGTCTCTCCATCGCCATGTATCCCGCCGTTGTCGGCGACCAACTCCGACGACCGCGTCCTGCCTCCCGGCTCTTGCATTGCGCAGCACCGCAACCTCCGCACCCTCGCTGCCGCCGCCTTCGTGCGTCGCCGCCAGCCGCTCCTCCGCGCTTGCTCCGCACCGCCGCTACCGTGCTCATCCGCCGCCGCCGCCGCGGATCTCGCCGGCCACCACCCACCGGGCCCATGGTTCCCCACGTCACGGCCTGCCTTCGCCGAATCTGGCAGATCCCGGCGTCCCCGCTCGCTCCCCCCCCCCATTGTTGCATGCTCGCCGGAGCATCGTCGGCGCTCGACCACAAGCAACTCCGCCACCGTCCCGTCGATCGGGGAGAGACCCCGATCCATTCCAGCGCCACTCAAGCCTGCGCGCCCGCGTGGGCCATCGACTGGGCCCGCATCGGTCAGCCCAGCCGCGCCCTCCGCTGGCCTATGGCTCTCCCGCCGACTTGGGCTTAGCCCATGATGTGAGCCCCCCTTTTTTCCCCTCTAAGTCTTTTAGATGTCTGTGAATTTGGCTAAGTCCTTAAAATGCCTTATCATCATGCATTCTTTGATTACTGAAAACTTCTTGCTTTTCTGCCCAAATTGTGCATATAATATGTCCAAATGTTCGTTGTGATATGCTCTTCATATTGTTGTACTGTGGCATGCTTGTTTGAGTTCATCTTGATGCCCTAATCATCGTTGCAAAAGTGCTATATGTTTTAAACTGCTGAAAACTGTTGTTATGTTAGCATGTTGGTGAGGTGATAACTTTGTGCTTGTTGGTCCAAATGGAGTGTATGATATGTCAAAATGTTCATTGTGAAGTGCTCTACATGTTGGTTGCTGTAGCATTCATGTTAGGTGCCATATTGCCATGTTAATCTCTGTTGCAAAAGTGCATGTGGTTGTTAAGTGCTGAAACTTGTTATGAGATGTTGTTTTGTCTTGTTCTTAGCTATTGGTGTGGTTGTTTTTTATGCCACATGTCAATATGTTTTAGAAGCACAATCATGCCATCTTTGCTGTGGTGCAATCCACTTTTCATGATATGCCTTGTGGTGTTTGCAACAAGCTTGTAAAGTAGCCTACTCGCTGTTGTTGTTTCCTGAGACTTGTTGAAATTCTGCTAAGTATGAAACTGTTAAACCTGATGCCATGTTTGCTTGATGCCCCACTCAAATCCATGCTTGTTTTCGGTTTTCCAATGATCATGTCTTGTTGTACATGTTATGCTCTATCCATCCATGTCCTTGTTTGCCCTTATAGCCTGTTGTAGCTTATCTATTTCTTGCTCTCAAGTTGTTATAAAATGTTTTTGTCAGCCTATTATCGGCAAGTTCAGTTTTTCCATGTGAATAACTATTGTACTATGCATCCTAAGACCATGTTCTTGCCATGAGTAGCTTCATAAACATGCCTTCTTGCTGTTGGTTATCTTCCTATGCCATGCTATGCTTTGAGTTGAGTTGCACAAGCTTGCAAACATGCCTACATGTTGTAATTTCTGCCATACCCAGTTTTTTTCTAAGTCTGGATAAACTTATTGCAACTTGCCATGCTAGTTTAATTGTGTTCCAGCAAGTTTTTGGGTGTATTCTGAGTTCATGCTTGTTGCGAATCATGTCTATTTCACATCCATGCCTTTTGTTATCATATTTGGGTGTTGTATCATAAATAGACCTTGCTCCAAATTTGCTATGTTGTTGTTAACTTTAGCTTTGCATTGTAACTTGTTTTGCTCATATCTTCTAGGCCGTTGCTCCATTTTGAGTGTGTCATATATAAAACTTGTGTGTTTTTGCATGTAGAAGCATAATATCATGTTGTTTACATGTTTGGAGTGTGTTTGTTTTTTGTTTGGATGCATCTTGCCTATTTGACATGCTTGACTTGTTTTACTCATATCTTCTAGGCCGTAGCTCCGAATTAAATAAACTTTATATGTAACTTGACTAGATTTTCGAGTAGATCATCATGGTGCATGTTAACTTGCTGTTTAACAACTTTAACTTAATGTCTGTTCAGATCTTGACCATTTTTGAAACGTGCATATGAGGACTTACCGGAATTGTTATATGTTGTTTCCGGCCTCATTTAAACTTGTTGGTTTGTGTTGTTCTTGTGTGCTTCATCCCTTGCCATGAATTGCATCATATAGACTTGTCTTGCATCATACTTGGTTGAACATCTTGTCATGTTCTTTAGTGGTGTGTTTACCATGTTGTGTGCTTCTTCTCGCTAGTTCTTTATCCGTTGTGATCGTGAGGATTCGTTCGACTACACGTGGTTCGTCTTTGCGGCTTCTTCTTCGTCTTCTTCTTGGATTCGTTCTTCTTCCTTGCGGGATATCAGGAAAGATGACCGTCCCCTTGGATACGTTTACTATCATTGCCATGCTAGTTGTCTCGATGCTATCGTTATATGTCGCGCTACCTATCTATTTGTCAGCCTCTCCTTGTTGCCATGAAACATCTAACCTTTCACACCTTCCTAGCAAACCGTTGTTTGGCTATGTTACCCGCTCGCTCAGCCCCTTTTATAGCGTTGTTAGTTGCAGGTGAAGATGAAGATTACTCCATGTCGGAACTTGGATACTTTGGGAATATCACAATATATATTATTATAATTAACACACCTATATACTTGGCAATGGGTGGAAGGCTGGGCCTTTTGCTCGGTGTTTTGTTCCACTCATGCCGCCTTAAGAACCGTTAAACTGGTGTTATGTTCCTTGATTTTGCGTTCCTAACGCGGTTGGGTATATGGGGACCCCTTGACAGTTCGTCTTTGAACAAAACTCTTCCAGCAAGGCCCAACTTTGGTTTTACCATTTGCTATGACTAAATAACTTGCATAGGGACTTTCCGGACCCCGAGGACTTAATTTACAACCCGGGCTAGTGCTCCTCATGAGTGTTGGTCCAAACCTGTCAACCGCCGGTGACCGCCAGGGGCAACTCTGGTATTTGGCCTACAGGAAGTTTGGACAATCCGGACGTGGCCAGAGACGAGATACGCGCGGCTACTATCAGGGTGTCGGCACGCCAGGAGGTCTTGCTGGACTTGTTTTACCATTGTCGAAATGTCTTGTGCACCGGGATTCCGAGACTGATCGGGCTGTCCCTAAGATAAGGGGTAATATTATTATTATCTCTGCTGATCGTGACAGCTTGTGATGGGCTAAGTTGGGACACCCCTGCAGGGTTATGATCTTTTGAAAGCCGTGCCCGCGGTTATGTGGCAGATTGGAATTTGTTAATGTCCGGTTGTAGAAAACTTGTCAGAGGATCCGAAATAAAATACACGAACCGCGTGAGTAACCTTGACCGTATCTTTTCACTTTGAGATGAGAACACGGTGGGGTTATGTTTGACTCGTACGTAGTTCAGGATCTTTAGCGATCATTACTAGTTGCGACCGTTTGCGTAGATGCTCATCTTATTCTTGTACTCATAAGTTAGCCACCATATATTGCTTAGCCGCTACTGCAACCTCACCACTATCCTTTTCCATACCCATTAAGCTTTGCTAGTCTTGATACCCATTGTTGTGGGATTGCTGAGTCCTTGTGGCTCACAGATACTACAACAACAGTTGCAGGTGCAGGTTTCCGATGACTTGACGTGAGAGCGATGTACTTGTGTTGGAGTTCTTTCTTCTTCTGCTTTGTCAGTCTTGGGTTAGGTTCCTGGTCGGCAGCCTGGGATAGCAGGATGGATGTCGTGGTGCTTTTCATGTTTGCATTCGTAGTCGGATGTCTTGTATTGATATTGTTGTATTCATGTGACTTGTATGGATTGTTATCCCCCATGTCTGTATGTAATGGTACGATGTAATGATATCCATCTTGCTAAGTGCTCGAAATGCGGTTGTGCCTCAATCACAAGTTTTATCTAGTGATCGAGATAGAATCGCATCTTGGGCCTGACACTTGATCTCCAAGAGGAGGGGATACAAGGAGCAATGCTCTCAATGCCTATCAAAATACTTTACTAACCCTAATATATGTCGTAGATGCAGAATATATAGCTTTGGGGTCAAGGTAGATGCAGGGGAGGTCGAGGACATGATCACAGCCGTCCATCCTGGGTGGCCTGTGCGCACGAAGTAAGTGGAGCCCGTGCGCACGGGGTATCGAGAGAGTTTCCGAGTAGCCCGTGCGCACGGGGTCGATCGGGGCCCGTGTGCACGGGGGTCACGTGGGCATGGTACAAGCCCGTGCGCATGGGGTGCCGAGGCGCAGCTCCCTGAGTGGTACGTGGACACGGGGGTTCGGAGGCCCGTGCGCACGGGGCTGCCAGTGACTTCTTGTCCAGCTCTAGTCCATCGTATTCTTCATCTCCTTGGCCTTGGGGTGCTTCTCCTTCTTCATGGTGATGTCCCTCATCTTACCTGATGACACATAGCACATTTTGGTGAGGTAGCACCCAAGTTCCGTCCGTGTCTAAATGCATGTTGGTTTGGAAGGATTTCACCTCGGTTTCCAATGCACGTGCTCTAGCTCTTGTCATAGTTCCATGTGGTGCTTGATGTGTTGGTGACGGGTCCATGGGGATGCTTGAAAGATGCTCTTCATCAAGACCCCTCTCGAAGCGGTGGTTCTCCATGTAGATCTCCTGACTCCTCACCTCTGAGGCGGCGTGTGCTGCAGCCACTGCGGCGGTAAGGCTCTTTGCATGCTCTACGAGGCGCTCCTCATCCTCTCGCAGGAACTCGATGTAGCACGCAAGGTCGCTGACGCATGTGTGGGCATCCACCTCCGCCTCTCGTGTTCGGGCGGCGGTGGCGGAGCGGGTGATGACCCCGGCGGTCGACGATGGGCTGGCGGCCATGGCGGCCGACGATGGGGTGGCGGCCACGACCACCACCTCCCTCCTTTGGGCCGCGGTGGCGGAGCGGGCGATGGCTACGATGGTTGGCAGTGGGGTGGCGTCCACGATGGCCACCTCCCACCTTTGGGCCACGGCGGCGGAGCGGGAGATGGACCTTTCGACTGTGGTGTGGCGGCAACTGCAGCCGGCAACAGCTGCTGACAAGCAGCGGCGGTGGAGCATGTGGTGGGTGTTCCGCGCACAACCAATAGGGACGCCACACGCACTACACTACATCAGGGACTGAACCGCCGCCGCGGTGTAGCCTCCCAGCTGGAGCTGTCCTCTGATGACGGCGGAGTGGCTGAGCGACGATGAAGGACCGGTGCCATTGGCGATTGTGAGAGAAGCAGACGAGATATGCTACAGGGAGGGAGGGGAAAATGCGGTGCGGGACTCTCCGGACGTGAATGTTTATATAGCAGGCCGGTAAGAATTGGGATTTTGGGGGATTTCACCGAGTCGGGCGGGAAGCTTGCGCGGGAACCTGCGAGGTTGCGCGGGAAAGGGCTCACCAATGATTCACTAGCGTCACCGTTTGGCCAAAAGAACGCCCCCGCGCGCTGCGCAAGCTTGCGCCGTAAGCCGTCTACGGCAGCGGGGTGACAAGACGTGCGAGAGAAGGACGAAAGGCCACGTACACATACGGTTAATAAAAAAAGTTTGCAATTTAATTACCTACTATACCCCCATCCAGGTTTATACGTATAATTTAACTAATAAAATATGAATGCATGTCGCCAAAGATTATATAGTTGGATTTGTATTTGAACATAGTTTCCAATTATATAATTTTTATAACATGCATTAACATTTTGTAGGTTAAATTTGAGGGCAAAGTATGGCATAGAATATAAAGGGGACTATAGACTAGACGGAGGTAGTAGCACACGGCCGCTCTCTACGCAGCGACGCAACTGTCGTCCGGCTTGTAGGCGACCATTTCCTACGTGTTCAACTGCTCTATGCGTGTGGTTGCTTGCGGTTCATGCGGCCGCGGCACGCTCTTCTCGCGTCCCGCCGCGCGCGCTCTGCTCTCGCGTCCCTCTGGGTGCTCTGCCCTCAACCCTTCACGTGTGCTGCCGGTGTTTGGGATCGGCGCACGATCACGCACGTTTGTGTGCATGTGGTTGCGCCAGGCGCAGCGCGACAATGCAGTTACCCGCTGAAAAAACTATCATGCGGATGCGCAGAGAATCCAGGCCGCCTTGCCCCCATTTATTCCTGTGGCCATTTACCTTCATCTCTCGCGTCACACGACACAATAAGCACACCCACGAGGACACATACAGAGAGGACATCCAGCGGTTCCAATGGCGATCCCCGTGGCTCCAATGGCGCTCCCAGCGGCCCATAATGACAACGGCGGGCAGTTCACCACGCATCACCTAGTGGACACCCACGTGGAGAGGCCCAATCGGTGGTGTACACAAACGATCCGGTCTCGGTGGAGAGCTCCATCCAAACTATGGAGCAGTTCCTTGCCGAGGACAAGTATAAAGTGATCGGCTTCGACCTCGAGTACACCACCGGTCGTGCCGGGCACAATCAGAAGGTTGTCGTTGCCCAGTTGTGTGTGCGACATGACATTCTCGTCTACCACTGCCACCTTGTCACAAGGCCTTGCGAGCGTTTCTCCAGGTTTATCAACAGCTCCGACTACAGTTTCGCTACGGTGGACGATACGTTTCCAACGTATCTATAATTTTTTATTGTTCCATGCTATTATTTATGAAGTCTTGGATGTTTAATGGGATTTATCATTCACTTTTATATCATTTTGGGACTAACCTACTAACCCAAAGGCCCAGTCCAGATTGTTGTTTTTTGCCTGTTTCAGGGTTTTGCAGAAAAAGAATATCAAACGGAGTCCAAACGGAATGAAACCTTCGCGAGAGATATTTTTGGAGAAAATCACGCACGAAGAACTTGAGAACCACGTCAGAAGAGCCACGAGGGGCCCACGCGGGTGGGGGGGCGCCCCCCTTCCCAGGGCGCGCCCCCTACCTCGTGGGGCCCCGTTGACTCCCCCGGTGCTCTCCTTCTTCCTATATAAGTCCACGTACCCCAGAAACTCCATGAACTGAGAAAAAACCCTAATTTCACTGTCGTACCTTCTGTTCTCGTGGAGATCCCATCTTGGAGCCTGTTCCGGAGCTCCAACGGAGGGGGATCCATCACGGAGGCCTTCATCATCATCATCATCATCGCCCTCACCATGAGTTGTGAGTAGTTTACCACAGACCTTCGGGTCCATAGCTAGTATCTAGATGGCTTCTTCTCTCTCTGGATCTCAATACAAAGTTCTCCTCGGTCTTCGAGGAGATCTATTCTATGTAATCTGTTTTTGCGGTGTGTTTGTCGAGATCCGATGAATTGTGAGTTTATGATCAAGGTTATCTATGAAAGATATTTGGTTCTTCTCTGAACTTTTTATGTGTGCTCATAATATCCTTGCAAGTCTCTTCGAATTATTGGTTTGGTTTGGCCTACTAGATCTATGGTTCTTGCAATGGGAGAAGTGCTTGGCTTTGGGTTTAATCTTGCGGTGTCCTTTCCCAGTGATAGTAGGGGCAGCAAGGCACGTATTGTATTGTTGCCATCGAGGATAAAAAATATGGGGTTTATATCATATTGATTCAGTTTATCCCTCTACATCATGTCATCTTGCTTAAGGCGTTACTCTGTTCTTATGAACTCAATACACTAGATGCATGTTGGATAGCTCTCGATGTGTGGAGTAATAGTAGTAGATGCAGAATCGTTTCGGTCTACTTGTCTCGGACGTGATGCCTATATACAATGATCATGCCTAGATAGTCTCATAATTATTCGCTTTTCTATCAATTGCTCGACAGTAATGTGTTTACCCACCATAGAATATCGCTACCATGAGAGAAGCCACTAGAGAAAACTATGGCCCCGGGTCTATTCTCAACATATCAATCTACATCTACTTTTCTTTTACCGCTTTTATTTGTTGTTCTTATAAACTAGAAATACCAAATATATAAACTATCATCTCTATTAGATCTCACTTTCGTAAGTGACTATAAAGGGATTGACAACCCCTTATCGTGTTGGCTACGAAGTTCTTATTTGTTTGTGCAGTTGCGAGGGACTCGCGCGTGGTCTCCTACTGGATTGATACCTTGGTTCTCAAAAACTAAGGGAAATACTTACGCTACTGTGCTGCATCTCCCTTTCCTCTTCGAGGGAATACAACGCAAGCTCAAGAGGTAGCAAGAAGAATTTCTAGCACCGTTGCCGGGGAGGCTTACGCAAAAGTCATATACCAAGTACGTGTCACGAACCCTTATCCTTCGCATTACATTTATTTGCCTCTCGTTTTCCTCTCCCCCACTTCACCCTTGCCGGTTTATTTGCCCTTCTCCCGCCGTGTGCTTATCGTTCGCTTGCTTCTTGTTTGATTGTGTGTGTTGTATTGCTTGCTTGTCACTATGGCTCAGAACAATACCAAATTGTGTGACTTCTCCAATACCAACAACAATGATTTTATTAGCACTCCGATTGCTCCTATTACCGATGCTGAATCTTGTGAGATCAATGCTGCTTTGTTCAATCTTGCCATGAAAGATCAATTCTCCGGCCTTCCTAGTGAAGATGCCGCTACCCATCTAAACAACTTTGTTGATTTGTGTGATATGCAAATAAAAGGGATACGGATAACGATATTGTTAAATTGAAGTTATTTCCGTTTTCACTTAGAGATCGTGCTAAAACTTGGTTTTCCTCTTTGCCTAGAAATAGTATTGATTCATGGAATAAGTGCAAAGATGCTTTTATCTCTAAGTATTTCTCTCCTGCTAAGATCATCTCTCTTAGAAACGATATTATGAATTTTAAGCAACTAGATCATGAGCATGTTGCACAAGCCTGGGAGAGAATGAAATTGATGATACGTAATTGTCATACACATGGTTTGAATCTATGGATGATTATTCAGAACTTTTATGCTGGCTTGACTTTTGCTTCTAGAAATCTTTTAGATTCGACCGCCGGAGGCACTTTCATGGAAACTACCTTAGGAGAAGCTACCAAACTCCTAGATAATATTATGGTTAATTATTCTCAATGGCACACCGAAAGATCTACTAGTAAAAAAGTGCATGCTATCGAAGAAATTAGTGTTTTGAGTGGAAAGATGGATGAAGTTGTGAAATTATTTGCTGCTAAGAGTGCTTCTTCTGATCCAAATGATATGCCTTTGTCCACTTTGATTGAGAATAACAATGAATCTTTGGATGTGAATTTTGTTGGTAGGAATAATTTTGGTAACAATGCTTATAGAGGTAATTTTAATCCTGGGCCTTTTCCTAGTAATTCCTCTAATAATTATGGTAATTCCTATGACAACTCTTATGGAAAGATGCCTTCTGAATTTGAAACTAGTGTTAAGGAGTTTATGATCTCACAAAAGAATTTCAATGCTTTGCTTGAAAAGAAATTGCTTAAGGTTGATGAATTGGCTAGAAGTGTGGATAGAATTACTCTTGATGTTGATTCTTTGAAACTTATATCTATCCCACCTAAGCATGATATCAATGAGTCTCTCAAAGCCATGAGAATTTCCATTGATGAATGCAAAGAAAGAACCGTTAGAATGCGTGCTAAAATAGAAGATTATATTTAATCGTGTTCTTTTAGTTATCATGAAAATAAAGATGAGGATCTGAAAGTTATTGATGTGTCTCCAATTAGATCCTTGTTTTCTAGTATTAATCTTGACAAAGATAGGATTGGAGATAATTCTACTTTAAGGTGTCCCAATGATTCGGAGTTTTTTTATCTTGATGCTAAAATTGCTAAAAGTGGGAGTGAAGAGATTAAAACTTTGCATAGTGAAAGTGCAACTAATCCCCGGGTGGTTTTGGTAATTAATAACAACATATATATCATTGAACTAATAGTTACTTGAGAATCATTTCAGAGAGTTCAGTGATATGGGTATGGCAAGGACTGAAGAAGTGGACCCCCCAAAATGCTAAGGCAAGCATTGGCAAAAGCTCAAGACTCCAT
Organism: Secale cereale; assembly: GCA_902687465.1. NCBI lineage: Eukaryota > Viridiplantae > Streptophyta > Magnoliopsida > Poales > Poaceae > Secale > Secale cereale. The sequence continues at coordinate 690,912,168 of LR738715.1, read as the reverse complement.
TTTTGGTTTAGTGATCCAAGATCACATTGAGTCCATAGGAAAAGCCAATACTATTAAAAGGGGATGAGGTTATGATGATGATCTGGTTGCTCAAGTGCTTAGTGATACATCTCCTAAACTATCAGCAACTTTCACTGCCATAGACACTCATAAGTAGTCTCGGTCCCACCGATATTCCAAACTCAGTCACACCGAGATGAACCACCTCAGCCATAAGCCAAACCCTAGTAAACTCGGATTTTCCGATTCTGAACTCGGTCTCACCGAAACATGAGTTGCCAAGTTTCTGTAACCTTCTGTCATCAAATCGGTGTCACCGAGATGATGAAGTCGGTCCCACCGAAACTGGCATGCTCTTGTCATTGCACGAATCGGACTAACCGAGATTGTATATTCGGTCCCACCGAAAATCCCAACGTTCACATTATTTGAACTATCGGTCTCACCGAGTTGTCCACTTTGGTCCCACCGAGATTGCTCGAATGTGTGTAACGGTTGGATTTTATGTGGAGGCTATTTATACCCCTCCACCCCCTCTTCATTCGTGGAGAGAGCCATCAGAAAGAACTACCACTCCTACCTTACATTTCTGAGAAGAGAACTACCTACCCTTGTGTTGAGATCAAGTTGCTCCACTCCCACCATATGAAGCTTGATCTCTAGCCTTCCCAAGTTGCTTTCCACTCAATCCTTTCTTCCACCACAGCCAAATCAGTGAGGAGAGTTGAGTGTTGGGGAGATTATCATTTGAAGCACAAGAGCAAGGAGTTCATCATCATCTACAACATCTATTACCTTTTGGAGGGTGGTGCCTCCTAGATTGGTTAGGTGTCGCTTGGGAGCCTCCGTCGTCGAGATGTGAAGTTGAACCAAGAAGTTTGTAAGGGCAAGGAGATCGCCTACTTCGTGAAGATCTACCCCGAGTAAGGCTAGCCCTCCGTGGGCGTAGGCCAAGATGGAATAGACAAGGTTGCTTCTTCGTGGACCCTTCGTGGGTGGAGCCCTCCGTGGACTCGCGCAGCCGTTACCCTCCGTGGGTTGAAGTCTCCATCAACGTGGATGTACGATAGCGCCACCTATCGGAACCACAGGAAAAATCACCGCGTCTCCAAAATTGTGTTTGCTCTTCTCCACCTCTCTTTACTACATGTGCAATTTACTTTCCGCTGCCTATACTCTAGAATTGCATGTGTAGGGTGATGCTTGACTTGATCATAATTGTGAATCTGCCAAAAACTGTTCTTTGTCAAAAGGCAGAATTTTTATATTGACAAGTAGTCTAATCACCCCCCCTCTAGACATACTTTCGATCCTACAAGTGGTATCAGAGCTTTGGTCTCCATTGTATTGGTTTCCATTGCATTGGACTCCATAAGCTTGGTTTCACAACCTAGGAGAATATGGCGTCTAGTGAGGGTAATTTTCGTAGAGGTCCTTACTTTGATGGTACAAATTTTGCTAGTTGGAAGCATAAAATGAAAATGCATATTCTTGGTCATAACCCAGCCGCATGGGGCATTATTTGTGTTGGTATGCAAGGTGAATTCTTCGAGGAAGGAAAAGTTCCGGATCGCGAAGCTACACCGGAAGAATTGCGGATGTTGCAAAACAATGCTCAAGCTTGTGACATTCTCTTCAATGCCTTGTGTCCCGAGGAGTTCAACAAAATCAGCCGTCTTGAGAATGCAAAAGAGATTTGGGATACTTTGGTTGAAATGCACGAAGGTACCGAGTCCGTGAAGGAATCAAAGCTAGATATTCTTCAAGGTCAACTTGACAAGTTCAAGATGAAGGATGGTGAAGGAGTCGCTGAAATGTACTCTAGGCTTGCTCTCATCACAAATGAGATTGCCGGCTTAGGAAGCAAAGAAATGACCGACCGATTCATCATCAAGAAGATTCTCAGAGCTTTGGATGGAAAGTATGACACCGTGTGCACTTTGATCCAAATGATGCCAAACTACAAGACTCTCAAGCCAACCGAAGTCATTGGAAGAATTGTTGCTCATGAGATGACACTTAACGATAAGGAAGAGCTTCACAACAAGTCAAGTGGTGCTTACAAAGCTACAAGTGATGCTCCCAGAACCTCAAGTGACAAGTTAGTTTCCAATGAAGAGATAAGCCTAATGGTCAAGAACTTCAACAAATTCTACAAGAATAGAGGCAAAGAGAGAAGCTCAAAGTCTAGATCATATGATGAAAAGAGATCTTCTAGTCGTGATCGAAACTGCTACAATTGTGGAAGACCCGGACACTACTCAAATGAGTGTACGGCTCCCCACAAGAGAAGAGAAGAATCTCCAAGAAGAAGAAGCTCAAGAGATGAGTCACCTCGGAAAGAGAGAAGGAGTAGAGATGATCGTTATGAACGAAGACTCTCTCGGAGAAGCAAGGATTCGGAGAGGAAAGACAAGTCATCAAGGAGCTACACAAGAAGAAAACATCAAGCTCATGTAGGTGAATGGGTCTCCGGCTCCGACTCCGACAATCAATCCGAAGGAAGCTATCACTCCGACTCCGACTACAGTCAAGATGAAGGTGTTGTCGGTCTTGCTCTCGTATCCTCCAACTTCAACTCCTACGACTTATTTGATTCACCAAATGAGGGAATTGGAAGATGTTTCATGGCTAAAGGCCCCAAGGTATCACACCCTGAATTCATTGACTTCGATAGTGATGAGGATGACTTGCTTGGTGAAGATGAGCTCTTGCATGATAAATCCAGTGAGCCTAGTAACGATGAACATGCTAGTAGTCTTTATAGTCGAGAAGAGTCGAATGACAATGCTATGAAAGAGATTGAGCGTCTAACTAAAGAACTAAACACTCTTAAGTTAGCTCATGAAACAACTCAAGAAGATCATAGAGAGCTCCTAAGATCTCATGAGAAGCTACGCTTCGAGAAGCTCACTCTAGAGCAAGAACATGAGTTTCTAAAAGCAATCAATGACGATCTTCGAAAGAAGAGTTCTTCATATCTTGCCAAACGACTTCTCTTGTCTAATTTCTTGCCACCCATTAAGACTAAGCATGACAAGCATAAGAAAAATTCTTCCTCTAGCAATAACAATAACCATGCTAAATCCAATGTTGTTGCTTCTAGTAGTTCTCTTGATTCCACTAACAATGTTTCAAGCCAAGTTACACTTGAGCAAGAGAATAGTTTATTGAAAGGGATCATAGAGAAAGGTGTCTACAAGAGCCTTGCCGGAAGCAAGAACTTTGAGGAAATTGTTCGCAAGCAAGGAAGGCACCGGAAGAATCAAGGAATTGGTTTTGAGCGAAAGTTCAACGCCGAAGGTGTTGAGTGGGAAGAAGGTCAATATCCTACTCCACAGTTTGTTCCTCAAAAGGAGAAGTATGATCCTACTTCTTCCAATGTGGAACAAGCTCAAGATGACCTTCCACCACAAGACCACAAGCTAAAAGGCAAGGACAAGCTTCAAGAGGAGATTGATGCATTTGTTGAAGCACCTCAAGCCATGGTCAAGTGGGTTTCCAAGGAAACGTCAAGTTCTACTTCGTCAAGCTCAACTACAACCCCAAGGATTCCCATCAAGATGATGTGGATCCCGAAGAAGAAGAACTAGAAAGTTCTTGAGGGTGACTCCGCCAACATACTTCACTCACATTCATTTTGGCAAAAACTTGTGCAATCAACTTCCACATCGTGCACTAGTTCATGGAGTCACAAACCCTCTTGTTGGTAAGTCAAGGGACAAGGTAATCATTGCTTTCATGGACATCATCTATTGTGAACGTCAATCTATGTCCATGGATATCCGTGTTTGTTCCTTGTGGGACTAACCCATGTAGGTATTGAAAGTGCCCGAATCCAAAGGATAGCTCCCAACTCTTGATGATCTTCATCAACATTGAGCATCCACATCTTCAACATCTACATGAAGTCTTCTACGACAACCCAAGGTTAGTTTGACCCTTTAAAAGGGGTTCTCACATCTAGGGGGAGCTTTGCTCAAAAAAATTGAGCTAAAGCATCTTCAAATGATGTGAACACATCAATGCTTTATGTAAAAGTGGTAACCCCACTTGTGCTTAAACGATGAGTATGACCTATGATCAAATGTTCTCATTTGGCTCCTAAGTCAATATACTCATATAAAGATGACCTAGTCATCGACAAATTGTGTGTTAGTGGCTAGAGTTTTGGTTGTGCATGTTTGACACATATTTCATTTGCTATCTTATTGTGTGAGCATGTTGGATGCATGATATTATCCATTCGAGGACATCCATTTGTTGTTTTGGTCGTTTTGATTTTTCTGACCAAATGGATGGACAAGAATGCCTAAGTACCTCCCCTAGCTATCTATGCTTTCTTGTCTCAAATTCTATTCATGCTTACATCACAAATTTTGAACAAGTCATTTTCGGACCCTCCGGGTGAGGAGCACTCGGAGCCACCTATCCGTCAAGGGCTAATTTCCAAAACCTTCTAATTGATTTCGGTCAGACCAACTATCTCAAACTCGGTCGAACCGAAAGCATTTAGACTGATCTAGGTTTTCATCTCGGTGAAACCGAGTTGTGATTTTCGGCGTGACCGAAGTGCATAACTGCCTAGCAGTTATCCATCTCGGTGCCACCGAGTTTTACAACTCGGTCCCACCGACAGCGAAGGGGTATATATTCCGAGGGCCGCGCGCGTTGATTCCTCCTTCAAACGTTTCGCCCCCACACCCCTTGCTGCCGTCGCCTTGGTCTCCGGATCGTCGCCGTCGTCGCATGTGCGCCCTCGCCGGAGGTCTCCGTCACCGTCAACGGCCATCTCCTCCGCGCCGTTGCCGCCGTAGAAAAACTCCACCAAGTTAGGGTGAGTTTTGATCCCACTCGTGCTCCCATCTCCGATTCAATGCATGTTTGGATTGCCTAGTATCTTGCCACGATTGAAATCCTCCTGTACACCAGATTGGTTCGTTTGAACTAGATTCGAGTAAAAGTTTTAGGGTTAGGTTTCCGCGGAACACATCTCGGTGAGACCGATTTTATATTTTCGGTATGACCGATTTGGCCTATGGCCATTGCACTGCACCCTTCGGTCCAACCGAGTTGTGCAAAATCGGTGTGACCGAAATGAAGATTCTGTGAAACCCTAGTGTTTTTGGCAGGACCGAAACCCACTTCGGTCAAACCGAAAGTGGTGTGCCAAGCTCCTGTTTAACACTTCGGATTCACCGAACCTTAAACTCGGTCTGACCGAAATGTCTTCTGTGAAAACTTAATACTAGAATTTGAACTCATTTTTTTGCAAAAACTTCTGCAGTTTGTGATGACTCTTCTTCTCTGCCTACACCTTATCTATTCACAGGTTGTCAGCCATGTCAGATGCCAGTGACAGTGAGAACAGGCCAGAGACAATGTTGTTGTGATGGATGAGGAGGATCCGACATCTGTTGAAGGTCAAGCCAAGATCGCAGCTGCTAAGAAAGCCAAAGCTGACAAGGAAGCAGCAGCAGCAGCAGCTAAACCAAAGAGTTTCGGAGAGCAAATTCTTGAAGCTACTCAAAGGATTGAACAATGCCTGGCCAGCATTGAACAGTCTCAGGAGAGCTTAGAGAGGATTGTTGACGAGAAGATCCACGCTCTGGACGTGAAGCTGACTGAAGTACAAGTGACCGTCAACAAGCTCGAGGCAGACATTGAGGAAGCAAAGCAGGACAAGGCAGAGCTTATGCGTGAGTTGCAGGATGACTTAGTCCAGGATTCTCATCGACAGACTGCTCCGGTTCCCAAAGGATCCCGATCAGCTGCTATTCCAGTGACTGACACCAGGACTACAGCTTCAGCACCTCCCACAGTTCCAGCAGTTGCTCCTACTCCAGCTCCAGCTCCAGTGTCCACTCCTCCAGCACAGACATCAGCTGAAGTCTTCGCCGATGCTGTCATATCCACTCCGACATCAACCCAGACGGGAGCCGCCAGCAGAGTCCACAGTGACGCTTAGCTCTATGCTTTTTCGAACTTTTTGGTAACTTGTTGCCAAAGGGGGAGAAATTGTATAGATCATAGGGCTTCGAGAGAGAGAGTGTTGTTGTCTTTGCGCTTTTGCTCTTTCGTTCTTTTGCGGTTTCTTTGAGATACTTTTGGTTTTCGAGACATTCAGTGTGTCTGATACTCCGTTTGATTCTACCTTAATGAGTGCTTGGTCGTACTATGCTTTAATGTGTGCTTAATGCTTATCATATGCTATTCCTATCTCGTATGACCATTTACTCATGTCTTGGTGATTGGGTGCATGCTGTTCATTCTTATCATTTTGTGCGCTCCACCAAGATGTATGTGACATGGAAGAGTGACCCATGATCCTAATCGATTGTGCATTTGCATTCAAACGCAAATCTTAAATAATGCACAAATTTAGGGGCAGCTCTTGCTTATCACATACTTCTCAAAGCGACGATATTATTCATTGATTATATCCTTCGTTGAAGCTTTGATCTATATGTTGTCATCAATTACCAAAAAGGGGGAGATTGAAAGTGCAACTAATCCCCGGGTGGTTTTGGTAATTAATAACAACATATATATCATTGAACTAATAGTTACTTGAGAATCATTTCAGAGAGTTCAGTGATATGGGTATGGCAAGGACTGAAGAAGTGGACCCCCCAAAATGCTAAGGCAAGCATTGGCAAAAGCTCAAGACTCCATTTTTGGTTTAGTGATCCAAGATCACATTGAGTCCATAGGAAAAGCCAATACTATTAAAAGGGGATGAGGTTATGATGATGATCTGGTTGCTCAAGTGCTTAGTGATACATCTCCTAAACTATCAGCAACTTTCACTGCCATAGACACTCATAAGTAGTCTCGGTCCCACCGATATTCCAAACTCAGTCACACCGAGATGAACCACCTCAGCCATAAGCCAAACCCTAGTAAACTCGGATTTTCCAATTCTGAACTCGGTCTCACCGAAACATGAGTTGCCAAGTTTCTGTAACCTTCTGTCATCAAATCGGTGTCACCGAGATGATGAAGTCGGTCCCACCGAAACTGGCATGCTCTTGTCATTGCACGAATCGGACTAACCGAGATTGTATATTCGGTCCCACCGAAAATCCCAACGTTCACATTATTTGAACTATCGGTCTCACCGAGTTGTCCACTTCGGTCCCACCGAGATTGCTCAAATGTGTGTAACGGTTGGATTTTGTGTGGAGGATATTTATACCCCTCCACCCCCTCTTCATTCGTGGAGAGAGCCATCAGAAAGAACTACCACTCCTACCTTACATTTCTGAGAAGAGAACTACCTACCCTTGTGTTGAGATCAAGTTGCTCCACTCCCACCATATGAAGCTTGATCTCTAGCCTTCCCAAGTTGCTTTCCACTCAATCCTTTCTTCCACCACAGCCAAATCAGTGAGGAGAGTTGAGTGTTGGGGAGATTATCATTTGAAGCACAAGAGCAAGGAGTTCATCATCATCTACAACATCTATTACCTTTTGGAGGGTGGTGCCTCCTAGATTGGTTAGGTGTCTCTTGGGAGCCTCCGTCGTCGAGATGTGGAGTTGAACCAAGAAGTTTGTAAGGGCAAGGAGATCGCCTACTTCGTGAAGATCTACCCCGAGTAAGGCTAGCCCTCCGTGGGCGTAGGCCATGATGGAATAGACAAGGTTGCTTCTTCGTGGACCCTTCGTGGGTGGAGCCCTCCGTGGACTCGCGCAGCCGTTACCCTCCGTGGGTTGAAGTCTCCATCAACGTGGATGTACGATAGCGCCACCTATCGGAACCACGGGAAAAATCACCGCGTCTCCAAAATTGCGTTTGCTCTTCTCCACCTCTCTTTACTACATGTGCAATTTACTTTTCGCTGCCTATACTCTAGAATTGCATGTGTAGGGTGATGCTTGACTTGATCATAATTGTGAATCTGCCAAAAACTGTTCTTTGTCAAAAGGCAGAATTTTTATATTGACAAGTAGTCTAATCACCCCCCCTCTAGACATACTTTCGATCCTACACATAGTGATGAACCCACTATTTTGGATTTCAAGGGATTGAATTATGACTATTGCTCTTTGATTGATTGTATTTCCTTGTTGCAATCCGTGCTAAATTATCTGCATGCTTATAGTCAGAATAAAGCTTTCACCAAACACATAGTTGATGCTTTGATGCAATCTTATGAAGAAAAACTTGAGTTGGAAGTTTCTATACCTAGAAAGCTTTATGATGAGTGGGAACCTACTATCAAAATAAAAATAGAAGATCATGAATTCTATGATTTGTGTGATTTGGGTACAAGTGTCTCCACTATCCCAAAAACTTTGTGTGATTTGCTAGGGTTCCATGAGCTTGATTATTGTTCTTTAAATTTGCATCTTGCGAATTCCACTACTAAGAAACCTATGGGAAGAATTAATGATGTTCTTATTGTTGCCAATAGGAATTATGTGCCCGTAGATTTCATTGTTCTTGATATAGATTGCAATCCTTCATGTCCTATTATTCTTGGTAGACCTTTCCTAAGAATGATTGGTGCAATTATTGATATGAAGGAAGGAAATAGTAGATTCCAATTTTTGTTAAGGATAGGCATGGAACACTTTCCTAGAAATAAAATCAAATTACCATATGAATCCATCATGAGAGCCACTTATGGATTGCCTTCCAGAGATGGCAATACCTAGATCTATCTTGTATCGTGCCTAGCTAGGGGCGTAAAACGATAGCGCTTGTTGGGAGGCAACCCAACTTTTTGTTTTTTGTTTTTGTTGCTGTTTGGGAATAAATATTGCATCTAGCCTCTGATTAGATGTGGTTTCATGTTTTGTTTAGTGTTTGTACCAAGTAGAACCTTTGGGAAGACTTGTGTGAAGTTTATGTGATCTTGATGTGAAAAACAGAATCGTTAGCGCTCGCTAAAGTAGTCTTCAGATTTTGCTGGAGAGTAATTTTTAGTTGATTCTTATTTCAGATGATTGGTAGACAAATTCCGCAAATTTACCAATTTAGTTTGAATTTTTTTGGAGTTCCAGAAGTAGGAGAAACCTGCAGATTACTACAGACTGTTCTGTTTTTGACAGATTCTGTTTTTCGTGTGTTGTTTGCTTATTTCAATGCTTCTATGAGTAGTATTGGAGGATATGAACCATATAGAAGTTGGAATACAGTAGGTTTAACACCAATATAAACAAAGAATGAATTCAATGCTGCACCTTTGAGTAGTGGTTTGCTTTCTTATATTAACGGAGCTCACGAGAATTTTTGTCTAAGTTTTGTGTTGTGAAGTTTTCAAGTTTTGGGTATTGCTTTGATGGACTATGGAACAAGGAGTAGCAAAAGCCTAAGCTTGGGGATGCCTCGTGAAGGCATCCCCTCTTTCGTCTTCATTCATCGGTAACTATACTTGGAGCTATATTTTTATTCGCAACATGTTATGTGTTTTGCTTGGAGCGTCTTGCATAATTTGAGTCTTTGCTTGTTAGTTTGACACAATCATCCTTGCTGGACACACCTATTTGAGAGAGTTAAATATGGCCTATAAATTGTTAGAACACTCTATGTGCTTCACTTATATCTTTTGAGTTGAATAGTTTTTGCTCTAGTGCTTCACTTATATCTTTTAGAGCACGATGGTGGTAATATTTTGTAGAAATTGTTGAACTCTCATGCTTCACTTATATCTATTTGAGAGCCTATTAAAACAGCATGGTAATGTGTTTAGGCTAAAGAAACTAGTCTTCACATGATAAACATCCAATGTCAATGTAGTAAAAAAAATTCACACTAAGTGCATTGAATATGATGAGACGTTGGAAGCTTGATAATTGTTTTGAGACATGAGGATAGTGATATTAGTCATGCTAGTGGAGTCATTATTAAATTGAGAAATACTTGTGTTTCCCGTATCATGCACGTATGGAGAACCGCTATGTGACGAAGTTAGAGCATGAGGTATTTGTAGAGTGCCAACCTTTGTGTGGAGGTCGGGGGCGCGCGATGGTTAACTCCTACCAACCTCCCCCCTAGGAGCATGCGTTGATTGCTTTGTTTTTATGACTCATAGATTTTTGCAATAAGTATATGAGTTCTTATGACTAATGTTGAGTCCATGGATTATACGCACTCTCACCCTTCCACCATCACTAGCCTCTCTTGTATCGCGCAACTTTCGCCGGTACCATAAACCCACTATATATCCTTCCTCAAAACAGTCACCATATTGTTCCTCAAAACAGCCACCATACCTACCTATCATGGCATTTCCATAGCCATTCCGAGATATATTGCCATGCAACTTTCCACCGTTCCGTTCATATGACACGCATCTTATTGTCATATTGCCTTTGCATGATCATGTAGTTGACATCGTATCTATGGCAAAGCCACCATGCATTATTTTTATACATGTCACTCTTGTTTCATTGCACATACCGGTACACCGCTAGAGGCATTCATATAGAGTCATACCTTGTTGTTGTAGTATCGTGCTGTAATATCGAGTTGTAATGAAAGTGTGATGATCATCATTATTAGAGCATTGTCCCATGGGAGGAAAGGCTAAATCTATAAAGCCCCTCCGCAAAAAAAAGGCCAAAGAAAAAAAGGCCCAAAAAAATAAAAGAAAAAAGGGACAATTGCTACTATCTTTTTCCACACTTGTGCTTCAAAGTACCACCATGTTCTTCATTGTAGAGAGTCTCATGCTTAGTCACTTTCATATACTAGTGGGAATTTTCATTATAGAACTTGGCTTGTATATTCCAACAATGGGCTTCCTCAAATGCCCTAGGTCTTCGTGAGCAAGCAAGTTGGATCCACACCCACTAGTTTCTTTTGTTGAGCTTTCATGCATATTTAGCTCTAGTGCATCCATTGCATGGCAATCTCTACTCACTCACATTGATATCTATTGATGGGTATCTCCATAGCCCGTTGATATTCCTAGTCAATGTGAGACTATCTCCCTCCTTTTTGTCTTCTCCACAACCACCTCTATTCCACCCATAGTGTTATATCCATGGCTCACGCTCATGTATTGCATGAAAGATGAAAGGTTTGAAAAGATAGAGTATGGAAACAAATGCTTGGCTAAAATCGGGGTTGTGCATGATATGAATATTTAGTGTGATAACAAGGGAGCATAGCCAACACTATATGATTTTGTAGGGATAACTTCCTTTAGCCACAATATTTTGAGAAGATATGATTGCTTTGTTAGTATGCTTGAAGTATTATTATTTCTTATGTCAATATAGACTTTTATCTTGAATCTTTCAGATCTGAACATTCGTGCCACAATTAAGAGAATTACATTGAAAAACTATATTGGTTAGCATTCCACATCAAAAATTCTTTCTTTATCATTTACCTACTCGAGGACGAGCAGGAATTAAGCTTGGGGATACTTGATACATCTCCAACATATCTATAATTTTTTATTGTTCCATGCTATTATTTATGAAGTCTTGGATGTTTAATGGGCTTTATCATTCACTTTTATATCATTTTTGGGACTAACCTAGTAACCCAAAGGCCCAGTCCAGATTGCTGTTTTTTGCCTGTTTCAGGGTTTTGCAGAAAAAGAATATCAAGCGGAGTCCAAACAGAATGAAACCTTCGCGAGAGATATTTTTGGAGAAAATCACGCACGAAGAACTTGAGAACCACGTTAGAAGAGCCACGAGGGGCCCAAGAGGGTGGGGGCGCGGCCCCCTTCCCAGGGCGCGCCCATGCCTCGTGGGGCCCCCGTGACTCCACCGGTGCCCTCCTTCTTCCTATATAAGTCCATGTACCCCCAAAAACTCCATGAACAGAGAAAAAACCCTAATTCCACCGCCGTACCTTCTGTACCCGTGAAGATCTCATCTTGGAGCCTGTTCTGGAGCTCGACCGGAGGGGGGTCCATCACGGAGGCCTTCATCATCATCATCATCGCCCTCACCATGAGTTGTGAGTAGTTTACCAAAGACCTTTGGGTCCATAGCTAGTATCTAGATGGCTTCTTCTCTCTCTCTGGATCTCAATACAAAGTTCTCCTCGGTCTTTGAGGAGATCTATTCGATGTAATCTCTTTTTGTGGTGTGTTTGTCGATATCCGATGAACTATGAGTTTATGATCAAGGTTATCTATGAAAGATATTTGCTTCTTCTCTGAACTTTTTATGTGTGCTCATAATATCCTTGCAAGTCTCTTCGAATTATTGGTTTGGTTTGGCCTACTAGATCTATAGTTCTTGCAATGGGATAAGTGCTTGGCTTTGGGTTCAATCTTGCGGTGTCCTTTCCCATTGACAGTAGGGGCCAGCAAGGCACATATTGTATTGTTGCCATCGAGGATAAAAAGATGGGGTTTATATCATACTGATTGAGTTTATCCATCTACATCATGTCATCTTTCTTAAGGCGTTACTCTGTTCTTATGAACTCAATACACTAGATGCATGCTGGATAGCGGTCGATGTGTGGAGTAATAGTAGTAGATGCAGAATCGTTTCGGTCTACTTGTCTCGGACGTGATGCCTATATACAATGATCATGCCTAGATAGTCTCATAATTATTCACCTTTCTATCAATTGCTCGACAGTAATTTGTTTACCCGCCGTAGAATATCGCTATCATGAGAGAAGCCACTAGAGAAAACTATGGCCCCCGGGTCTATTTTCAACATATCAATCTATATCTACTTTACTTTTACCGCTTTTATTTGCTGTTCTTATAAACTAAAAATACCAAAAATATAAACTATCATCTCTATCAGATCTCACTTTCGTAAGTGACCGTAAAGGGATTGACAACCCCTTATCACGTTGGCTGCAAAGTTCTTATTTGTTTGTGCAGGTGCGAGGGACTCGCGCATGGTCTCCTACTCGATTGATACCTTGGTTCTCAAAAACTGAGGGAAATACTTTTGCTACTGTGCTGCATCTCCCTTTCCTCTTTGAGGGAATACAACGCAAGCTCAAGAGGTAGCAGTGGACACCACCAATGATCTAAAAATGCTCAAGGTTTCGGAATTGAAATGCCCGAATCTTGTCAACATCCAGCACCGCTACAAGGTCTGGGGCAGCGACAAAAACAAACTGAACTCCCTGGTTGACCTTGCCTCACCCATCATCCACCCCTACTACATGAAGATGAAGAATGAGAGCAACAAGGACAAGAACGCCTGGCACAGTGTGTGGCATGAGAGACTGGATGAAGAACATGTCAAGTACGCGGCCAAGGACGCGTACACAAGCTACGAGATGTACAGGCGAATTGTTGACATGAGGAAGTGTCTTCTTCCTACCCCAGACGAGGGATCGAGCCACAGAGCAGTGGCGGGAGCGTCACAAGAAGTAGATGACTAGACGATCGTTTCTCCTACTTTAGTATGCATGCAATTGTTCCAAAGAAAATGCTCGAATGATCTGTATAGTCACTTATGTAATTGGATGTTTATTTTCGTTATA
>LR738715.1:690880253-690898686 GCA_902687465.1 Secale cereale | reverse complement strand
ATATATATATATATATATATATATATATATATATATATATATATATATATATATATATATATATACATGTTATTATTTTGTAGGCAGAGCAAATCACACGGCTTATTAGCAGCAATCCTATGTGGTATTATTGGTCTTCGCACACATTTTTTTATTACGGACCTGTTTGCCGCGTATCACACACATCTTGTTCAGTTGAATCGTTTCCATTGTGTTGCCTAATCACACAGTTCATCCTAGTGAACCGTATGTTGTATATCGCACACACCTTTATCTGGATGCCTGTTTCTTTTGTTCCTCCTCATCGCAAACAGCTAATTAAACTGAACTGTATGCCCTGCATCGCCCACGCAACTAAAATCTGAACTGTGTTTGATGCATCCTCCATCGCAAATGTTTTGCACCTTTTTTGATGTTTTTTTATACCCCCGTTTGTGATTATGGCATAGCACACAGTTTCGTCGAAGGGTCTCTGATCGTAGTGTTGCGTTTGGACCATGCTGCAGTAGTGTTCTGTGCCGGGGCTGAGCTGAGGTGTTAGCATCGGAGCACTTGTGTTACTCCCTGCCGAGCATGTCTCCTCCCCCGTTACCGGCGAATCATCGCACCGGAGCCACTTGGACCTATGGATGAGGGTCTTTATATCCTTCTCCTCCTACCTGGCGGCAATCAGCAAGCAAGATTAGTTAAAAGATGGGAGCAGGGGGACCAAAGAAGATGCAAGGGAAGGAAAATACAAGAGGGAGGAGTGATCTCTCTTACTCTTTGTCGATAAGCATGTAGTTTAGCTCAAACTCCATGGGTGGTGTGGCGGCCCTGCTCCTCTTCTGGGGCATAGGATTGGAGCTTCTCGATGGCTTCAGGCCCTACCGGGGAACAGGGGGCTCCGATGAAGTTGAACTCTACGAAGAGCTCGAATGATTTCCTGAATCATCATCTGAGGATGGAAGACGTTTGGCGGGATGTGTCATGGCTCGAGAGATACGAGGAGAATGGCGATGGACAGCTTCAGAGACGCTGGTCCTGGTGGCGGCCTCCTTCGTTCCTCGAGCCACTGGCGCAGGGTTTGGGGCTGTTGTTCCTCGATTGGCTGTCCGCTTGCGGACACGCATGCCAAATGCGGCTCGGGGGCTTGAGGGCCCTATGAAAGCCACACCCCTCTCCAGGTATCTCTACATCCTCCTCCCCGTCTTCTGCAAGAGACTTTGTCACCGTGGTGTACATGGCCTTGATCCGGAAAAGGCCATCCATGGCGAGCTCTTCCTTGGCAGACTCCTCCGAGACCGGCGTCTCGCCCCTGCCGCGGGAAGAGGTCCTCCTCTAGCTTTCCCCTTACCCTTCGCCGCCTTCTTGTCTTTCTTTGCTGCCGCAACTCGTGCCGCCCTATCCTCCTCCAGTCGCTTCTAGATGTACGCCACTGCCACCGAGGACGTGTGCTTGTACATTTTAGTCTCCACCCTGGAAACCCTTTCTACAAGAGTGGAGGAACATTCCAGCTCTTCATCAAGAGTGGGCAACCGCCAGTCACTCGAGATGCCAGCGACATTCCATTGGGGCATCCATTGCAGGATTTGGCTCCTGGCAGAGTTAACGTTCAGTGGGATAACACCCGCCAGCAACGAGAACAACCCGAAGCGGTAAAATAGTTGATTGCATAGCCAGGCATGGCCATAAACCGTCAGGTTGTTGGCCAGGCCGGGGAGCAACCTCATCATATATGTCGCGTCCCCATACTCCCAGGAAAACCTATCCCTTTGTTGTAAAGGAGCGATCCGTCGGAGAAGGAAATCCGCTCCCACATGCTCCACAGTTAGCCCGACAGCCTTCAAGCGAGTAATCCTATTAATTGCCGGGCGGAGCCTGTCTTCGGTGAGGCTAAGCTCCTTCCAGTCATTATTGTGCTTTATGCATTCTGTCCTTGCTCGGCAGAACTCAGGGGCTTCTTCATCCTGAATCCAGCACCAATCACCTCTCCATTCCTTCCAGCAGCTGCGCTAGTTGCCGGATATATAATCCCAATCCCTCCGCGGTATCACCCGCGGCATCCTTCTTATGTTGCCCGAGTGGTGTTTTTTATTCTCCACCCGCGGGACAAAATAATGCCGGAACAAATCAACATTGGGGGCCACCCCAACAAAGTTCTCGCACAAATGAGTAAATATCGCCATGCATGCCATTGCATTTGGCGTGAAATCCATAAGATGAAATCCGTAAACCGCCATCATCACCTCGAAGAAATCTGAGTAATTGGAGCAGAGGTCGCAGATGAAATACATGCAAAAGAACCGATATGAATCTAGTGGGTCTTCTTTCCCCTCCACCAAAACTTTGGGAGCGTCGTGCCCCTCCGGGATGACCCTCCCCCACAGATATCCATACCTCGCCTGCAGTATGGCGGCATTGAGGTTTGATGTGACGAAGGCAGTTGCTTGGCTTGTGGAGGAAGATGAAGCAGAGGAAAGACGGGCAATGGATGAGCAGTATCGTTCCGCATTTTTTCCTTTTTATGGGATAAGACGTGGGGTGGCGCGGCTCTTCAGAAAAAGTTACTGTTTTTTACATTAACTGCTACAGTCCCACGCCCGCGCGATTCGCGATAATTGTGTGAAGTGGACGTTGGACAAAACTGGTCATCATAATGAGCCGTTGTATGGCTTCTCCCTATCACGTGTCTGTGCACTGTTTGGGGCCTAACCCAACATTCCCAGCGACACGTTCGGCTCAGGCCCCGGGGCTTATGTCGGGGTACACAAACAGGGGTATGTGTTTTCCCCTGACTAGTGCCCGGACAACAAGTGCACATGCTCAAGGGCAAGTTTGCAGCATCAGGCACCAGATCAAAACACGAAGATATCAGCTCCATGAGGAATCAGAGGGTTGGTCAAGGAGATCAACATAACCAAGACCAGCCAAAGACACAAGACACTACCAGAAGAAGAACCATCCTTGCCGGGCATGCGAGCCTGGCAAGGAGCCGGATTTCCCCCGGCAGCAAGCCATGGTCTGCTCCTGAGTCCGGAGCGAACGCTCAGTGTTGCCATTGAATGTTATGACACCATTGGGTCCTGGCATTCTGAGCTTGAGATGAGCATATTGCGGGACTGCGTTAAAGCGTGTGAAGGTTGTACGCCTCAAAAGCACATGATATCTGCTCCGGAAGGGTACGATGTCGAAGACTAACTCTTCGCTTCTGAAGTTTTCGGGTGAGCCAGAGAATACCTCCAGGGTGACCATGCGTGTGCAACGGGCTTCGACGTGTGGAATGACACGTTTAAAGGTGGTGGTACTTGGTTTGATCCGGGATGAGTTGGTGCCCCTCTTCCTAACAATGTCCTCGTAAATGAGGTTGAGGATATTGCCTCCATCCATGAGGACACATGTTAGATGGTAACCATCGACTATTGTGTCCAGGACGAGTGCCACCGATCTGTCATGTCTGCTGATGGTCGCATTTGTCAAATGTGATCAGGTAAGCCGACCAAGGATTGAAATTTGGGGCAACAGGCTCTAACGCGTATACATCTTGAAGTTCTCGCTTCCTCTCCCTCTTGGGGATATGCGTAGCGTAGATCATGTCGACTTCAGTTACCTCGTTAGGGAATTTATTTTGGCCGCCATTATCGGGCCTCCGAGGTTCGTCCTCATCATGACTGCGATGTCGGGTTGTGTCCTGCCCCTATCTTGCCATCTTGTCAGCTTGATTGAAGACCCAACAGTTCCTATTAGTATGGGTTGATGGCTTGTCCGAAGTGTCATGAATTTGGCAACGCCAGTCCAGGATTTTATCCAACTGGTTGGGTCCATCCTTGTTTCCTTTAAAGGGCTCACGCTTCTGCCCGAATATAGGTCTGGTGAAGCTCGCGTTGACTACGGCATCCTTGTTATCGCTATAGCCGTTCTTGTGTATGCGCTTGTTTTTGTTGCTCCTAGGCTTTCCGTTGGTGTCGCGTGTGTCTGAGGTGTCGACCTCACCATTATGTGTGATGCAGGCCAGCCAGCTGTCTTCTCCCGCACAAAACTGAGTCATCGGCGAGGTAAGATCAACCATGGTCCTCGGCCTGTCCTGTCCGAGCTGGCGGGCTAGCCACTCATCTCGGATGTTATTCTTGAAGGCAGTGATGGCCTCGGCATCAGAGTAGTGTATGATCTGATTCTTTTAGTAAGGAACTGATTCCAGAATTTTTGAGCTAATACACCTTGCTGCTGGGTGACTCGGCTGAGGCCGTCAGCATTCGGGTGTCAGACATAAGTTCCATGGAAGTTTGGACAAAATGCATATTCCAGAGGTGCCCAGCTCCAATAGAGTGAGGTGGAAGGCTGTTAAGCCAATGCCTTGTCGGACCCTTTAATTTGAGCGGTAAATATTTAATGGCATGGAGATCGTCCTGTTCGCCATATGGATATGAAGTAGGAAGTCTTCTATCCATACTGTCGGGTTTGTGGTTCCGTTGTAAGATTCTATATTTATGGGTTTAAACCCTTCCGGGAATGGTGCTCCATTACCCTATCTGGGAAATAGATCGGGTGGGCTGGACCTCAGAACCGAGCAGTATCACGTTGGTAGTCGGAGGAGAGCCATGACTAGGCCTCATCTCGGGCGCGGTGGTTCCTCTCCATCCAGGCCTCATAGCCGTCTGGCCCGACCGACGCTCGTCCTCGTGATCCATAGATGAACCAAGGAGGTGCCAGGTTCACCTTAGTGTGACGTCGAACGCCATGAGGGTCTAAGTAGTCGACAGGGTCCTTGCCGTGACGGCGTGGAGGAGGTTGGGGTTGGGATTCTCGTGTGTTGGCATGTCTCGTCCTCTAGGGGTCGGTCAAGCTCGCAGGCAACCAACTCCTCGTCGAACTCCGGTAGGAGACACCTGCGTGGGTAGCGCGTTGTGGTGTCGATCCTCTAAATCTTGCTCGGCGGAGAGAACTTCAACCGACTTATCATTTCGTGAGTCGTTATGGCTTGCAGCAGCTGTTGGGGAACGTAGTATTTTTAAAATTTTCCTACGATCACGCAAGATCTATCTACTAGATGCATAGCAACGAGAGGGGAGTGTGTGTCTACGTACCCTCGTAGACCGGGAGCGGAAGCGTCAAGTGACGCGGTTGATGTTGTCGAACTTCTTCACGATCAAACCGATCAAGCACTGAACGTACGGCACCTCCGCGTTCAGCACACGTTCAGCTTGATGACATCCCACGAGCTCTTGATCCAGTTGAGCTTCACGGGAGAGTTTCGTTAGCACGACGGCGTGGTGACGGATATGATGTATTCACCGGCGCAGGGCTTCGCCTAAGCTCCGCGACGGTATGACCGAGGTGTGTTTCTATGGAGGGGGGCACCGCACACGGCTAAAACAATTCAACTTGTGTGTCTTTGGGTGCCCCCCTGCCCCCGTATATAAAGGAGCAAGGGGGGAGGCCGGCCGGCCCTTGTTTGGTGCGGCTAGGGTTGAAATCCTACTAGGAATAGGATTGCAATCCTATTCCTAGTAGGAATCACCAAAAGAAGGAAGAGAGGGAAAGGAAAAAGGAGAGGTGGCGCCCCCCCAATCCTAGTCCAACTAGGAACCCTAGGTGGGGCGCCGGCCAGCTCTATGGGCTGCCTCTCTCTTTCCCTTAAGGCCCACTATGGACCATCCCCCCTCGTAGGGGGTTCCGGTAACCCCCTCCGGCAATCCCGTTAAATCCGAAACTTTTCCGGAACACTTCCGGTGTCCGAATATAGTCGTCCAATATATCAATCTTTATGTCTCAGGCATTCCGAGACTCCTCGTCATGTCCGTGATCTCATCCGGGACTCCGAACAACCTTCGGTACATCAAAACTCATAAACTCATAATACCGATCGTCATCAAACGTTAAGCGTGCGGACCCTACAGGTTCGAGAACTATGTAGACATGACCGAGACTCATCTCCGGTCAATAACCAATAGCAGAACCTGGATGTTCATATTGGCTCCTACATATTCTACGAAGATCTTTTATCGGTCAAAACCGCATAACAACATACGTTGTTCCTTTTGTCATCGGTATGTTACTTGCCCGAGATTCGATCGTCGGTATCTCTATACCTAGTTCAATATCATTACCGGCAAGTCTCTTTACTCGTTCCGTAACACATCATCTCGTGACTAACTCATTAGTCTTTTGCTTGCAAGGCTTAGTGTGATGTGTGTTACCGAGAGGGCCCAGAGATACCTCTCCGACACTCAGAGTGACAAATCCTAATCTTGATCTATGCCAACACCACGAATACTTTCGGAGACACCTGTAGAGCATCTTTATGATCACCCAGTTACGTTGTGACGTTTGATAGCACACAAGGTGTTCCTACGGTATTCGGGAGTTGCATAATCTCATAGTCATAGGAACATGTATAAGTCATGAAGAAAGCAATAGCAGTAAAACTAAACGATCATAGTGCTATGCTAACGGATGGGTCTTTTCCATCACATCATTTTCCTAATGATGTGATCCCGTTGATCAAATGACAACTCATGTCTATGGCTAGGAAACATAACCATCTTTGATCAATGAGCTAGTCTAGTAGAGGCATACTAGGGACATACTGTTTTGTCTATGTATCCACACATGTACTAAGTTTCCGGTTAATACAATTCTAGCATGAATAAAAGACATTTATCATGATATAAGGAAATACAAATAACATCTTTATTATTGCCTCTAGGGCATATTTCCTTCAGTCTCCCACTTGAACTAGAGTCAATAATCTAGATTACAAAGTGATGATCCTTACACCCATGGAGTCTTGGTGCTGATCATGTTTTGCCCGTGGAAGAGGCTTAGTCAACGGGTCTGCAACATTCAGATTCGTATGTATTTTGCAAATCTCTAAGTCTCCCTCCTTGACTAGATCGCGGATGGAATTGAAGCGTCTTTTGATGTGCTTTGTTCTCTTGTGAAACCTGGGTTCCTTCGCCAAGGCTATGGCTCCAGTGTTGTCACAAAAGATTTTCATTGGACCCGATGCACTAGGTATTACACCTAGATCGGATATGAACTCCTTCATCCAGACTCCTTCATTTGCTGCTTCCGAAGCAGCTATGTATTCCGCTTCACTCGTAGATCCCGCCACGACGCTCTGCTTGGAACTGCACCAACTGACAGCTCCACCGTTCAATAAAAATACATATCCGGTTTGTGACTTTGAGTCATCCGGATCAGTGTCAAAGCTAGAATCGACGTAACCGTTTACGACGAGCTCTTTGTCACCTCCATACACGAGAAACATATCCTTTGTTCTTTTCAGATACTTTAGGATGTTTTTGACCGCTGTCCAGTGATCCACTCCTGGATTACTTTGGTACCTCCCTGCTAGACTTATAGCAAGGCACACATCAGGTCTGGTACACAACATTGCATACATGATAGATCCTATGGCTGAGGCATAGGGAATGACTTTCATTTTCTCTCTATCTTCTGCAGTGGTCGGGCATTGAGTCTTACTGAACTTCACACCTTGTAATACAGGCAAGAACCCTTTCTTTGACTGATCCATTTTGAACTTCTTCAAAATCTTATCAAGGTATGTGCTTTGTGAAAGTCCAATTAAGCGTCTTGATCTATCTCTATAGATCTTGATGCCTAATATATAAGCAGCTTCACCGAGGTCTTTCATTGAAAAACTCTTATTCAAGTATCCTTTTATGCTATCCAGAAATTCTATATCATTTCCAATCAACAATATGTCATCCACATATAATATTAGAAATGCTACAGAGCTCCCACTCACTTTCTTGTAAATACAGGTTTCTCCAAAAGTCTGTATAAAACCATATGCTATGATCACCTCATCAAAGCGTATATTCCAACTCCGAGATGCTTGCACCAGTCCATAGATGGATCGCTGGAGCTTGCATACTTTGTTAGCACCTTTTGGATTGACAAAACCTTCTGGTTGCATCATATACAACCCTTCTTTGAGATATCCATTCAGGAATGCAGTTTTGACATCCATTTGCCAGATTTCATAATCATAAGATGCGGCAATTGCTAACATGATTCGGACAGACTTTAAGCATCGCTACAGGTGAGAAAGTTTCATCGTAGTCAACTCCTTGAACTTGTCGAAAACCTTTCACAACAAGTCGAGCTTTGTAAACAGTAACATTACCGTCTGCGTCAGTCTTCCTCTTGAAGATCCATTTATTTTCGATGGTCTGCCGATCATCGGGCAAGTCAACCAAAGTCCACACTTTGTTCTCATACATGGATCCCATCTCAGATTTCATGGCTTCAAGCCATTTTGCGGAATCTGGGCTCATCATCGCTTCCTCATAGTTCGTAGGTTCATCATGGTCTAGTAACATGATTTCCAGAACTGGGTTGCCGTACCATTCTGGTGCGGAACGTACTCTGGTTGATCTACGACGTTCAGCAGAAACTTGATCCGAAGTTTCATGATCATTATCATTAACTTCCTCACTGATTGGTGTAGGAATCACTGGAACAATTTTCTGTGATGTACTACTTTCCAATCCGGGAGAAGGTACAATTACCTCATCAAGTTCTACTTTCCTCCCACTCACTTCTTTCGAGAGAAACTCTTTCTCTAGAAAGGATCCATTCTTAGCAACGAATATCTTGCCTTCGGATCTGTGATAGAAGGTGTACCCAACAGTCTCTTTTGGGTATCCTATGAAGACACATTTCTCCGACTTGGGTTCGAGCTTATCAGGTTGAAGCTTTTTCACATAAGCATCGCAGCCCCAAATATTAAGAAACGACAACTTTGGTTTCTTCCCAAACCATAGTTCATAAGGTGTCGTATCAACGGATTTAGATGGTGCCCTATTTAACGTGAATGCAGCTGTCTCTAAAGCATAACCCCAAAACGATAGTGGTAAATCGGTAAGAGACATCATAGATCGTACCATATCTAATAAAGTACGGTTACGACGTTTGGATACACCATTACGCTGTGGTGTTCCAGGTGGCGTGAGTTGTGAAACTATTCCACATTGTTTCAAATGAAGACCAAACTCGTAACTCAAATATTCTCCTCCACGATCAGATCGTACAAACTTTATTTTCTTGTTACGATGATTCTCTACTTCACTCTGAAATTCTTTGAACTTTTCAAATGTTTCAGACTTGTGTTTCATTAAGTAGATATACCCATATCTGCACAAATCATCAGTGAAAGTCAGAAAATAACGATACCCGCCGCGTGCTTCAACACTCATTGGTCCACATACATCAGTATGTATGATTTCCAACAAATCTGTTGCTTGCTCCATAGTTCCGGAGAACGGAGTTTTAGTCATCTTGCCCATGAGGCATGGTTCGCAAGCACCAAGTGATTCATAATCAAGTGATTCCAAAAGTCCATCATTATGGAGTTTCTTCATGCGTTTTACACCAATATGACCTAAACGGCAGTGCCACAAATAAGTTGCACTATCATTATTAACCTTGCATCTTTTGGTTTTAATATTATGAATATGTGTATCACTACAATCGAGATCCAATAAGAATAGACCACTCTTTAAGGGTGCATGACCATAAAAGATATTATTCATTAAAATAGAACAACCATTATTCTCTGATTTAAATGAATAACCGTCTCGCAACAAACAAGATCCAGATATAAGGTTCATGCTCAACGCTGGCACCAAATAACAATTATTTAGGTCTAAAACTAATCCCGAAGGTATATGTAGAGGTAGCGTGCCGACGGCGATCACATCGACTTTGGAACCGTTTCCCACGCGCATCGTCACCTCGTCCTTAGCTAATCTTCGTTTAATCCGTAGTCCCTGTTTCGAGTTACAAATATTAGCAACCGAACCGGTATCAAATACCCAGGTACTACTACGAGCATTAGTAAGGTACCCATCAATAACATGTATATCACATATACCTTTGTTCATCTTGCCATCCTTCTTATCCGCCAAATACTTGGGGCAGTTCCGCTTCCAGTGTCCAGTCCCCTTGCAGTAGAAGCACTCAGTTTCAGGCTTGGTTCCATACTTGAGTTTTTCTGCAAGAGCAGCAACAATCTTGCTATTCTCCTTGAAAATCCCTTCCTTGCCCTTTTTCTTGAAACTAGTGGTATTGTTAACCATCAACATTTGATGCTCCTTTTTGATTTCTACCTCCGCAGCTGTGAGCATAGCGAAGAGCTCGGGAATTGTCTTTTGCATCCCTTGCATATTATAGTTCATCACGAAGCCATTATAGCTTGGTGGCAGTGATTGAAGAATTCTATCAATAACACTATTCTCATCAACTTGGCAACCAAGTTGAGTCATATGATTGTAGTGCCCATACATTGTGAGCAAGTGTTCACTGATAGAACTATTCTCCTCCATCTTGCAGCTGTAGAACTTATTGGAAATCCTATATTTCTCAATTCGGGCATTTGCTTGAAATATTAACTTCAACTCCTGGAACATCTCATATGGTCCATGACGTTCAAAACGTCGTTGAAGTCCCGGTTCTAAGCCGTAAAGCATGGCACACTGAACTATCGTGTAGTCATCAGACCGCGATTGCCAGACGTTCAAAGCGTCCACATTAGCGGGAGGGGGCTTGTCACCTAGCGGTGCTTCAAGGACATAATTCTTCTGTGCAGCAATGAGGATAATCCTCAGGTTACGGACCCAGTCCGTGTAATTGCTACCATCATCTTTCAACTTAGCTTTCTCTAGGAATGCATTAAAATTCAAAGGAACGGTAGCACGGGCCATTGATCTACAATAACATAGATATGCAATAACTATCAGGACTAAGTTCATGATAAATTAAAGTTCAATTTAATCATATTAATTAAAGAACTACCACTTAGATAGACATCCCTCCGGTCATCTAAATGATCACGTGATCCAAATCAACTAAACCATGTCCGATCATCACGTGAGATGGAGTAGTTTCAATGGTGAACATCTTATGTTGATCATATCTACTATATGATTCACGCTCGACCTTTCGGTCTCCAGTGTTCCGAGGCCATATCTGCATATGCTAGGCTCGCCAAGTTTAACCCGAGTATTCTGCGTGTGCAAAACTGGCTTACACCCGTTGTATTTGAACGTAGAGCTTATCACACCCGATCATCACGTGGTGTCTCGGCACGACGAACTTTCGCAACGGTGCATACTCAGGGAGAACACTTATACCTTGAAATTTAGTAAGGGATCATCTTATAATGCTACCGTCGTTCTAAGCAAAATAAGAAGCATAATAAGATAAACATCACATGCAATCAAAATATGTGACATGATATGGCCATCATCATCTTGTGCTTTTGATCTCCATCTTCAAAGCACCGTTATGATCACCTTCGTCACCGGCGCGACACCTTGATCTTCATCGTAGCATCGTTGTCGTCTCGCCAACTATTGCTTCTACGACTATCGCTACCGTTTAGTGATAAAGTAAAGCAATTACATGGCGATTGCATTTCATACAATAAAGCGACAACCATATGGCTCCTGCCAGTTGCCGATAACTTTACAAAACATGATCATCTCATACAAAACCGTATAACTCATCATGTCTTGACCATATCACATCACAACATGCCCTGCAAAAACAAGTTAGACGTCCTCTACTTTGTTGTTGCAAGTTTTACGTGGCTGCTATGGGCTTAGCAAGAACCGTTCTTACCTACGCATACAAAACCACAACGATGTTTCGTCAAGTATGTGTTGTTTTAACCTTCACAAGGACCGGGCGTAGCCACACTTGATTCAGCTAAAGTGAGAGAGACAGACACCCGCCAGTCACCTTTAAGCAACGAGTGCTCGTAACGGTGAAACCAGTCTCGCGTAAGCGTACGCGTAATGTCGGTCCGGGCCGCTTCATCTCACAATACCGCCGAAGCAAAGTATGACATGCTGGTAAGCAGTATGACTAGTATCGCCCACAACTCATTGTGTTCTACTCGTGCATATCATCTACGCATAGACCTGGCTCATGATGCCACTGTTGGGGAACGTAGTATTTTTAAAATTTTCCTACGATCACGCAAGATCTATCTACTAGATGCATAGCAACGAGAGGGGAGAGTGTGTCTACATACCCTCGTAGACCGGGAGCGGAAGCGTCAAGTGACGCGGTTGATGTTGTCGAACTTCTTCACGATCCAACCGATCAAGCACCGAACGTACGGCACCTCCGCGTTCAGCACACGTTCAGCTTGATGACGTCCCACGAGCTCTTGATCCAGTTGAGCTTCACGGGAGAGTTTCGTCAGCACGACGGCGTGGTGACGGATATAATGTATTCACCGGCGCAGGGCTTCGCCTAAGCTCCGCGACGGTATGACCGAGGTGTGTTTCTGTGGAGGGGGGCACCGCACACGGCTAGAACAATTCAACTTGTGTGTCTTTGGGTGCCCCCCTGCCCCCGTATATAAAGGAGCAATGGGGGAGGCCGGCCGGCCCTTGTTTGGTGCGGCTAGGGTTGAAATCCTACTAGGAATAGGATTGCAATCCTATTCCTAGTAGGAATCACCAAAAGAAGGAAGAGAGGGAAAGGAAAAAGGAGAGGTGGCGCCCCCCCCCCCCAATCCTAGTCCAACTAGGAACCCTAGGTGGGGCGCCGGCCAGCTCTATGGGCTGCCTCTCTCTTTCCCTTAAGGCCCACTATGGACCATCCCCCCTCGTAGGGGGTCC
This sequence comes from Secale cereale, assembly GCA_902687465.1. Lineage (NCBI taxonomy): Eukaryota > Viridiplantae > Streptophyta > Magnoliopsida > Poales > Poaceae > Secale > Secale cereale. The sequence goes on along the minus strand of LR738715.1, from coordinate 690,886,048 downwards.
CGATAACCCCCTCCGGCAATCCCGTTAAATCCGAAACTTTTCCGGAACACTTCCGGTGTCCGAATATAGTCGTCCAATATATCAATCTTTATGTCTCGGACATTCCGAGACTCCTCGTCATGTCCGTGATCTCATCCGGGACTCCGAACTACCTTCGGTACATCAAAACTCATAAACTCATAATACCGATCGTCATCAAACGTTAAGCGTGCGGACCCTACAGGTTCGAGAACTATGTAGACATGACCGAGACTCATCTCCGGTCAATAACCAATAGCGGAACCTGGATGTTCATATTGGCTCCTACATATTCTACGAAGATCTTTTATCGGTCAAAACCGCATAACAACATACGTTGTTCCTTTTGTCATCGGTATGTTACTTGCCCGAGATTCGATCGTCGGTATCTCTATACCTAGTTCAATATCGTTACCGGCAAGTCTCTTTACTTGTTCCGTAACACATCATCTCGTGACTAACTCATTAGTCTTTTGCTTGCAAGGCTTATTGTGATGTGTGTTACCGAGAGGGCCCAGAGATACCTCTCCGACACTCAGAGTGACAAATCCTAATCTTGATCTATGCCAACACCACGAATACTTTCGGAGACACCTGTAGAGCATCTTTATGATCACCCAGTTACGTTGTGACGTTTGATAGCACACAAGGTGTTCCTACGGTATTCAGGAGTTGCATAATCTCATAGTCATAGGAACATGTATAAGTCATGAAGAAAGCAATAGCAGTAAAACTAAACGATCATAATGCTATGCTAACGGATGGGTCTTTTCCATCACATCATTCTCCTAATGATGTGATCCCGTTGATCAAATGACAACTCATGTCTATGGCTAGGAAACATAACCATCTTTGATCAATGAGCTAGTCTAGTAGAGGCATACTAGGGACATACTGTTTTGTCTATGTATCCACACGTGTACTAAGTTTCCGGTTAATACAATTCTAGCATGAATAAAAGACATTTATCATGATATAAGGAAATACAAATAACATCTTTATTATTGCCTCTAGGGCATATTTCCTTCAGCAGCTTCTACGTGTGCTTCATGCTACGATCTGTGGCGATGAGGCGTTGTCAAAAACTATCTTGTTCAAAAGGGTCCTCGAGGACAAGGTAGTCTTCTGAACCGAGACTCTCGTCCTCCTCGAATTCCGGCATGTAGTTTTCATCGGCCCCTTTAAAGAGGTCGTCGGGACCTAGGTACTCAGGATTCCCATGGGCATGTCGTTGTGAACTAGGGAAGCTTTAGGGTTTTCCTCAGGGTTATCGGCCTCATAGGCGGCTGTGCCGCCATTATCGGCAGTGGTGTTGTTACTGATGGCTTCCCCGTTGCTGGCCCTTTTGCATGTGTGCCGACGTCTTGGAGGGGAGTTTGGGGTGTCCACCATGTAAACATCATAGGTGGATGTTGCGGTCCACTTGCCCATGCTCTCTACCGGCAAGGTATTTTCAGTAGGGACATCAGCATCTTCATCCATGTCTGTGGCCTCTTCGTAGTCTAACGCCTCGGTTAAGTCATCACTCGTGGAGACTAGATGGGTGGTGGGTGAGATGTAAATTTCCCGTTCGTTGGTTTTAAGTCTGATCTTGTCGTAGACCGAGGTCTTGTCATCAGAGATCGACATTCTTTGGATGCGGTCGAGTATCTCATTCATGTGAGATAGTTCTTTCGGTTTAAGGGCATGGTGGTAGGCGAGGCTGGCTCGAAGTACACCCGGCGTGTAGACTGGTTCGCTCTCGACGCCGATGGGATCATAGGGCAACTCTGGATCATGCGCCGGAGTCGATTCTTTATCTGTTGTAGTTGTGAGGTAGGAAACTGGACCGGGCTCCGGTCCAGGGGTCATGCCGAGATCTTCCAGGGAAGCCGAAGTGTTAGGTCTGGCGCCCTCTAGAGAGGTCGATTCAGGGGTCGAGCTCCCATTGATTGTCCAATCTCCCGCGGGATGAATTCGCCACGGAGATCGGCAGTGTATTCTAGGCCCCCAAAGGCCACGATCTGACCCAGGGTGTAGTTGTCAACGGAGGCCAGGTGGCCCGTTGAGTCGGCGCAGAACATCATGCTGCAGAACACGAAAAGTTGGCCAGGGACGTAAACGCTCCTCATGTTGTTGCTGCTACTTCTTGAGCTTGCGTTGTTTTTTCCCTTGAAGAGGAAAGGGTGATACTGAAAAATAGTGATAAGTATTTCCCTTAGTTAAGAACCAAGGTGTCAATCCAGTAGGAGGAACATGCAAGTCTCGAATCGTTGTACCTACACAAACAAACATATACTTGCACCCAACGCGAAAAAAGGGGTTGTCAATCCCTTCACGGTTACTTGCAAGGATGAGATCTAATAGTGATGGGTATAAAATATAAGTAAACGTTCAAACCAAAATAAAAGTAAATAAATTGCAGCAAGCTATTTTTGTGTTTTTTTATTTTATAGATCAAAAGCAATATGATAAAAGATAGACCCGGGGGCCATAGTTTTCAATAGAGGCTTCTCTCTTGAAAGAAAGTATACGATGGGTAAACAAATTACTATTGAGCAATTGATAGAAAAGCGCATAGTTATGATGATATCCAAGGCAATGATCATGTATATAGGCATCATATTGGAGATAGGTAGACCGGCTTCTGCCTGCATCTACTACTATTACTAAACACATCGACTGCTATCTAGCATGCTTCTAGTGTATTAAGTTAACAAGAACAGATAATGCCTTAAACAAGATGACATGATGTAGAGGGATAGATCCAATCAATATGAGTAAACCCCATCTTTTTATCCTTAATGGAAACAATAAAAATATGTGTCATGTCCCTTTTCTATCACTCGGATTGAGCACCACAAGATTTAACCCATTAAAAAGCACCTCTCCCACTCCAAGAAAAATCAATCTAGTTGGCCAAACCAAATCAATAAATCACAGATAAATACAAAGCTATAACAATCATGCATAAAAGAGTTTATAGAAGACTCAAATTATATTCATAGATAATCTAATCATAAACCCCACAATTCATCGGATCTCAACAAACACACTGCAAAAGAAGATTACATCGAATAGATCTCCAAGAACATCGGGGAGAACATTGTATTGAAGATCACAGAGAGAAAAGAAGCCATGTAGCTACTAGCTATGGACCCGTAGGTCTGTGGTTCTAACATCCAAATTTTCAATTTCGATGTTATTAATTAGATATTCATATGCATTCCTAATTTTCCGTTTTTCAGGTTTTAATCGGTTGTCGATCCAAGAGACTTTAAGCAACTCAAGGACCCAAGAGAGAGTTGGGAGTTTCGTATAAATTTCATTTTTGAATTTATTCGAATTTGATAAAGTGGATCAAATTTTATTTAAACAAATTCGTTCCAATTGTTTCAATAAGAAGAAATATTGGAAAAAGAAATTTGGTAGTCAAATTATTTTATTTGCATTTTTATTCGGTTTCATTTATTAAATAGGGAAAGTTACATTTTTGAAAAATTGCATTTAGCCCAGAAAAATGTTCACGTGATCCCAAATATTAGGAGGGGATGGTGAAAATTGTTTCTGGAATTTTTCGTATTTTATTTTGGATTTTTCTCGCTGCGCTAAAAGAAAAGTTCCGGGCCGACCGACTGGGCCAAAGCCCAGCCGGCCCACCAGGGCGCCGTATTCCCCTCCATATCCGGCTCGGACTCCCGCCGGAGTCCGGCAGTAACATGCCCCGGCCACCCACTCGGCCAAGAAATGAAGCGCCCGACCTCCTTTTTAAGCCGCCGCACCCCGTCCCCTCGCCTCCTCCTCCACGCCGCCGCCGCGCCACGCCAGCCCCGCCGCCGCCGCTGATGCCTCTCGCTGTTGCCGCCCTGACGCCCGCCGGACGCCGCCGCCCGCCGGAGCCCCGACCCGCGGACCCGGATCCGATCCGATCCACCTGAACCGGTAAAACCGCCACGATTTTTATTCGGTTTATGTTTGGTTTTTTCTAGAAACCCTAGATCGATTTTTTTATAAACCCGGTTTTGTTTTTTTAGGTTTAGTTATTCATAGGACGTTCACTTTTAGTTTTATATAACGAGCGTTCGTTAATTAGATTTTTCTTTTTTTCTATTATTTTCAGTCAGGGACCTATCTGCGATTATTTATCTTTCAGTTTAGCCCTAGACTAGAATCTAGCTTTACTCTTTACTTGTTTATCGAAATTAGATGAAACCAATGGAAATCTCTTAGTTGCGATCTCATCTATCCAGTAATCCAACTCAAACATAATTTTGAAATATATATAATTTGGTTCAAATCGAATTGAATTTGAACCTTCGTTTGATTGTATCTTGAGTTTCGTAACTCCGTTTGAGTTGATTCTTTTTGTAGATCGAAGCTCTTGACCTAAACTTTCTGATAAGTCCAAATCCTTCAAATTTTGGTATTGTTAGATTTTTTTCCTATTGCAAGACTTGTTTACTTGTTTTCAAAGTTTTTCGAGTTCTTTTCTTCGATTCTGTTGCATGATTGCATATGTATGCTATTGTTCGATTGAGATAGAATTTCCGGAGTGCGAAGCTTGCTACTACGAGTCCCTAGGTTTCAACGATCATCAGAAGGCAAGTTACACTTTGATCATACTCTTCAATACCCAGTTTTACTTGCATTAGTTATATCCTCATAGATTTGCATGAGTAGGACTTGGTTACATGTGAAATTGCTTTGTAGTTCATGAGGTAGGAACCTATGACTTGAGATCAACCATTGGGATTATACGCTTTGTTACGTATTGCTTAGCCATGCTTGTAGACATGGATTGGTATGTGAGATTCATGAAAGTTGTGAGTGTAATAACAATTAAGGGAAAGTGTAAGGTGGCAACTTTAATACACATCTGGGTGGATTGGTTGCAGGGCACCTGGAGAATCCAGTGTTGTCCTAGGATATCCCGGAGGAACCGTGTGATCATCCTATGGAATGCCACCCAGGCTCAAGGGGATCATATATCATTCATGCCTAGAAACTTCTGTGTGCAGCCACAAGCCATTATGGGCTCTGGCATGGTTGAGTATGTTGTGTGAGCTCTTTCAATGGTGGACTAGCATATGTAGGGGAAAGTAGGTGTACCAGTCTACCCAGAGTAAAGAGTGAATACTTCTGAAAGGCTATGTATCGATCTTTCGATCATGGATGCGGTCGAGTCTTATGGGGAAAAGTGCGCAAACCTTTGCAGAGTGTACAAACTATTCATTAGTAGCCGTGTCCCCGGTTATGGACATCTTGAGTATCCTGATACTTGAATTATGGACTAATCTCATCACTCTATTAATTAATCTGTTGGGTTACTAATGACATTGGTGATTTGGGATTGAGATGGAGGAACCAGTGTCAATATTTGTTTAACTCAACTGAGTAGTAAATAAAATGTATTCCTTTGTTGTAGGGAAAAAGTAGCTTTATGCAAAAACAAACCTTACAGCCTCCACCAGCCAAATATGCATGTAGTAGTAGATATTTGTTCATCATTATTTGTTATAGTAGGACTTTGCCAGCATATTCAATGTGCTGACCTACATGACTGCAACGTCTCATGTTGTAGAGTTTTCCGACGAAGATTAAGGTGTCATTAGGTCGTTGTCATGCACTCAGTGTTTGTCGTGGAGTTGGATGGACTCAACTTATCTTTGATGCTTCCGCAGTTTAATTATTTTAGATGGCCTTCAGCCATATTTTTGTAATAAGACTCTTTATGAGGATTTCGATGTAATAAGTGTGTGATTGAAACTCTGTTATAAATCCTAAAGTACTGTGTGTAT
>LR738715.1:690844007-690880201 GCA_902687465.1 Secale cereale | reverse complement strand
TAAGCACAGATACTTCGATTCATGGGAATCGTGGTCGCTATAGTGGTAAACTACTCACACATCATCGGAAGGGTAGTAAGGTTGATGTAGAAGCCCCCCATGATCGAACCCCCCTCCGACAGAGTACCGAAAAAGGTCCCCAAATGGGATATCATGAAGATAGAATCTTGCGGTGGCGGAAAAAGTATTTTGGCTTGCTCTCTTGTCTTTGGTGAATATTTGGGTATTTATAGAGATAAAGTTAGGGTTGGAAGAGCCACTAGGGGCCCACAAGCTTGGGAGCGCCCCTGGGCGCGCCCCTGAGCTTGTGGCCACATCATGGCTCTTCTGGCCTCCTCCAAAAGCTTCCAGGGTGTCTTGTGGTCCAAGAAAATATGTGAAAAAAGTTTCGTTGCATTTGGACTCTGTTTGGTACTGATTTTCTATAAAGGCAAAAACAAGGAAAAACAACAACTGACACTTGGCACTAGGTTAATAGGTTAGTCCCAAAAATGATATAAAATAACATAATAATGCATATAAAACATCCAAGATTGATAATATAATAGCATGTAACAATCAAAATTTATAGATACGTTGGAGACGTATCAACTGTCGTAGTTGATCTGCTGGTGAGCCATCGATCTTTTGTTGATAGCACAACAGGGCTCTCAATGAAAGCATCAGTGTCGGTGTCAAAACCGGGAGACCTCAGGGTAGGGGTCCCGAGATGTGGATCTCAGATCAAGGGTAACAGGAACGAAGAGATGATATTTACCCAGGTTCGGGCCCTCTTAATGTAGGTAAAACCCTACTTTCTGGAGTTACAGAAGTATGGTTTTTATTCAGATCACTATAGATTGTTCTGTTTTTTACATATTCTGTTTTCGATGCATAGTTTGCTTGTTTTATAGTTTCTATGACTTATATTGGTCAATATAAATCATAGAAATGATAGGGTACAATAGGCATTGTGTGATAACAATTATGAATCTTATCTTGATAGGACCGAAGTGAATGACTTATCTTTATCATACCAACACATCTCACGAAATTCCTCTAAGTTTTGTGTGACTGAAGTTTTAAAGTTTTGGGTTAGATATCGATATGAGGAGAATAAGGAGTGGAAAGACCCTAAGCTTGGCGATGCCCAAGGCAATATTCAAGGAAGACTCAAGCATCTAAGCTTGGGGATGCCTTGGATGGCATCCCCTCTTTAATCTTCAACATTGTCGGTAACCTCACTTGGAAATATTTTTTTATTCGTCACATCATATGTGTTTTGCTTGGATCGTCTTTTCATTTTGTTTGTTGTTTAAATAAAATGCTCTTGATTCTGAAATCTTGATTTGAAGAGAGTCTTAGCTACTTAATTTTTTAACTACTCATTGATCTTCACTTATATCTTTTGGAGTACTTTGTCTTTCAGTCTTGTGCTTCACTTATATCCTAAGATTAAAAAAGATAATGCATTGGATATCATAAATCTCAAATTATAAATGCCTTGTATGCTTAGTAGTAGCTTCACATTGAGTTTATAAAGTAAAATCTATTGAAGTTTGACAATCACAATATTGGTCATAGAAGCAATTCATGAATGATTAGTATATGGAAGAGAAATTTCACATACAAATATATTATCCTGGACATCTTTTATGATTGTGAATACCCATCAATTATTTTCACACTTGATCAAATTAGTTGAAGTTGGACAAGGAAGACAACATAGTGTGTTATGTTGGGGTATATTTACATAGAATTTATATTGTTATGGATACTATAACATGTGGTGCTTGTTTATAATCTTTGGTAGGCAAAATTTATGTACTAAGTAGGAATGCTGCTTGTGCATCCAAAATCCTTGAGCTAAGATTCCTCCATGAGTGTCCACCATACCTACATATATACGTGATTACCCTGCTATTCCAAGTAAATTTGCATGTGCAATCTCTAAAATCTTCAAATAAACATATGTTTTGTGTGCTTGTACAACTCATGGAGCGATGGGGCGGTCAATATCTTCCATGCTAAGTGGGTTATTCTGATGATGGGTGTTTATTCACTTGTCATTGCACGAGAGAGGCTGATAATTGGGATGCCCAATCCCATTAAACAGAAATAAAGAAAGATATAATAAAACAAACTCCCCCTGGAAAGTTGATTGTTCAGAAGGCACCCATGAATTCGGCTAGCCATGGCTTGTGTTTGTATGGTTGATGCGGAGTAAACTTTTCATTTCCGCATGGGAACCACAAATAATGTGTTTAGCATGGAATATATTTAAATCTTTTCCATAATGTTGATAGGAAAACCACACCACTCAAAATGTATTCATCTCTGTTCTTAGAAATGAGCTATGGCACCGCTGCAAATCCTTGCTTCCCTTTGTGAAGGGCTTATCTTTTACTTTTCTGTCAATTTTACTTTTGTTGAGTCAACTTCATATTCCAACCTTAATCATTCTCTACTTGGAAAGCATCATGCGGTGGTGAAGGATCCAAGCACATATACACATTTAAATATATTTGATAATGAATATTATTGCTGACAGTTATCTCTATGATAAATGTGTTGGGAGGCGAAACATTAAGCCCCTATATTCCTCTGTGTTCGATGAATGCTATTAGTTCTAAAGATATGCTTTGAGTACTAGCAATCATATTATAAGATATGATAATTGAGTATGTGTAGCTCTTACTTAGACTTTGAATAAAACAATATGTATTCTAATTGTTTGGTGACAAAGAACCTAGGTTGTTAAGTTTCAAGAGCATTATTTGAACAATAAGATGTCAATTTATTGCTACTTGATCATGTTGAGTTTTATGAGAAAGAGTTGGTGTTTATGATGCTAGAAAAAGTGACTGAAATTATCATTGATCAAATTTGTGCACTATTGTAACACCCCAGATGTAACACCTTCCATTGATGGCAATATATGAACGTTGACTTCAACAATTCCATTCTGGGCTCTTCTTTCATTTCGGGTTTCTTCGTTTTGTCGTGTGCGTGTGTGAATTTCATCCATGTCATGTTATCATGTGCATCGCATTGCATTCGTGTTGTCACTTGCACCCGGTCCCACTCGCCTCTTCCCGTTGTCCGTTTCGAGTTCCGACACTCACACACGTGCCCGTGGCACCCCCGAGTCCTTCTTTCGTGCATGGGCGTGTAATGTTCCCTGGATGAGGTGAGACTTGTCGTGCGTTGTTGTTTTGGTACGTGTAGGCCGCCTGTCAAGTTTCATCACGTTTGGAGTTCGTTTAGTACTCCAACGGTTAACCTAGTGGGCTAAAAGCACCTCATATTTTGGCCCAAGACCCCCTCCACAACAGCCCACTAACCCAGCACAACCCCTCCCATCAGCACAACCCCTCTTATAGCATTGTTAGTTGCAGGAGAAGATTTGAAGATTCTTGCTTCATGTTGAAGTTATTGTTGGGATATCACAATATATAAAATCTGTTAAACCAAATGTCCTCGTTGGTACTTCTCTTCTCGCTCTAAACACGTAAGCTAGTGCTAGTGCAGCTGCAACCTTGTTCTTCAGCCTTGTTCCACACCCAAGGCTTAGATAGTTTTGCTACCCGGGAATGGGATTGCTGAGTCCTCCGTGGCTCACAGATTCTACACAACACCAGATGCAGGTACCATGGTGAACTACACAGGAGATGGGACAGAGCTATACTGGGAGTTCGATGAAGAACGTGGGCGATACTACGTGTCTTATCCCGAGGATCAGTAGTGGCTTCTACTAGGGGCGATTCGGACCTTGTGGCTTTATTTATGGTATCTTTCATTTGGATCTTCGTTCGTAGTCGGACTGTGATGTTATTTAGATGATGATTGCTTATGTAATGTATTGTGAGACGTGGCGAGTGTAAGCCAACTACTCTTTTGCAATTTCATCCCTCTTTTACATGAGTCGTGCAAAGATACCATACTTGAGAGCATTCTAGTATCAGCTTATACCTTTAAGTCGTGCCTCGACACGTAGGAGGTATAATCTCATACTAGGCATTACAACTATGCTAGCATTCACACTTCATAAAGTATTTGTTTTATTATTTACCTACTCGAGGATGAGGAGGAATTAAGCTTGGGGATGGTCATATGTCACCCACGTATCCATAATTTATGAAGTATTCATGCCACATTTACCTAAGTTCTACATGGTTTTGGTGCACTTTCATATTATATTTGGGAATTAACCTATTGACCTAGTGCCCAGTACTAGTTTCTATTTTTTGGCTATTTTTTGTTTAACAGAAAATCCATACCAAACGAAGTCCAAATGCCACAAATATTTATGGTGATTTTTCTTGGAACATAAGAGACCCCCGAAACTTTGAGGAAGGGTCAGAAGACCCACAAGGGAATCACGAGCTCACCCCACACTCCCTAGGGGGTAGGAACTGTCCTCTGAGCTCGTGGGTCCCACATAACTCCGATTGGCCTGAAACCAATGCTAGAAATTCTTATAAATCGAGAAACCCCGAGAAAGAAACCTAGAACTCCCACGCCGCTGCCGCAAACCTCTTTTCTGAAGAGACCTCCTCTGGAGGCCTTTTCCGGCACTCTGTCGAAGGGGGAAATAATCACCGAAGGCCATCTCCATCATCCCGGCGGTCTCGATGACAAGGAGGGAGTGGTTCACCCTCGGAGCTGAGGGTATGTACTAGTACCTATGTGTTTGATCTCTCTCTCGCTCATGTTCTTGTTTTGGCATGATTTTGATGTAACCATGGGCTTTGTTAATATAGTCGAATCATATGGTGTTTTTTCCTCTCTGTCATGTTGTGATGAATTGACTCTTGCTCTTTGAGGTTTCGCTATGTTGGGTTGAATATTGGATTTGAGATCATGTTATGTATGTCTTGCATGTGGATACCCACGGTGACAATGGGATATTCTATTGAGTCACTTGATATGTATTTTGGTAATCAACTTGCGGATTCTTGAGGTAACACTGGGTAATCTAGGCATAGGGGTTGATACACGTTTTCGTCCTACATTCTCCGATAGAAACTTTGGAGTGATTCTTTATCGCACGTTGAAGGATTGTTATATGATTCAATTATGTTAGCATTGTTGAGAGATACGCTAGTGAAAGTATGAACCTTAGGCTTTGTTTCCAAGCATTGCAATAAAATTTATGCTCACTTTTGTTACTTGCTTCCTTATTGGTTTTATTATTTCAGATTACAAAAACCTATACCTACTATCCATACTACATTTGTATCGAACTAGTGTACCTATACAATTTACCATTGTATTTGGTGTGTTGTGGACACGAGATTTCTTGTATTTGATTGCAGGGTTGTTTGAGAGAGAATATCTTCATCCTACACCTCCCACGGATTGATAAACCTTAGGTCATCCACTTGAGGGAAATTTGTTGCTATCCTACAAAACTCCGCGCTTAGAGGCTCAACTGAGTCTACAAGAAGAAAAGTTGTGTATTAGATATCAGGAAGCGAACCCAACTTCACCGTAATCAAGCACCAACAAAGTCCATGTCACAAAAGTCGAGAGGAGCCACATGAAGATTGAAGCCGTGCAATCAGCCAACCCCAGAACATGGCAGTTACGGATCCGAGAATGGATCGCGACAATGAACTATGCAGGATTGGCGTTGCGAAGGATCACCGACCAAGATGGGCTATACCCTGATGCTTGTCACTGTTGTCGAGGAACCTCACCACGACTTCGACTTCACTTCAGCAACCATCTCACAAAGAACTAGAAAATACACTGAAGAGTCTACTACCGCAACCCTGCTACGACCAAGCCGTCACACATCCACATGGCAGTTGGTACACTAGTCACCAACGACCACCACCACTCACCATGGACCCCTCTGGCCGAGACTAGCTCCACAAAAGTGCCACCATCGCCCGGTCCGGGGCAACCCAATACTAGTTTCCCTCGGAACGATAAGGGAAACGCGACCAGGGCTACATCGACGACACCTTCCGCAAGGAGACGACGCTCGCAAATGGCATTGTCGTCGGCTCTGACCACATCAACGCTCAACTTTGGCTGGCAGTCTCGCCTCACATACACAAGGCTGTCTGGCCCAACTGAACCACCACCCATGTCCTCTACAATGTTGCGGAATGAGCATGTACCAGGAATGCCTACATTAAAGAGCACAACTATTGGATCTAGGAATCTATATCGAGAGCGGCGTTGTCCTACACCTCGATGGGAGGACACCCATCGAGGCCACCGCTAGGAGGGGCACCACCCAGCATGCACCCTGGCGCGGAGACGCTTCACCGACATCAAGGTGACCGAATATGATGCCTCACTGGGAGCAACAAGGGCACCAGAACTGTAATGCCCAGGATGGAACTATACCTCCTACGTGTCGAGGCACGACTTAAAGGCATAAGTCCATCCTAGAATGATCTCAAGTTTGGTATCTTTGCACAACTCATGTAAAAGAGGGATTAAATTGCAAAAGAAGATAGTTGGCTTACACTCGCCACTTCACACAATACAATACATAAGCAATACATCATTCAAAACATCACAACCCGACTACGGGTGAAGATCCGAAAGAAAGATACCAAAAACAACATAAAGCCACAGGTCAGGATCGAATCCTAGTAGAAACCACTACTGAACATCGAAACGTCACAAGCAAACGGCCACACTCTTCAACGAGCTTCCAGTGAAGAACTTGAACCAACTCCTGCATCAAACTCGGCTGAACCTGCATCTGGTGTGGTGAAGTAACTGTGAGCCACAGAGGACTCAGCAATCCCGTTCCCGGGTAACAAGACTATTTAAGCCTTGGGTGAGGACAAGGCTGAAGAAAGAATAAGAGGTGAAGGAACAACAAGAGTCTGCAGCAGCAACTAGCACTAACTTACGTAATAGAGAGCGAGAAGAGAAGTGCCTCGGTCGAAAGATGATCACGAAGTGATCCTAACTAAAGCCGGTCAAACATAACCCCACCGTGTTCAACTCCCGAATCCCTATTCGGAAATTGACAGTCACGGTACACACGCTGGTAGTGTATTAGTAACATTGTGTCAAGTTATCTACAACCGGAATTAACAAGCTCCCATCTGCCACATAACCGCAGGCACGGCTTTCGAAAGTTCAAACCCTGCAGGGGTGTTCCAACTTGACCCATTACAAGCCCACGATCCGCGGAGTCGCAACTCCATAGGTGGGAAGACCCGAGTATCCTCGGAATCCCGTGCTCGAGTTAAACCGAACTAAGGTAAGGCTAATCCAGCAAATCCTCCCGGCGTGCCGACACCCTGATAGTAGCCGCGCATATCTCGTCTCAGGCCATGACCGGATGGGACAAGCTACGGGTTTTTACCAGACCTTGAGTTTCCTCGAGGTGGCCCCGCAGGTTGCCCAGTTCGGACCAACACTCATGTGGAGCACTGGCCCGGGGAGGGTTGAATTAAAATAAAAGAGGGTTTGCAAGGCCCTTATGCAAGTTTTATTAGTTTGTTATTAGGCAAATAGTACCAATGTTGGGACTTGCTGGAAAAGACTTAGCACTTAGCGGTTTATCAAGGGGGTCCCATACACCCCAACCGTGTTAGGAACGCAAAAACAAGGAACATAACACCGGTTTATACGGTTCCTAACGGCATGAGTGGAACAAATCACCAAGCAAAAGGCTTAGCCTTCCACCCTTGCCAGTATATAGATGATTTCATTTTTAAGCATTTATATAGTGTGATATAACCCAACCAAACTTCAACATGAAGCAAGCATCTTCAATCTTCACCTGCAACTAGCAAAGCTATAAGAAGGGCTGAGCGAAGCGTACTTAGCCAAGCAACGGTTTGCGTAGGTAGGGTGGTTAAACATGGCAATTGGTTACAAGTAGGAGGCTGACAAGAAGACATGGGCATCGAGGCAAAACTATAGAGCGGATCTACTAGCAAAGGCAAAGATAGTAATGGTATCCGGGTTCGGTCATCTTGCCTGGAATTCCACAAAGGAGAAGAACGGATCCAAGAAGTAGACGGAGCAACAGACGAGCGAATCCTCACAACTCCGGAACGAAACCGAAGCTAACAAGAGGAGCAACCGGAAAGAAAGAAACAACACGGTAAACACACAAGCATTAACATGACATACGATGCACAAACAAGTATGATGCATGTCCGGTTTAAATATGCATGGCATGGCAAAGTGCACAAACAAAACTACAAATTAAGTGGAGCTCAATATGCAACGAGTTGCATATTGACAAAACACCACATTTAATTATTTAGTTGACTCTCGTTAATTACAAGACAAGATTAAATGTTTTTAGCCTGGCAAGAGGTGAAACATAAAGGAACTACACTATCTAGGCATTTTAAATGAGGCCGGAGAATAACAACAACATATCCGAAAAAATCCCCATGAGCATGTTTAATAATTGTAAGCAACAACAATTAAACATTTTAGTGTTGTTAACATGATGCGGATGACATGATCAAGTTTATGCAATTATTAATTAAAGGTTGACTTAAGAGGATATGAAGTATTGTCACCGTGGTGGAAGAAGGGTGCCACGGCAATGATCCGAAATGATGCAACGCAACACCTCGGTTCCGGTAACTCGTTGAGAGACCGGTGCAAAAGGTAAGATGGCATGGGTGAGTCAAACGAGATGAAAGGTGGGCGATCCCGTTACCGGGTTCCCACGAGTCGGCGACGAGGCAACCGAGGAACTCGACAAAAGGTCGGAACGGGCACGAAGCACACGGGAAACATTTCATACAACCACAACAAGCATACACGGGTCATCCACGGGGTCGTCTCGTTATACCTTTGAAGCGTGCATATCGGGGCGGTTCGAGACGTCGAGGGACGTAGTGGTAGTAGTTGTACACGGCCGTAGAGGAAGAAGTCGTTCTCGCGAGTCGTGGTACACGTGTCGTAGAGGGAAGTAGTTGTTCTCGTTCATCGGAGAGGAAGTAGTTGTTCACGTCATCGTGTCGTGGTACTTGGCGGATCCCTCGTTTCCGGGCGACGGTAGAGGTACTCGCGCTCATTCTTCCGTAGATGAACGGGTCGTCGTGGTACTTGTCGGGGCCTTCTTGGCAACGTAGTTGTACACGTGGCCGTCGTGGGAAGTAGTGGAACTTGGTCGTTTTTCCGTAGATGTTCGGGTGCATACGTAGAGGAACTTGTTTCGAAGAGGTACTTGGTCGGTTCGCCGGGTACTCGTTCGGGTCACCTGTCAAACTCCACAGCACAAGCAACTCACAAAAAAACAACAAAACTACAGCAAACGGGACAGCGGCGAGGCCAAGGCAGCAGCAAAAACAACAGAGCTCGGCTCCAGGCGCTGGGAACAGAGGAAGGACGCAGACGGAGGGAGGCCACGGCGTGCTGGCTCGGGCCAGACGAAGAAGAGGCCGAGGCAGGGGCTCCACTGGACGGAGGCGGAGAGGAAGGGCAGCGGCCTGGACGCAGAGGAGGCCGCGGGCCGGTGGCGCGGTTCGGCGAGAACGAGGCCTCTGCCCGGGCGTGCTGGTGCGGCCGTAGAGGAAGGAGGGAAGCGGGGCGCCAGGCGCGCAGGGGCGCGGTCGAGAGGCGCTCGGGGAGGACGGGACGCGGGCGCGCGGCTCGGGGCGCAGCGCGGCGCGGGAGGTGAGGCCGCAACCTGGGGCGGCGCTGCTCTTGCGGACGACGAGGCGAGGGCCGGCAGCTCGGTGCTCTGAGGACGGAGGAGGTGGGAGTCGGGGCGCCGGGCCTGGCCAGTCGAGCGAGGAGAACGGAGGGAGTGGGTAGCGAGGGAGAGGGTCGGGCGCGTCCCTGGCGCTGAAGACAGGAGATCGAAGGAGAGGGAGCGGGCGATGCGGGTCGGGGAGAGGGAATCAGCGAGAGAAAGAGAGAGTGGTGGCGGTCGATGCGGGAGAGAGGGAGAGCGAGGGAGGCTACGGTCGATGCGGGCAAAGCGCTAGGGTTTGGACTGGAGGAGCGGTCGGGCTGGCCTGATGGGCCAGTGGGCCTGAAGAGGGAAAAGGCTAGAAGGAAAAAAACAAAAGGCTGGGCTGCTGGGCTCTCTTTTAATTAAAACTGCTGTTGTTTTCCCAAATAAAACAGAAAAACAAAAGAGGAATAGAAAGAAAAGAGGAGTTAGGAAAAAGGCTTAGGGCAAGGGGTAAAATCCCTGGACTCACAAAAATGTCAGGAATTAAATAAAAATAGAAGGAGGGTTTTTGGAAGAACCTCGAAACAACGGAAAGAATTATAGGGAGGGTTTGACGGTGAAACTTGAAGGGAAAAAGACATGGGGAATATTGCAAGTGTGTTACGGTGATTCCGAAGCAATGGAATAATTAATAAATATAGCTCCCTAAATATTGAGAGGCTTTTATATGTTTTAAAGAGAAGACATCCTTCCCTCGATTTAAATGGACCGAAGGTCCACACGGTTTATTTAGGTTGAGATGCAAAATAAAAATATGACATGATGGCATGATGACATGATGCAATGCAAAAAATAAATAACACAAGCAAAAGAACACACGGGCAACCCGGAACATCTGGAATCTTCTGGAATCTTCTGGGACGTCGGTCTCGGGCGTCACAACTCTCCCACACTAACAGAGGATCTCGACCCGAGATCCTAGAGATATCACCGGGTAAAAACTGAAGAGGAAGAGGTAAAACAAAGTTGCTTCTTTGACAGACGAGTGAAACCAAGAACCTTGAGAGGTTAAACAAGTTGAAAGAAGAATAGAACAGAGATGAACGGATATGAAAATACTCCTTTAGAAAAGAGAAACAAGGAGCATTAAGAGAACCTTGGAGGTTGAAAGACATGAAACAAGAGCTTACGGACGGAAAGAATATGAAACCGCAATGGTATAGCCAAGGAATAAGAATGACAGAATTTGGACAGCACTCCGTCTGAAAATGGAAGGAATTAACATGAGTTTGAGGAGATAGAGTGATACTTGATGAAATGAACAACATATTGCCTCCGAAACAATTGAAAGAATGGCACAAGCGGTAAGAAAAGGTTCAGACAGCACTCCGGTTAAAAGACAGGCAAAACTTGATAAGATGACGGAACTAGAATGAAGAATACAACACTCCGGTTAAATAGACTAGAAAAGAAAAGAACATGATCCCGATAAAACGAGATGATGGTTAAGAGAGCAATAACACAATGCCTCCGGAATGAAAGAATAGGATATAGATCAATGAAAGAAATTAATGGAGAAGAAAATGACAACATCTCTCAAAATTGAATTTGAAAGAGCATCCTTACAAAGAAGGTTGAACAGAGTTGTTGGAAAAATCAACAACGAAAAGAATAAGCTTGATGTGGGCTTATGGAAAACATCTCAAAATTAAGAGGTGACAACCAGCCACTAATGGAAAAACAATTGATTGGGTTGAGATCAACAAGGAGATGAAAACTTATTCACCGGAATGATAAATGAAGAACTTGGGTCATTTATAAGCACCATAATAGCAACATCCTTAGGGAAAGCTTTAGGTGAGATACAACCCAAGATTACTCCAACAAATAAATTGAATGATTGGAAAGATCTCCCGAACAAAGAAAATGATGGGTTTAATTATCTCATTCTTAATAACTCGTGAATCATGAAACATGAAGGAATTGACAAGAATGACATAACACCATCTGAAAAGATAAGGTAGAAAGAATTGCACTTCAAAATGCAAGAAGAAGAAAATATTTGAGCTCCTCCAACAAGAATCTTGATGAAAACTTCGAGTATGAATTAAAACATGATGAACCACCATGGGAACTCCGGTAATGAAAGCATGAGAAGTGAAAGATGAAAAGAATATGAATCAAGGCCTGCGATGAATTAGATGGAGGTTTGAAATGATATAATTAAAATAACTTGAAAGCTCCGGAAAACAAGATGAAGAACTTAAGACCGAGAATAAGATATGATGAACAAGCTGCAGACAAAAGAATTAAATCACCTTGAAGGAATAAGAATAAGAATTATGTCATGCATCTCCTTCACCAATTTAAATTGATGACAACCACAGGATTTGGCATACTACTTATTCTCGTTGGAAAGAATTAAAGAGGGATCTAGCACAAGCTTGGATAAATCTTCAACAAAGCACCGGTAGGATTGTGAAAAGAACAAATGAATTAAAACGATAACAACGGAAGGGTAATCTTGAAAGAACCACCGTAAGAATATTGAGACGAACGAAGAGACATCAATGAAGAATATTTGGAGGACGAAGTTGAAAACTGAGAACGAAGAAATATTCTGAAATGATGGCCTTCGGAGGATCACAAAGAAAAGAATTCATGAAATGCTTCGGATGGCATAAAAGAATTCCTCACAATCGGAACAATAATGAGGATGGCATGAAGCTAGAACCACGAATCTTCAAGAGAACGGTCCAGATTTAAGAGATACACTTCTCCGGTCTCCACAATCTAAGAAGACGATGAGAAATGCCATAAGAATTGTTGAGGCACTCCGGATGAAGAATTAAAAAAAAGGTTGAACCAATGATGAAAAAGAATTTGAAAGCGATCTTGGGGAAGGCATGTGACTGGTGGAAATCATTCTTACGTCACACTTTGAAAAGAATTTGAGTATAACTCCAGAAAATAGAAGAGTCAGGTAAGATCCTGGAAAAGACCTGTGGGTTAGGGCCCACTAAAGAAATCACCGTTGAAAAGGATTGCTTAAGAGATATTGCACCGGTTGAATTAAATGGCTTGAATAAGAAGACAATCTCAAAATAGCTTGAACGGATTAAGAATGGAATTGTGAATCTTCAGCACTCCGGATATGAATAACAAGAGGAGAATGATTAATTGGTGCACCGGAATAAGAAGCATTGTGAAATGAGGAAAAGGATTAGATCAACACCGAAATCTTGAATTACATCCACCGGAAGAATATGAGAACAAAAGAATGATGAACTTGAAGCTCTTGAGCATCTTCACGATAAATCACCGGATAAGAATATTGAAGGAAAAGAATGAAGAAACCTCATATGAATAAAATGGATACTTCATCTGAGAATTTCTGGCTCCAAGAAGAAGAAGGGTGGGAGGGTGGGAAAAACAAGGACAACTTGAGATGAACAAAAAGGACACCGGTTGAAAAGAATTAACATGAAGATCTTGATGGTCAAGAAGAATTAGGACTCCCATAGAAATATGAGAACACCGATTAGGAAGGTATGGAATCAACATTTGACATCGAAGCAACTCGAATACCAGAATCAAAACAAAACAAAGGATAGATATGCAACAGCCTAATCTTCACAACATCATCCGAACAGAGAATTGAACGAATGAATTCCGCAGGTACATCAACTTGACGAGGAGCCACTTGGAGAACAAAAAGTAAATAAAAAGGAATAAGGAACAGATAGAACAAATACAGGATAGAAGTTTCGTTCGACATCTTCGTGCTGAAAGCTCATGGAACATGTTACAAAAGGGTTTTGTCATCCCCGGATCAGCATAGCCAAGGACCCTTTAAGATGCAACTCCCGATCAGAACAAGTCCATAAAACCACTTCACTCAATGTAGAACCCCAAACTTCATATCGAGCATCCGTTGGAAGAATGCCTAGAACTACTAGATGAACCCACCTATAGATTTCCGAAAGTTTCCAGTTATGCAATCAGGTGTTGGGGATACACGGGAAGCACCGCGCAATCAACTCTAAACCTACATCCAGGTGTATCCATCCTTCAACACATAACCAGTCTTTCTCGGAAACGGTTTACCTCGGACCTTCGAAAAGCATCCACTATAACAAGCTATGGCAATACTCTCGAACTACCTCCCCAGTACTGGGTGATGTCGGGGTTATCTTGCCACTGGCCGTATAGGAGAGATTTTCGATGTCGGCCGTCTTAAGTATTTAGTACTGCCGCGATATACTTGTTACAACGATACCCCGAAGCTCAACTCCTTGGTAACAGGAGGCATCGAGAACAATATCCTTGTCACAAGAACATCGAAACAATCCCAGAATACTCGCGGGATCCTAAAAAAAAATTGGTGCAATTTTTGAAAGTAGAAGAGAAAAGAGTAATCGTCAGGAGTCCTCACCAGAGAGAAAAGGGATGAGAAGCAAAGAAATCCTACTCTCCGATATAATATATAGGACTCAAAACATTTTCAGTGTGTGCCTAGACTCAACCGTCAACGATTCGATCAATCAGTGGGGGCTTCTAGGTCGGAGAAGGCTCTGAATACCAACTTGTAATGCCCAGGATGGAACTATACCTCCTACGTGTCGAGGCACGACTTAAAGGCATAAGTCCATCCTAGAATGATCTCAAGTTTGGTATCTTTGCACAACTCATGTAAAAGAGGGATTAAATTGCAAAAGAAGATAGTTGGCTTACACTCGCCACTTCACACAATACAATACATAAGCAATACATCATTCAAAACATCACAACCCGACTACGGGTGAAGATCCGAAAGAAAGATACCAAAAACAACATAAAGCCACAGGTCAGGATCGAATCCTAGTAGAAACCACTACTGAACATCGAAACGTCACAAGCAAACGGCCACACTCTTCAACGAGCTTCCAGTGAAGAACTTGAACCAACTCCTGCATCAAACTCGGCTGAACCTGCATCTGGTGTGGTGAAGTAACTGTGAGCCACAGAGGACTCAGCAATCCCGTTCCCGGGTAACAAGACTATTTAAGCCTTGGGTGAGGACAAGGCTGAAGAAAGAATAAGAGGTGAAGGAACAACAAGAGTCTGCAGCAGCAACTAGCACTAACTTACGTAATAGAGAGCGAGAAGAGAAGTGCCTCGGTCGAAAGATGATCACGAAGTGATCCTAACTAAAGCCGGTCAAACATAACCCCACCGTGTTCAACTCCCGAATCCCTATTCGGAAATTGACAGTCACGGTACACACGCTGGTAGTGTATTAGTAACATTGTGTCAAGTTATCTACAACCGGAATTAACAAGCTCCCATCTGCCACATAACCGCGGGCACGGCTTTCGAAAGTTCAAACCCTGCAGGGGTGTTCCAACTTGACCCATTACAAGCCCACGATCCGCGGAGTCGCAACTCCATAGGTGGGAAGACCCGAGTATCCTCGGAATCCCGTGCTCGAGTTAAACCGAACTAAGGTAAGGCTAATCCAGCAAATCCTCCCGGCGTGCCGACACCCTAATAGTAGCCGCGCGTATCTCGTCTCAGGCCACGACCGGATGGGACAAGCTACGGGTTTTTACCAGACCTTGAGTTTCCTCGAGGTGGCCCCGCAGGTTGCCCAGTTCGGACCAACACTCATGTGGAGCACTGGCCCGGGGGGGGGTTGAATTAAAATAAAAGAGGGTTTGCAAGGCCCTTATGCAAGTTTTATTAGTTTGTTATTAGGCAAATAGTACCAATGTTGGGACTTGCTGGAAAAGACTTAGCACTTAGCGGTTTATCAAGGGGGTCCCATACACCCCAACCGTGTTAGGAACGCAAAAACAAGGAACATAACACCGGTTTATACGGTTCCTAACGGCATGAGTGGAACAAATCACCAAGCAAAAGGCTTAGCCTTCCACCCTTGCCAGTATATAGATGATTTCATTTTTAAGCATTTATATAGTGTGATATAACCCAACCAAACTTCAACATGAAGCAAGCATCTTCAATCTTCACCTGCAACTAGCAAAGCTATAAGAAGGGCTGAGCGAAGCGTACTTAGCCAAGCAACGGTTTGCGTAGGTAGGGTGGTTAAACATGGCAATTGGTTACAAGTAGGAGGCTGACAAGAAGACATGGGCATCGAGGCAAAACTATAGAGCGGATCTACTAGCAAAGGCAAAGATAGTAATGGTATCCGGGTTCGGTCATCTTGCCTGGAATTCCACAAAGGAGAAGAACGGATCCAAGAAGTAGACGGAGCAACAGACGAGCGAATCCTCACAACTCCGGAACGAAACCGAAGCTAACAAGAGGAGCAACCGGAAAGAAAGAAACAACACGGTAAACACACAAGCATTAACATGACATACGATGCACAAACAAGTATGATGCATGTCCGGTTTAAATATGCATGGCATGGCAAAGTGCACAAACAAAACTACAAATTAATTGGAGCTCAATATGCAACGAGTTGCATATTGACAAAACACCACATTTAATTATTTAGTTGACTCTCGTTAATTACAAGACAAGATTAAATGTTTTTAGCATGGCAAGAGGTGAAACATAAAGAAACTACACTATCTAGGCATTTTAAATGAGGCCGGAGAATAACAACAACATATCCGAAAAAATCCCCATGAGCATGTTTAATAATTGTAAGCAACAACAATTAAACATTTTAGTGTTGTTAACATGATGCGGATGACATGATCAAGTTTATGCAATTATTAATTAAAGGTTGACTTAAGAGGATATGAAGTATTGTCACCGTGGTGGAAGAAGGGTGCCACGGCAATGATCCGAAATGATGCAACGCAACACCTCGGTTCCGGTAACTCGTTGAGAGACCGGTGCAAAAGGTAAGATGGCATGGGTGAGTCAAACGAGATGAAAGGTGGGCGATCCCGTTACCGGGTTCCCACGAGTCGGCGACGAGGCAACCGAGGAACTCGACAAAAGGTCGGATCGGGCACGAAGCACACGGGAAACATTTCATACAACCACAACAAGCATACACGGGTCATCCACGGGGTCGTCTCGTTATACCTTTGAAGCGTGCATATCGGGGCGGTTCGAGACGTCGAGGGACGTAGTGGTAGTAGTTGTACACGGCCGTAGAGGAAGAAGTCGTTCTCGCGAGTCGTGGTACACGTGTCGTAGAGGGAAGTAGTTGTTCTCGTTCATCGGAGAGGAAGTAGTTGTTCACGTCATCGTGTCGTGGTACTTGGCGGATCCCTCGTTTCCGGGCGACGGTAGAGGTACTCGCGCTCATTCTTCCGTAGATGAACGGGTCGTCGTGGTACTTGTCGGGGCCGTCTTGGCAACGTAGTTGTACACGTGGCCGTCGTGGGAAGTAGTGGAACTTGGTCGTTTTTCCGTAGATGTTCGGGTGCATACGTAGAGGAACTTGTTTCGAAGAGGTACTTGGTCGGTTCGCCGGGTACTCGTTCGGGTCACCTGTCAAACTCCACAGCACAAGCAACTCACAAAAAAACAACAAAACTACAGCAAACGGGACAGCGGCGAGGCCAAGGCAGCAGCAAAAACAACAGAGCTCGGCTCCAGGCGCTGGGAACAGAGGAAGGACGCAGACGGAGGGAGGCCACGGCGTGCTGGCTCGGGCCAGACGAAGAAGAGGCCGAGGCAGGGGCTCCACTGGACGGAGGCGGAGAGGAAGGGCAGCGGCCTGGACGCAGAGGAGGCCGCGGGCCGGTGGCGCGGTTCGGCGAGAACGAGGCCTCTGCCCGGGCGTGCTGGTGCGGCCATAGAGGAAGGAGGGAAGCGGGGCGCCAGGCGCGCAGGGGCGCGGTCGAGAGGCGCTCGGGGAGGACGGGACGCGGGCGCGCGGCTCGGGGCGCAGCGCGGCGCGGGAGGTGAGGCCGCAACCTGGGGCGGCGCTGCTCTTGCGGACGACGAGGCGAGGGCCGGCAGCTCGGCGCTCTAAGGACGGAGGAGGTGGGAGTCGGGGCGCCGGGCCTGGCCAGTCGAGCGAGGAGAACGGAGGGAGTGGGTAGCGAGGGAGAGGGTCGGGCGCGTCCCTGGCGCTGAAGACAGGAGATCGAAGGAGAGGGAGCGGGCGATGCGGGTCGGGGAGAGGGAATCAGCGAGAGAAAGAGAGAGTGGCGGCGGTCGATGCGGGAGAGAGGGAGAGCGAGGGAGGCTGCGGTCGATGCGGGCAAAGCGCTAGGGTTTGGACTGGAGGAGCGGTCGGGCTGGCCTGATGGGCCAGTGGGCCTGAAGAGGGAAAAGGCTAGAAGGAAAAAACAAAAGGCTGGGCTGCTGGGCTCTCTTTTAATTAAAACTGCTGTTGTTTTCCCAAATAAAACAGAAAAACAAAAGAGGAATAGAAAGAAAAGAGGAGTTAGGAAAAAGGCTTAGGGCAAGGGGTAAAATCCCTGGACTCACAAAAATGTCAGGAATTAAATAAAAATAGAAGGAGGGTTTTTGGAAGAACCTCGAAACAACGGAAAGAATTATAGGGAGGGTTTGACGGTGAAACTTGAAGGGAAAAAGACATGGGGAATATTGCAAGTGTGTTACGGTGATTCCGAAGCAATGGAATAATTAATAAATATAGCTCCCTAAATATTGAGAGGCTTTTATATGTTTTAAAGAGAAGACATCCTTCCCTCGATTTAAATGGACCGAAGGTCCACACGGTTTATTTAGGTTGAGATGCAAAATAAAAATATGACATGATGGCATGATGATATGATGCAATGCAAAAAATAAATAACACAAGCAAAAGAACACACGGGCAACCCGGAATATCTGGAATCTTCTGGAATCTTCTGGGACGTCGGTCTCGGGCGTCACAAGAACGTGGCGCCTCACCGGAAGCCTATGACGCGACACCGCACCATGGACAAGAAGACCATGCGATGTTGCACAGCCTGGGTCCACGCATCTCAAGGTGGAGCACCGACGCTAGTTATGGTCGCCGCCTCATCCTTGAATCGAAGGGGGGAAACGCCACACATCGAGAGAGCTCGCCTGGACGCTGCCGCCCGTGATGGCAAGGTGGTGAGGAGGGGAAGAGGTCTACAATAGTTGTTAACTGGGGTTCACGCGCGTCGCCCGTGAGGGCGACACGTGAGATCAGGTGTGTCTTACTGGTTTTGAGGACCAAAGGGGCAACTTGATATAGTTTAGTCCTGTACAAGACAAGATTTAATGGCATCATCAATCTTATTGCCAGCTGCAAATTGATTAGGGAGGCAACTTAATGCAATATGGCAAACTGCTAGCCACAAGAGCTAGCACAAAAGACAACTATGGTCCAGATATTGTCCATTTAAAAGAGGGTATAAGCCATCTTCCCGAGTCACTGTGGAGCAATGAGATCACCCTTGTTGGTGTCATTCCTTCCTCCTTTCCTTGCCTTCTTATTGACGAGCATCTCTAGTGTGGTGTCCTTGGGGTTTACCTTGCAATGAGAGGCATTTAAATGTTTAACCACTTTGCTTGAGAATTCAGAACACATGGCATAAGGGGATTTGTGGCATGCATGTGTGAGACATCGGCCCAGTATTTTTGGCTTTTGATTTTTAATTTTTCATCTTCTAAACCTAATGTCCAAGTTAACATAGTTTTTCGTATTTGTGTTTCTTGGTCGAAGGTTGTCATGTAAGAGCTAGTTTGAATACGTCTTGATGAGTTTTTAAAACATCGTTAAGTTCCATTTGCTGAAATTTGATATAAAGAACAACAAAATTCGGATGTTTCAACAACTAAAACTTAAAACTTGATGTGCCCCCTTGTGAAATTCAATGACTTTGCGGACCTCGAGGCAATCGTGCGGACATGCACGGCTGAGCAGGTGCGTGCCCCTACTAATTTTCTAGGCATAATCGACTAACGTTTGTTAGAATATTTTGAATGATGTTATATGCACAGATGTGTTTCACAGTAGTACTTCTTTTATTTAGTTGTAGAGGTGCATTTTAACTAAGTACTCATGTTTTTGTTGGGGTATTTTGACTAAATATGGCTCCCCACTTATATATTGGGGACCATAAATGTCATTATACAGAATTACCATATTTGTAGAAGTAGAGGTACTAAAGCCAAAGATGTACCTTTTTTCAACTCAAGCAAAACATGTACTTGGTTTGTTACCTTTGTCTAAATATTTACAAGATTAGTCCCACATCTAGTAATTCTTCTGCCCGGTATTTATTTAGCAAAGACACCTAAAGTGCATCTTAGATCTATCGAATAAATGAAGACCACTGCAATGGATAGATAACTTAGAATGATGAGTGAAAAATAAAATTAATCACAAAAACATACTAGTCTTCTTCTTTCTTTGCTTGTACTCCACCCATTTGAGATAGAAAATTGCATTGAACCAACATTAAAGAAAAAAGACACCTGCAAACGTCTTTGCCATACTAGGATTTAAAGACCGCAATAGTGAGATTATTTACTGCACATGCTACAGTGCTAGGTGGTTAGCAGTAAGAATATCCATTGTAATTCTTGTATGTACATGTAAGAATTATGTGGAACATACAAAAATGATAAGCTCGAGCAGTGTGTTTCCGCACGCGAGTGTGGCCAGGCATGTCCCTTCCATGGACGGGTGTGGACGTGCTGTCCAATATTGGGTGCTCTTTTAGCCGTCAAGATCGCCCGGGAGGAAACGCACTTAGCACCTACGTGGTGCACCGGTGGACACACATCAAAAGCGTACGCAGTCCAGGCGTCGAGTCCAGGCGTCGGGCCTAAAAATTAGGTGCTAACCTAGGCCCGAGTCCAGGCGTCGGGCCTAAAAATTAGGCCCAAGCCCAACAGTCGGGCCTCAAAATCAGGCTCAAGGCCGGTCCATCAGTCAAAAAGCCCGTCGGGCCTCGGGCCGCAGGCTGAGCTTTTTCTTTAAACTGCAAATATGACAGGCCCAAGCTCGGCCCAGCCACCGGGCTCAAAATCTAGGCCACCGGTCGGGTCGGGCGTTTTCGAGCCGGGTCAGGCCAGGCCGTCCGGGTCGGGCTGCCCATGGCCATGTATACATGTAATCAGTGAGACTTGCGTACTGACCGAGGGGAAAATCATACGTGTCGCTCAATGCGACACATAGTCAGAGCTTCGCACAGGGACGCGACTATATCTTGTTTGACACCAAACAGTAGCACGTCTCGACTCTAGAAGTCGCAAAATGGGCCAGTCCGCGCTACTTTCCCGTCCTTTTTTGTTCACATATTTGCTTATAAATATTTGCTATTATTGTAAATCTTCTTATATACTTCCTCCGTCTCATAATATAAAAATGTTTTTGACACTAGTGTAGTATTAAAAACGTTCTTATATTTTGGGACAGATGGAGTACTAAGTATACGTATTATAAAATTACGTTATTGAAAAATGGTAAACATGTATAAATTGTTTTTAATGTATATGAAAATTAAACAATATGTATGAAAATAAAGTAGATATCAAAAAATATTTGTGAAATTTTCTGTTAATCATGTACCTGAAAAATGTTAAATGTGTATATAAAAAAATATTCCTGTTGTATACAAGAAAATGTACAATGTGCATGAAAAAAAAAGTACACATCAAAATATATATGTTTTAAGAATTCTTAGTCATGTATTTGAAAAGTATTAAACGTGAAATGACAAATGCACAAAGTGTATGGAGACAAATAATCAGAAGAAATACATGTTTTAGAAAATGTTAATCATGTATTTGAAAACAACTAAAAGTGTATATAAAAAATCTACAACGTGTAAGGAAAAAATAAGATAAAAATATAAGTTTAAAAAATTGTGAAGAATGTATATAAAAAATGTACCTCGTGTATGAAAAAAATGGACAGAAAAATCTTTGTTTGGAAATAATGTTAATCATATATTTGAAAAATTGTTCAAGTGTACAAAAAAATGTTTATACAATGTAAAAAAAATGCACAAATAGATTACAAATTTTTAATTGCCATTACAGTGAATATCACGTGTTTCCAGAAAATGCTATAATTTTTTTTAAGTTTATACAAAGTTAAAAGTTGTTCACGTATTTTAAAATAAAATTCATTGCCACAGAAATTTGGTCAATGTGTATTTGTAAATGGTTGACCATGTATCAAAAAAAGTGTGCAAAAACTACATTAAAAGGAAATTTGACATCATGTATTAAAAAAATATCCAATATTTATCAAAAATGTTTCACATGTACTCTAAAAATATATATTGTGTACTGAAAAATACACATGTGTTAAAAAAACCAATGCAAACCGAATAGGAGGAAAAAAAGAATAATTTGTTATTTAAAAATGTCAACCATTTATTAAAAAATGTAATCATGCTGTAAAAAATAGTTCCTTATGGATATGAATAATGTACAATATATATAAGATATAGAATAAAATTCATATTTTTTTTACAAATATTAATAATGTATTTACAAAACATTAAATATGTATAAAAATGTTTCTGACGTGTACGAAATATGTTTATTGTAATTTAACAATATTAAACATCTATAGAAATATAATTTTTGTTCTATGCGAAAAGAGAAAAAGAATAGCGACGTAAACAGACAAATAAGCAAAGCAAAGCAAGGAAAAAAACAAATAAATAAATAAACACAATGCAAAAGAATGGAAACAGTGTAAACCAACGAAGAAAGAAAGAAAAATAATCGGACCAATCTAACCAATAAACACCCAATGTTCATGGATCTTTTTCTGCAGGCCGCGTGGAGCATATGGAAGGATAAATACAACAAACACTTCAGAGGGATCATACCATCGAAAACCTCCTGGCTGGCTCGGTTGAAAGAAGACCTCTCCCTACTTTGCTCTTTTTGAGTTCTTTTTGAGCTCTTTTGTATCTAGCATCTAGTATCTAATAACTTAGTTCCCTGTTATTTCCTTTTAACACCCCTCCCCCATCTTCATCATGGCAATGGATGTAAGGTTATGATCTTGTAAGACCTTTTTGATACTCTAATTGATATATACAGTAGGAGCCTCTCTGACCGTTTCAAGTGTAAAAAAAAAAACCAATAAACACCCAACGAGCTAGCATCACGTTTCGAGCATGCGGGGGAACAAAAAATATAAGCGATTCAGGCCGCCCAAGTAACCACACTCCCAAAAAAACACAAGCTACTAAGAGCCCCTTTCATGTCGCGATAAGCAAGATATACATCTCGGTTTCGTACAGAAAACTAATTTTTGAGGGGTAAGGTCCATTTTATTGATCAAACTCCATAAAAGCTGGGACACAAATTGGATCACTGGGGTGGACTAGCCATACGTGGCGCCCATTCGCACGCAAAACTAACACAAGCGATAGGAGATGGGTTGTCCCACTTTCGGTTTCTTTATATTTTATTTTCCTCTTTTTGGTTCTATTAATTTTTTAGTTCTTTTTATGTTTAATTTTCTTTTTTCTTTTTCAAGTTTTTTTAAATGCTCATCTTTTTGAAAAATATTCGTAATTTCTGATTTTTTTTTCCGTTTTACATAAATTGTTCAAAACTTAAAATCTACCCTTTTCGAAACTTTGTTCAAGAAATGCTCATGTTTTTGAAAAATGTTCAGGGATCTAGAAAATGATTGTGCTTTTCCAATATTGTTCAAACAATGTTTCTACTTTAATTTTTTTATTCATACTTCTTAAAAATATTCTTGTTTTCGAATTTCTTTGGTTTTCCAGAAAATTTTCATGATTTCAAATTTGGTTGATAAGTTCAAATTTTTTGTTTTGGAATTTAATAAAATTTTCCCATTTTCAAATTTTGTTCAAAAATGAAATAACACATTAAAAAGATATTGTGTTTGAGTTGAGAATATTAATAATAAGGGTTTTTATCATTTATGTCACTGGCTGTGTCTCACTACTCAGTTTCGCCATTAGAAATTACAACTACTAAAAAATGCCATCAATCCTTGAGATGCTTGCTCAAAAATGACATTAGGTATCTAAAAAATGCCATCGTTCCGTTAGAAGGTTGCTCAAAAATGCCATTAGACATTGTTATTTTCACGTCAAACTCGTTGACCATGTTATATGATAAAAATAAGCCTAGACCCACATGTCGGTTCTCTCTATCTCATAATGATAAGTGTGGCCCCATTTGTCAGGAGTAACCAAGCAATAATTTTACGGGAAAATAAGAACGTTGTTGGGATCAAGTAGGCCCCACACTTTATTGTAGTGAGATAGAGGGAGAGCTAGCATGTTGGTCCATATGTATTTTTGTCATTATAACATGGCAAAAAAGATTTGAGATCACAATAATGGTGTCCAGTGGCATTTTTGAGCATGTGTCTAACGAAGTGATGGCATTTTTGAGCGGTTGAAATTCCTAGTGGCAAAACTGAGTAGTGGTACACAACCGATGGTATAAATGATAAAAACCCCAATAAGTATACTAAATTACAAGAAACGTTTGTAAAAAAAATGAAAGCTTTTTTGATCTACCGCTAGATTTAATTCTTATATGTCCCCGCAACATATTTGTCGCAAACACATAACAGCTCCATTGGATATTTACATGCATCCTAAAACCGGGGTCGCTATTTCGTTCGCTTAATACCACGCCGCTTTTGTTGGGATTTTTTACAATGCAGTCAATTCATCGTAGAAATCGACACATAGGAGGTCCCCATGAAATGCAGGGTGGGCTCGCCTTAGGCGCACAAATAAAAGGCAGGCGCAGCGCAAGAGTAGCTCTCCTCTCCATCGCATAATTTTTTCTCTTTTTATTTATTAATATTACCTATATTTCCAAAACCTTCATCATGCCATGAAAAAAACCTTCATCGTGCAATTGGTTTTTTAACAAGTATTCTAAACTAATCATTCCAAAACATGTATTTTGAAAAATACAAATCATATATTTAAAAAATGTGTAGCATGTATCACAAAAATGTTACACGTGCTTAACCAAAATATCAAGTGCGTATTAAAAATAGACATGTGTTGAAAAACCCGAAAAAATCTTTGAGAAACCGAGAACGAAGAAAAACTGAAGAAAATCGAAGTAGAAAAGAACAAACAAAACATACGGGAAAAAATTCTAAGAAAACGATAAAATAGTGAAAATCACTAAAAAAATCAACACAGAAAAAACTGTGGACCTTTGTAAAACCGGTCTGAACCAGCTATATTTGCTTTCCAACGTGCTCTACTCTGCCGACTCACTAAGGCAAGCCACAGGGGAGCACCAGCGGCAAGGCTCGAATTCTTTATTTGACTCGTTAAGCGTCATAGTGACGATCGTTTGCACACTTGTTTCCATAGAACATGTACACTTGTCTTGGTTTAAGAAGCTTCTAGATAATTCCAGTCCAGTTTTTGTCTATTTATTAATTGGTTTTTGTTCAATTTTTTTTTATTTTTTTTATTTTCATTCTTGTTGTTTTTATTTGTTTTTCCGTTTCTCTTTATCTTTTATATTTTTTCTACTTAATTTTCATTTTCAAAAAGTGTTCTTGTTTTTATAAACTTTGCTCACAAATTCAAGAAGTTCATGATTTTCAAAATAAATTGGAACTTTAAATAATTTTAGAACTAGCTAAAATGTTTGTGTTTCAAGAATCTTCGAAAAGTTCAAATGCAATAAGGTTCCCAAAAACATTTCTCCCATTTTCCAGTTTTTTTTCACAAATTCAAAAATATTCGGAAATTTATAAAATGCTCATGTTTTTTAAAACTATTCACATTCTCAAATCTTATATGCGCATCTGGTTCACAGGTGCAAACACTATTTGTCATTTCATAAAATGTTTGGCATTTCACCAAAATGAGCGCATTCTTTTTAATTGAAATTCCAAAAAGTATAAATTTTTTAGAATCTTATTCGGTTAATCCAATATTTACTTGCATTTAAAAAACAGGAAGAAAATTTGAAATTCCCAACTTTTTAGATTTTGTGAACAATTTTTAAAATCGCATCATTTTTTTTAATTCCAAGCAAAACTTGAAACATAAACATTTATTTGTACCAGATTTTTTTTATAGAATGGATGTTTTGAAACTTTTTTACTATGATTGTTTTTTTTGGAAATTTCTACCGTTTTTTAGCAACGGATATAAATTTTGATAAATAAGAAATGATAAAAAGAAAGCATAAAAAGGGAAACAAACTAGTAAAAAATAAAAACATCGGCCCTTTTCACTATTGATGGGCCAGCCAGTCGATTGCTGCCTATGGGAAAGATGACTGTTTTAGGCATTTAATGTGAAATAGGACCTCCTCTATTATCCCCGGGCTTGCCTAAAAAATACTAGGCTTTTGCACTAGGGGAAGTGACGCTCAGTGCATGACATAATCGCCCAACCCCATTTCTCAAAAGAGAAAAAAACATAATCGCCCAACCCCACAGCGCGATCATGTACATGGCCCAACACTAAGCATATCTACTAGTACCTTTTTTTTCCACGGTTTTTGTTATGGTTCCGTTGCCCAGTCAAACGTTGCCTATGTGAAAGGTGATTGTTTTAGGTAGTCAATTTTAAATAGGACCTCCCATATTACCCTTGGGCTTTTGAACTAGGGGCAATGACACTCATCTCGAGCTTGGAGTTGGCCGAACTCTAGGCAGAGCTTGCAGTACCTTGTTTTCCATGGTTTTTGTTTTCACTTCATTGCTTTTTTTCTTTATTTGTTCTCTTATGGTTTTGTTTCTTTTCGCCATTTTCTGTTGGGTTTTCTTCTTATTTTAGTTTTCATTTTTTGCATTTATTTTCTTGCCTTTTCCCTTTCCCTTTGGTTTTCGTTTGTAAATGCATTTTCTTCCACACTACAATTTTCAAATAACGTGAATAATTATTTAATACACAAGAACAACCTTCAACATGGGATGAATATTTTTAAAATACACAATG
Organism: Secale cereale; assembly: GCA_902687465.1. Taxonomy (NCBI): domain Eukaryota; kingdom Viridiplantae; phylum Streptophyta; class Magnoliopsida; order Poales; family Poaceae; genus Secale; species Secale cereale. The sequence goes on along the minus strand of LR738715.1, from coordinate 690,853,753 downwards.
AATGGTTATTAAATACACGATAAATTTATAAACAAACACATGGGCATTTTCTAAACATTATATTGACTACATGGATGTTTTAAATTAAACAAACATCTTCCATAGCCGTGTGAATACTTTTCAGATTACACAATAGATTTTCTAAACATGTGATTACTTATTAAGTACATAAAAATGCATGAACACCTTTTGAAAATAAGGGAAACACTTGTAAATTTTCATGAACATTTCTTTCAAAGTACCTCAAACCTTCTTTAAAAAACGAGTGAACAATTTATTTTAGATACACATTTTTTTCCTTCAAAATCCATCTTCTAGTTTAAATAAATATGAAAAATAAATGAAAATTGCCTAAAAATTTGAAAGGGCGCTAAAAACAAAAAGATGAAACAAATCACTAAGGCACGTAAGTTTTAACACATGGGAGAAGGCAAGCTGGCCGACCAACTTCCTATTTGTGTGCTCGACTATTCATCACAACGAGCGATGAACCAGAGCTCTCATGGGTAAGATTGAAACCTATAAAAAGGAAAGCCGCAAGGAAAAAAAATCGGTTTAAAAGTAACTAACTACACTACTAAGGCCTTGGAGGAGTGATAATCCATGCAAGGAACCATCGTAGCACTTTCCAAAGATTAAAGTGGTAAACATGGAGTGTCAAACCCATAAGGAATTAAAGGTAAGATCAATATTCTTTGGGGTCCTATCCGCCACTTGTACAACCCTACCTACACCGAGTGTTTGCTTCATATAGAAAATAAACTAGAACTATTTTGTCTGTATAAAAAGGTAGATTTTGCAAGATAAAAAAGAACTTAAACATAAAAGATAGGTGCTGCCAAAATAAATATACAATATAATACAAATAGAGAGTGTGAAATAATGGTGGTATGGTGTGCATAATTGTCCTTACACAGTTAGTAAGTTACTAAACAGATTGCAAGTTTATATGTGGGAGAGGCCTCTCCTAGCATGTCATCCCACCTATGATTTGAACTATTAGCAAGAATCCACGCCTACTACAAAGTTCATCAACGTAAAATCCAACCATAGCATTAATATATATTTGCCCCCCTTCACTCTAGCATGTACAAATTTCTATGGTTAGGAGAGGTTTCTGTCGCTCCGCCCCCCCCCCCCATATGCATGGTCCTATCAACATACTACTAATGTGATCCACGTACGCTCGTATGATGGGCACCAAACGACATTAAGATAACCATAAGTGCTTTAAACCAACCATGGAAATTCACCAATTAACCCATACGACAAAATAGTCTACTCAAACACAATAGCGATGACACAAACATTGAATAATATTTCATAGAATCAAACACCGTGTTCAAGTAGGGGATTACAACGGGTTGCGAGAGAGTGGACCGCTGAAAAGAGGAGAGCAAGGTAATGAAGATCTCGGTGAAGATAGCGACGTTGATGAACACGATCGCCAGAGAGATGGTAGAAGGGGGAGACAAGCTCCTCCTCCATGGCCTCACACCTAAATGGGGAGAGGTTCTCCCCTATGGTCCTTGGCCATCATGGCTCCCAAAGGGGCGAGAGCCCCTTCGATATTGGATCTACCTTATATTTTCTCTCCCTATTTTCTTCTCTTCTTCTGGCTGAACAACGTCTCTTTTATAGCCAAAGATCTCTAACTCCGATCGGTTGAAATTTTGAGGGAATTTTCCTTTGGGAATTATCTTTCTTGCGACAAAATAAGGGCTCCAGCCAACGTGAGGGTAGCCACAAGGGCCCATGGCGCAACCAGGGGTGGCCACGCCCGCTACGCTTATTGGGCCCTCGGGAATCATTTTTCGTTGATTCATTCGCCTAAAAATCCCTTATATTCTAGAAAAAATCATATTAAACTGCAAGGGTATTTTCACCTTCCTAGATATTGATTTCATGTAAAACAAAAAACAAACAGAAAACAAGAACTAACACTGGGCACTAGATTGATAGGTTAGTCCAGAAAAATAATATAAAAGTGCACCGAAACCATTAATAAATGATGTAAATATAGCACAATACTTCAAAAATCATAGATACATCGAAGACGTATCATCATCCCCAAGCTTAATCCCTACTTGTCCTCGAGTATGTAGGTGCTAAAAGAATAACTTTTTTAAAGTGTGAATGCTAGAATAGAGTAGACTTTTAAACACATAGGCAATGATAATTTTAATAACAAGTAGCATAATTCATTAGGCTAAACATATCATAAAGTTGTAATAAAGTATCCCGTGAATCTGTCAGGATTATATTGCATACATAAAGCAACCAATGAAGTAGAGATGATGACTAGTTACCCCCAATTTGAAGACAAACATCATGCTTATACAAATGCTCAACAAATTATCATTAGAAGAATGCATGCAAAGCTAAGAGTGCTCACCATGCTCAATAGGTGGTGCCACAAGAAATAAATATGGAATTGAGTCAACAATAAAAGTAAAAAAATAGCTGCAAGGAGCAGACCAATCGTAGTCCTTTCGATAAGTAAGAGTGTCGAACCCAACAAGGAGCAGACCAAAATGATAAGCGGTTTTCAGAAAGGTATTCTCTGCAAGTAACGAAAGTAGCAGTAACATGTAGTTTGATATCAAGATAATTCATAACAAGTAGCAAGTGACAATAATAACAAGGTGCGACAAGATGGCCCAACCTTTTTGTAGCAAATGGCAAGCCTAGAGTACTTCTTACAGTAAGTAAAGCGTTCTCGAGGGTACATCGGAATTTTTTATGGTCCAAGGTAATTTTGTCGATCCAGAGGATGCTAGTAAGTGTGCAAACTTCAAGAGATCCTATAATGATCTGAAGCAAGCATAGTGGAGTTGGAATCTTCGTACTGATGAACTGGTTAAATATTTTGATTTCATTGAGGAAAGCGAAGATGCTTGTTTTTACAAGAAAGTAAGTGGGAGAATAATAATATTTCTAATGATATCATGCTCCCAGTTAATTTCTTGTAAATACAAGCATCTTTGTTTCCATCGATGAAATCATATTATTTGATCAATTCATCAAAACACACATTCCAACTCCACTCTGCTTGCTTCAGATCATTTCTTGATCTTTTGAAGTTTACACACTTACTAGCATCTGATACGTCCAAAACGTATCTATAATTTCTGCTTGCTCCATGCCTCTTTTGTGTGATATTGCTATGATATTTATGCACTTCCATACACTTTTGATCATATTTGGACTAACCTATTAACTCAGTGCACCCCAGTGCCAGTTTCTGTTTTCTGCTATTTTTGTATTTCAGGTTTTCCCATTACTTAAATTGCCAGAAAAATTCCGGGAAAAATATATAAAAAATCAGCTCTCCAGAAGCTTCCATGCGACAGAAGTAGGGCCAGAGGGGGGCCACAGGGGCTCCAGGCGCCCTGGGGGGGCGGCCCCACCCCTAGCCGCGCCGGGGGGCGCCCGGCCCCCCCTTACCTCCTCTGGTGACCTCCTTTGGCATATATTTACATCGCGTCCCGAAACCCTCGAGGACGGAACCCTTTTTCGCGATCTCATCTCTGTTCCGCCGCCGCAGCGCTTCCAAGATCGGGAGCACCAGGAGAACTCTTCCCGGCACCCTGCCGGAGGGGAGAACCACCACCGGGAGCCTCTCCACCACCATGGACGCCTCCCGGATGAGTTGTGAGTAGTCCCCCTTGGACCATGGGTCCATGACCAGTAGCTATGTGATGTTCTCCTCCCCTCTTTGTTCTTCACCGATTAAACCTCGTGAGCTGCCCTACATGATCGAGGCACATATGTAATCCTTATGCTGTTGCTATGATGAGTTTGCTGGGATCCGATGGATTATTTGATTATGTTCAGATTGTGTGTGAGTAATATATTTGATTCACCTCTTTTATATTTATGTTCTTGAGTAATTCTTGCATGTTCTCAGTTGCTGTTTATTGCTTTGGCCAAGTAGTAGGTAGTAACTCCAAGAGGGAACGTTATGCTTGATTGTGGGTTCATGCCCCTCGATGACTAGCTTGAGTGACAGAAACATGAGTCTAGGGGATGTGCTGTTGCCACAAGGGGGAAAACAATGGTGCTTGTACTTGCGGGTGCAAGGATTGTTTACTTTACGCAAAGTTCTTTTAATGCAGTTGTCTGTTGCTTTGAGTTTACACTATGGGTGGGACTCGCAACTTAATACCAGCGAGATGTTCTGGATAGATATCTCAAGGTGGATGATTAGTAGTAGATGCAGATGGATTTCGGTCTACTTGCCTTGGCGTACCGCCCATGCTTTTGAGCCTCTACCTTTCTTTGCAGCATAGTTAGCATTGGTTTGCGCACATAATCCTGTCAATTGCCCAGCTGTAATTTGTTTATCTCGCTTAGCTGTTTTATCGTCTTTTGGGAGAGAGACATCACTAGTGAACATCATGGGACCCCGGTCCATATTACCATCACTGATCACACCCGCTATTTACTTCCTGTTCTTATTTACTAGTTGCAGTCATACCTATCACTTTATCTCTTGCGTTTGATCCTTTGTAAACGACAAGGCCGGAGGGATTGACAACCTCTTTGTACTCATTGGGAGCAAAGTTATTTGTATCTGTGTGCAGGTCCTGTCAATCGCTAAGTATCTGGCGCCGTTAGCAGTTGACACCTACTTGTCGACCCTCGGAGTCCCAAGGGATTCGATCCTTGGTATCTTTGCCAAGGGAAAACTACCGCTACGCTACATCTCACACCTTCCACTTGGGGTAACCAACGAGGGGCGAGAAGCCATCAAGCAAAGTTTTCTGGCGCCGTTGCCGGGGACTCCACTCTTCAAGATAGGGGAGTTGCACGCTATCTTTTATCTTTACTTTTTAGTCTTGTTAGTTTATCTTTTAGTTTTGCTTTAGTTTCCTTTATCAAAAATCACAAAAATAGTTATCTTGCTTGTTGCTGCTATGGGTTCCACCGAGGACACCAAGTTGTGTGACTTCACTAGTCATAACAACGATGACTTTATCTGCACGCCTATTACTACACCTGCCACTTCAGCACCTTCTTATGAAATTAAACCTGCTTTACTGAACCTAGTTATGAAAGATCAATTCTCCATTGCTGGAGATGATGCTGCTTTGCACTTAAATAATTTTGTTGAACTCTGTGATATGCAAAAGTACCAAGAAATAGATGGTAATATTGTTAAGCTTAAGCTTTTTCCTTTCTCCTTGAGAGGAGGAGCTAAAATTTGGTTTCAATCTTTGCCTAGGAATAACATAGATTCTTGGGACAAGTGCAAGGATGCCTTTATTGGGAAGTACTATCCCCCTGCTAAAATTATCCAACTAAGGAGTAACATAATGAATTTTAAACAATTGGATAATGAACACGCTGCCCAAGCTTGGGAACGCATGAAATCTCTTGTCAAGAACTGCCCTGCTCATGGTTTGACTACTTGGATGGTTATCCAAACTTTTTATGCAGGCTTGAACTTTACCTCGCGGAAGTTTTTAGATTCGGCCGCGGGAGGAGCCTTTATGTCAACTACACTTGGTGCTGCCACGAAGCTTCTCGATGAGATGATGACCAATTATTCCCAATGGCACACCGAACGCGCTCCAACAGGTAGGAAGGTAAACTCTGTCGAGGAGATTTCCTCCCTAAATGAAAAAATTGACTTGATCATGTCTCTACTTTCCAAGCAATCTTCTATTGATCCTCGTGATGTTCCTTTAAATTCTCTGATTGCTCAAGATCAAGTAGATGTGAACTTTATCTCTAGAAACAATTTCAATAATAATGCTTATAGGAGTAATTTTGGTAGCAACCCTAGACCGTTCCCCTCTAATTCCTATGGGAACAACAATGCTTATCCTAACACCAAGAACTCCACTTCTGAACTAGAGATTATGCTTAAAGATTTCATCACTACCCAAAAAGCCTTCAATAAGAATGTAGAAGAAAAACTAAACAAACTAGATGATATCTCTTCGAAGGTAGACAATTTAGCCCATGAGGTAGAGTTGCTTAAAATTAGAACTTCCCCTCTTGAGGAGAGGAAGACCACTCCTATGAATGCTATTCAAGTGCAAATTAATGAAAACATTAGGATGTTGGCTAAACTTAAAGAGAGATGGGCTAGAGAAAAGGAGGAAGAAGATAGAATTAAGAGCCTTCCTACCCACCACACTGTTGCTACTATCCAAGTTGTTGAGGATATCCAAACTCTTAGCACCCAATGCACTCCTGGTCCCATTGGACCTATTAATGGTGATGCTATGACCTCAATCGTAGAAACTCCTATGACCATAGAAGCTACCAAACAAGTGAGCCTAAAGGACACCACTACCACCTTACTTGATAGTAGTAACCTTGATTTTGATAATTGCACCCTTTCTGAAGTTATTGATTTTCTTCACAAGATGTCTAGAGATCCCCACACTAGCACACTTAATCTTGCCTTCACAGGGCATATCACTAATGCTCTTACCAAAGCTAGGGAGGAGAAACTTAGGGTAGAAGCCTCCATACCTAGAAAGCTAGAAGATGGTTGGGATCCTATGATTAAAATTAAGTTGAATAACTTCTCTTGCTGTGCTTTATGTGATGTTGGAGCTAGTACCTCCGTTATGCCCAAAAGAATATATGATATTCTTAAATTGAAACCTTTTGATTCTTGTTCTTTTGGTGTTCGCCTTGTTGATTCTTCCATAAAGAAACCTTTGGGGAGGATCGATGATGTTCTTATCATTGTCAATGACAATTATGTTCCCATTGATTTTACTATTATGGATATTGAATGTGAACCTTCTTGTCCAATTATTTTGGGACGTCCTTTTCTTCGCACCGTTGGTGCTATCATTGACATGAAAGAGGGGAATATAAAATTCCAATTTCCTCTCAAGAAAGGGATGGAACACTTCCCTAGAAAGAAGATTAAGTTACCTTTTGAGTCCGTTATACGGGCTAGCTATTCTTTTACTCTTGATAAAACTTGATCTCTTTGCATTATGCCTAGCTTAAAGGCATAAAAGAAAGCGCTTTTGGGAGGCAGCCCACAATGAATAAAGTTTTATTTTGATTTTGTTGTGTCTTGATGTTTGTTACTACAGTAGTATCATCATTGTATCTTTACTTTTCAGCTTTGTGCCAAGTTTAGCCTCTGATTGCAAGAAAGTTCAAAAGTTGTGACGTGCTGTCCAGGAAACAGATTCTGTCCTTGGACAGAAAAATTCGTATAAAATCACCAGATCATCTTTTTGGTCTGAATTTTTTTGATAGCGTGCTCTATACAATTGGCTTTCGGGGTCTGTTCTGAGTTTTTTGATTTGAGTTGTAGAAGTGCTCCGAAAAAAGTATTTACTACCTGCTGGTCTGTTTTTCACACTTTCTGTCCTGTTTTGCCTTTTCTTCATTTTGCAAACCTTGAGCTTGCTTTTTCTTCGCAAAAACCTTTTGGCAATCTTGAGAAACATTAGCCCTTCAATATTATCCTTATTTCCAGCAAGGAAAAATTATTTTATTATGGGTACTAACCTCGCTAATCAGATTATGATGAGCTATGTATGAAGGGAGTTTTCAAGTGTGCGAGGGAAGATGATAAAAAGATTCAGGAGGGTCAAACGCTCAAGCTTGGGGATGCCCCCGTGCACCCCCAAGAAATATTCAAGAAGACTCAAGTGTCTAAGCTTGGGGATGCCCCCGTGCATCCCCTTCTCCATCAACAATTATTAGTTCGTCTTTCGTTCCACTATATTTTAATCACTTCATGCATTATGTGCTATGCTTGGAGCGTCTTGCTTTTAGTTTCCTTTTTAGTTTTCTTTAGCTTTGCTTGCTGTTCATAACGAGTTAGAACCCAACTTTCTTTGTGTGGGAGAGAAACACGCTCCATTTCAACCTAGAACACAACATAGGATTTTCATGCTTATCTTTGCTGTGTATGTTCTTTGTCTTTCAATAGCTACTGTCATGTTTAGCTCTTAGTTTTCATGCTTTTCTTTTTAAAGAGCTTTTGTTTAGTTGGTTGCTGAACTCTCTTGAGTTATCATGCTTATCTTGTTAAGAGAGTTTGTCTGTGGCACTGGTTGATATGTCTATGATAAAAATGCTATGTGCATAATGGTGCTTAGTAGTTCATGTTTTCTTATGGTTAATCTCAAATAGCTGGGGGGTTCTTATGTTTTATTGAAGTACCAACATGATTTGTTTGCCTATGATGTGGTATGGTTTAGTGATATCTTCCTCCAAGAATTTATTTTGATTGACTTGGCATATGCTCACGCATATTTAAGACTGTAAAGAAAGTCTATCAAGCCTTGATGATCTTTAATTTCTGAGTAGTGATATAACTTCCATGCCCGATTCAATGTTGCTTTGTCGCTCTGCATGATTATGGCCGTCATTGCTCTCTTAGTTGGTTGCTCCCAGTCTTTTGCTAGCCTTCACCTGTACTAAGCGGACTGACTGCTTGTGCATCCAAAATCCTTGAAACCAGTTATGCCATATGAGTCCACCATACCTTCCTATATATGGTATTTACTTGCCATTCCTAACGAAGACTTTCTTGTACCATCTCGAAATTATTCAAAAGCATTTCTCTTTTGTGCCTCTGTTTTAGCTCATGAGGAAGTAGTAGTTAATTCATGATCTTTTTAAGTTGGACAAGTTTCACCCCGGGATTGCATGTCTAATCTGCAAACCCCTAATACGAGAAGGAACTGGCAAAGAGTGCGCCCGGCTCATAAAAAAATACAACAAACAAACCCTCCTTCACGCTTTGTTCATGAGAAATCAGAAAACTTTTGGCAGTGATAAACAAAGGAGATTAAGGGGATGTGATCGTCCCCGTGGGGGAGCCGTTCCTCGAAACTTGTCCAGCTCGAGAAGTAATTGAGTTATCTACTAGCATTCGTTGACGAAATATGCACCTCCCAAAAATCATTTTTACCTCTGTTTTTAAAAACCAAGAGCTCTGGTACATGTTTAGTCTTTGCTTCCAACCACGGGTTTTCAACCTTGCCATCAAAAGCCACGGTTCGAGAGTCTCCACCTTCTTTCTTCAAAGCACCAACTATTGAGAGCATGATTGTCATTCTGAGTGTAATGTGCATTGTCCCAAAGTACCATTGTCTTCTGCATGATTATGATATCGCTTATTCTGAAATCATTGTATCTAGTCGTCACTTAAACTTCGGAGGTGCTCCTGCATTTATGTTTTGCTTCACTAAAGGGGGCAAGCGAGGTATCACTTTGTCATGTTTGCACACCATGCTCACTACAAATCTAATTGGGTGTTTTCAGTATCATATTGTAAAACTTTCAGTTCTTTGTGATATTCTCATGAGGCAACTTAATTACTACAGATTCATTATCTGAGTAAGCATTTGTCATGTGACTGTGAAAAGTTCTTATATGGTTGGTAGCATGTCACCACAGAAATTATGCTTGTTATTATTTACCTACTCGAGGACGAGCATGAATTAAGCTTGGGGATGTTAATACGTCCAAAACGTATCTATAATTTCTTCTTGCTCCATGCCTCTTTTGTGTGATATTGCTATGATATTTATGCACTTCCATACACTTTTGATCATATTTGGACTAACCTATTAACTCAGTGCACCCCAGTGCCAGTTTCTGTTTTCTGCTGTTTTTGTATTTCAGGTTTTCCCATTACTTAAATTGCCAGAAAAATTCCGGGAAAAATATATAAAAAATCAGCGCTCCAGAAGCTTCCATGCGGCAGAAGTAGGGCCAGAGGGGGGCCACAGGGGCTCCAGGCGCCC
>LR738715.1:690756818-690843943 GCA_902687465.1 Secale cereale | reverse complement strand
GGGGGGCGGCCCCACCCCTGGCCGCGCCGGGGGGGCGCCTGGGCCCCCCTTACCTCCTCTGGTGACCCCCTTTGGCATATATTTACACCGCGTCCCGAAACCCTCGAGGACGGAACCCTTTTTCGCGATCTCATCTCTGTTCCGCCGCCGCCGCGCTTCCAAGATCGGGAGCACCAGGAGAACTCTTCCCGGCACCCTGCCGGAGGGGAGAACCACCACCGGGAGCCTCTCCACCACCATGGACGCCTCTCGGATGAGTTGTGAGTAGTCTCCCTTGGACCATGGGTCCATGACCAGTAGCTCTGTGATGTTCTCCTCCCCTCTTTGTTCTTCACCGATTAGACCTCGTGAGCTGCCCTACATGATCGAGGCACATATGTAATCCTTATGCTGTTGCTATGATGAGTTTGCTGGGATCCGATGGATTATGAGATTATGTTCAGATTGTGTGTGAGTAATATATTTGATTCACCTCTTTTATATTTATGTTCTTGAGTAATTCTTGCATGTTCTCCGTTGCTGTTTATTGCTTTGGCCAAGTAGTAGGTAGTAACTCCAAGAGGGAACGTTATGCTTGATTGTGGGTTCATGCCCCTCGATGACTAGCTTGAGTGACAGAAACATGAGTCTAGGGGATGTGCTGTTGCCACAAGGGGGAAAACAACGGTGCTTGTACTTGCGGGTGCAAGGATTGTTTACTTTACGCAAAGTTCTTCTAATGCAGTTGTCTGTTGCTTTGAGTATACACTATGGGTGGGACTCACAACTTAATACCAGCGAGATGTTCTGGATAGATATCTCAAGGTGGATGATTAGTAGTAGATGCAGATGGATTTCGGTCTACTTGCCTTGGCGTACCGCCCATGCTTTTGAGCCTCTACCTTTCTTTGCAGCATAGTTAGCATTGGTTTGCGCACATAATCCTGTCAATTGCCCAGCTGTAATTTGTTTACCTCGCTTAGCTGTTTTATCGTCTTTTGGGAGAGAGACATCACTAGTGAACATCATGGGACCCCGGTCCATATTACCATCACTGATCACACCCGCTATTTACTTCCTGTTCTTATTTACTAGTTGCAGTCATACCTATCACTATTATCTCTTGCGTTTGATCCTTTGTAAATGTGAGCAAAGTTATTTGTATCTGTGCGCAGGTCCTGTCAATCGCTAAGTATCTGGCGCCGTTAGCAGTTGACACCTACTTGTCGACCCTCGGAGTCTCACGGGATTCGATCCTTGGTATCTTTGCCAAGGGAAAACTACCGCTACGCTACATCTCACACCTTCCACTTGGGATAACCAACGAGGGGCGAGAAGCCATCAGCATCCTCTGGATCAAAACACTTACCTTGGACTATATCAAATATACAACCTTGGTTCTATTTCTATCTCATGGGAATTATTTTGACATCCATCTGTTATATCTCATAACTAAAATATTTAGTAATTGCTATTTGATCCGAACAGACTTTAACTATTATTATGATGAGACAATCTCATTGTTACCTCTTGAGCTTGCGTTGTATTCCCTCGAAGAGGAAAGGGAGATGCAGCACATTAGCGTAAATATTTCCATCAGTTTTTGAGAACCAAGGTATCAATCCAGTAGGAGACCACGCGCCAGTCCCTCGCACCTGCACAAACAAATAAGAACTTTGCAGCCAATGCGATAAGAGGTTGTCAATCCCTTTACGGTCACTTACGAGAGTGAGATCTGATAGAGATGATAATTATATTTTTGGTATTTTTGGTATAGAAACAGAAAGTACAGAAAGCAAATAAATAACGGCGAAAGAAATTGGCTAGTTGACGGGAAAGTAATATGATAAAGATAGACCCGGGGGCCATAGTTTTCTCTAGTGGCTTCTCTCATGATTGCGGTATTCTACAGCGGGTAACAAATTACCGTCGAGCAATTCATAGAAAAGCGAATAATTATGAGACTATCTAGGCATGATCATTATATATAGGCATCACGTCCGAGACAAGTAGACCGACTCCTGCCTGCATCTACTACTATTACTCCACACATCGACCGCTATCCAGCATGCATCAAGTGTATTGAGTTCATACGAACAGAGTAACGCTTTAAGAAAGATGACATGATGTAGAGGGATAAACTCAAGCAATATGATGAAAACCCCATCTTTTTAGACTCGATGACAACAATACAATACGTGCCTTGCTGCCCCTACTGTCACTGGGAAAGGACACCGTAAGATTGAACCCAAAGGCAAGCACTTCTCCCATTGCAAGAACTATACATCTAGTGGGCCAAACCAAACCAATAATTCAAAGAGACTTGCAAGGATATTATGAGCACACATAAAAAGTTCAGAGAAGAACCAAATATCTTTCATAGTGTAACATCCCAAATTTTCAATTTGGAATATTAAAAATAGATCATACTGCATTGCATATTTCTTTGCATTTTGTGCGTGGCGACCCTCGAAAATTCTAAGAAACTCAAGGACCTACGGAGAGAGTTGGGAATTCTACCGTTTTTGTATTTGAGTTTACTCGAATACCGGTACGAGGATAGTGTTGGTTTTAATTATTTTTTTCTCCTAAAAATAGTTCTTAAAAATACATGAGCGTAGATAATATGACTTCTCCAAAATAAAAGAAATATTGGAGGAAAAATATTAAAATCACTTTTGATTTTTTCGGATTTATTTGTGATTTTATTTGCATAGGAAAAATACGTGTTTTTCAAAATCGCATTTAGGTCCGAGAAAAATGTTCACTTTGTCCTAAATATTATTAGAGGACGGTGAAAATTTATTTCGGAATTTTTGGAGTCCATTTAGTATTTCTTTTGTTAGTTTTCGTACGTCAGGACTCGTGTTAAAAAAAATGTGGCGAACCGACTTTGGGCCGTGTTCGGCCAGGACTCCCCCTGGCCCGGGCCTTTATAAGCCGGTCCAGCCGCCCCGCCTCAGCCGCCCCGCCCCACCGCTTCGCCCGTCGCGCCGAACCTAGCGCCGCCGCCCGTCGCCGCCGCCGGACCCGCCGCCCGCCGCCGGAGTTCGTCGAGGTAGCCGCCCGCCGCCCCAGTTTCCTAGAAGAAACCGACCCGATTTTTTTGGCAAAACCCTAGTTTCGTTTTTTTAGATTAGATCGTTTTTTTCTTCGGTTTAGTTGTTTAGCGAACGTTCGGCCGTTCGCTCTTTTTAACGAACGAGTTCGTCGTTTAGTCTGCGTTAACGAACGTTCGTTCGTTAATCTGTTCGTCAGTTTTCTTTTTTGGGGTATTTATCCGCGATTATTTTCGATCGCGATTTCTGCCCTGATCTTGTTTTTCGTTTTTCTTTTCGCCCGAGAGTCGGAATCAGGTGATTCAAAATCCCAGATCTTCATCTCGACGCCCTATTTTCGTTTAACCAACTTGAACAAAGTTTTGCTACTGTAAAATCTAACCCTTGATCAAACTAGTAAACATACCTCATTTCTTTCGCAGTTTGAGTTTCGTTGCTTCTTTCGATTTGTTTCTTTTTGCAAACCGGAGTTCTTAAGTTGAACTTTCTGGTTAGATCTTCTCTTTTGGAGTTTTGTTTATGTATCATTGCTTGATTGCTTCTGTATGCTATTGTTTGCTTGCGATAGAATACCCGGACTGTGAAGCGTGCTACTATGAGTCTCTAGGTTTTGCGAATCATCAGCAAGGCAAGTAACACTTTGATCATACCCTTTTATTACCCAGTTTTTATGCATTAGATCAAACCCTCACACATTGCATGAGTATGATCTCTTAACTTGTGGGTCCGAGAAGTAGTTTGAGGTAGAACTTATTACCTGCATTATTTTCAAACCCTTGTGAGTTACTTCTACGCTATGCTTAGGTTATCATGCTATGCTCGTAGACGTGGTTTGGGTTTGAGTGAAATCCATGACATATGTGAGTTGTTAAATAATGGTTCAACTTAAGGTGGCTACTTGAATACACATCTGGGTGGATTGGTTACAGGGCACCTGAAGAATCCAGTGTTGTCCTAGGAAATCCCAGGGTTTCCGTGTGATTGTCCTATGGAATGCCACCCAGGCTCAAAGGGGTCATAAAACTATTCATGCTAGAAACTTCCGTGTGCAGCCACAATGCCATTATGGTCTCTGGCATAGTATGAGTAAGTTGTCTGAGCTCTTTCGTGGTGGACTAGCAGATGTAGGGGAAAGTAGGTGTACGGGTCCACGTGGGGTAAAGAGTAAATGCTTCTGAAAGACTGTGTCTTAGTCATCCGTTTCTCAAACACCATGCAGTGCGAGAAATTAAACGGAGTCGATCGAGTCTTGTGGGAAAAGTGCACAAACCTCTGCAGAGTGTACAAACTGATCATGATTAGCCGTGTCCCCGGTTATGGACAATCTTGAGTATCTGGTACTTGAATTATTGGTTGATCTCATCACTCTAAAATTAACTTGTTGGGTTAATGATTGCTTTAATTGGGATTGAGTTGGAGGTACCTTATCAATGATGTTTCAACTACCATGATAGTTAAAATAAAATTTATTCCTTTGCTGTAGGAAAAAAATGGCTTTACGCAAAAACTTTAACCTTAGAGCCTCCACCAACCAAATATGTATATAGTGTAGCCTTTATTTCTGTACTTGCATCTTCTGTGTTATCTTGCCAGCATATTCCATGTGCTGACCCATTTCGGGCTGCAACATGTTACGTTGTAGACTTTTCAGATGAGGAGTAAGATGTTCTAGGTCGTTTTTCATGCACTCAGCTATGCAGTTGGAGTTGATGGACTCACTTATCTTCCAAGCCTTTCGCTGTTATTTTGTTAGATGGCCTTAAGCCATAGACTTTTGTAATAAGTTCTCTTTTGGAGACACTCGATGTAATAAGTGTGTGATTGCCACTCTGTTATAAATCCTTCAAGTACTGTGTGTGTGTCAGCATTACCGATCTAGGGATGACACTGAAATACAGAGACTTCGGTCCCTTCGGACCGTGGTCGCTACAAGATGGTATCAGAGCACACGCTGACTGTAGGACACGACCACTAAGATAAACCATAGGTCACTCTTCTCTACTCGTTTCTGACTTCTCTCCATTTTCTTCTTCTTTAGGATGGTGGACCCAAGGAACAAGTTCACGCAACCGGATGAAGACACACCTTTTGGACGACACTTGAAGGAAGTCACTAGGTACCTGAACATAGGAATACCAAGCTTTACCGGGACCTACACCGCCACTTTACCAGAAGAGGAGCGATGGAGCATTCAAGTTCAAATCCCCGGGAGAACCTTCGCACCATCCAGTGAGCCAATAGAGTTTTCTTTTGATGCACCAACCTGGAGCCTAGGCAAGAGTATGGCAGCCCACATCACTATGGGAAGGATCGGAGAAGTCTACAAGCAGGAGCTGAAGGACACTATCTACCAGATTTGTGGACGCCGAGATGAGCGTTGGGACATGATCAGCACCCGGAAGGACAGGTCCATTATAGCGTTCATCTAGGAGTTAAACCAGCACATTCGTCGACAGGAACACCAGATGTGCGCAGGGATGATAGATTTCAAGAAGGCACTAACCAGGAACTTGGAGCTAGAAGAGGAACTCAAGTCTACTCGTGATGGATACGAGGAGGAGATGTTGATACTAGTGGAGAAGAATGATGATTTGACAAGGAAGCTAGGAGTATTCATGGGAGATCCAGCACCAGGAGGAGAAGAAGAGGAAGAAGAACCCAAGGAGATTCGTTCTGAAGATTACATCATCATCGATGACATGGATTCAGACCCCGATGATAGTGATGACGAAGACTATGAAGATGAAGCTGGAGCAGACATCATGGAATCTTATGCCGATCAAAATTTCTAGATGACCACCCTATGACAAGCAGTTTTCCCCACCAAGTAGTCTTAGAGCACTTTTGTAACGCTAGTTAGATCTTTGTAAGCCCTTGTTTGAAATTGATTGGTGTGATATGTTTGTGTTTGTTTCATGTGCATATGGGTAGTGATTTTCCCTTAGACCTCATTTCTATTCTAATCTCTTCCCTCTACACCATCAGATGCCTCCGAGACGTGAGCCAGAATTTCAGTCCCCCCCTGGGCTCACTCAGTTGATCCAGCAGCAGAACACTTTGATGCAACTTCTTGTCCAGAACACTCAGAACAACTAGAACAACAACAATGCTCCACCACCACCACCCATGGACAACCTGACACGTTTCTTAAGGTTGCAACCACCGGTGTTTGCTGGCAGCATTGAAACAATAGTTGCTGATGACTGGCTGCGCAAGATTGGAAGGGATTTGACCACCGCCAATTGCTCGGATGCTGAGAAGGTGCGATTTTCCACACATCATTTGTCTGGACCAGCCGCAGCATGGTGGGAGAATTACATAGCCACTTTCCCTATAGCCAATGTCACTTGGGATCAGTTTCAGCAAGCTTTCCGTACTGCCCATGTCTCAACCGGAGCTATGAGCATGAAGAAGCGGGAGTTTCGCAACTTGCGCCAAGGAAATTGTACTGTGGCTCAGTACGTAGATGAGTTTAGTACCCTATCTCGTTATGCCCCAGATGATGTGGCCACAGATGCCGCTAAGCAGGAGAGATTTATGGAAGGGCTAAATGATGAGATGAGCGTACAGTTGATGGTGGCAACCTTCAACAACTACCAGGAGTTGGTAGATAAAGCTCTTATGATTGAAGGAAAGCAGCAGCAGATTGAGAGTCGCAAGAGGAAGTATGGAAAAGGAAGGAATAATTCTGGAGCCTAGCAGAAGCCCCGATTTACTCCGAGTTCGGGAGGATACACCCATAACCATGGAAGCCACACCCACACTGGAGGAAGTTCTCACAACCACAATGGCTCCAAGAATGGGAATGGGAACGGAGCAAATAATAATCAGAATCGCTCTACCCCATCCACACCCGCCAAGAAGGATTTAAGCCACGTCACCTATTACAAGTGCGGGAAGAATGGACATTATGCCAATGAGTGCCCTGAAGCTAAGAATGGTAACGGCAATGGAAGCGCCGGGAAGAAGCCCAACCCGTTCAACAAAGGACAAGTGAACCACGTGACCGTGGAGGAAGTTGAAGAACAACCAGATGCGGTGATCGGTAAGTTTTTTGGTTAAGTCATTTACCGTAGTAGTTCTTTTCGATACTGGTGCATCGCATTCATACATTTCAAGGGGATTCGTAAATAGACATAAGTTGCCCACTAGAGTCCTTATGACCCCCATGTTAGTAAGTTCACCCGGAGCGGAATATACGGCAAATCAAGGATGTTTTCACATGCCATTGACCATTGGAAGACATGTTTTCCCCTCAGACCAAATAGTTTTGGAGTCACAAGGATTGGATGTGATATTAGGTATGGATTGGCTATCGATGTATGGAGGGAACATCGATTGTGCCAGCAAGTCTATTTTGCTTACCACCCCAGAGGGAAAAAAGATTAAGTATATATCTAGGCATTCGCCTATACGAACACAAGTACATTCTCTCACGGGAGTTGTTCAGGAGGAAGTGCCGGTAGTAAAGGATTACCCGGATGTTTTTCCAGAGGTGCTACCAGGCATGCCACCGGATAGGGATATTGAGTTTTTGATTGAGCTGTTGCCTGGCACCGAACCTATATCGAAGAGACCATATCGGATGCCAGCGAATGATCTGGAGGAGATCAAGAAGCAGATTAAGGAGTTATTGGAGAAAGGTTTTATTCGACGGAGTTCATCACCTTGGGGAGCCCCAGTGCTTTTGGTCGAGAAGAAGGATGGATCTTTAAGAATGGTCGTTGATTATCATGCACTGAATGAAGTGACTATTAAGAATAAGTACCCGCTGCCG
The DNA here is from genome assembly GCA_902687465.1 of Secale cereale. Taxonomy (NCBI): domain Eukaryota; kingdom Viridiplantae; phylum Streptophyta; class Magnoliopsida; order Poales; family Poaceae; genus Secale; species Secale cereale. The sequence goes on along the minus strand of LR738715.1, from coordinate 690,836,128 downwards.
ATGATCAATGATTTGTTCGACCAACTCCAGGGAGCGAAAGTATTCTCCAAGATCGATCTATGATCTGGTTACCACCAGTTGAAGATCCGAGAGAAGGATATACCTAAGATAGCCTTCACCACAAGGTACGGGCTACATGAGTATACGATTATGTCATTTGGATTGACTAACGCCCCTGCCTATTTCATGAGTATGATGAACAAGGTGTTCATGGAGTTCTTGGATAAGTTTGTCGTGGTATTCATTGATGATATTTTGGTGTACTCGAAGAATGAGGAGGAACACGCGGAGCATTTGCGTTTGGTACTGGAAAAGCTCAGAGAACATCAGTTGTATGCCAAGTTTTGCAAATGCAAGTTTTGGTTGAAGGAAGTTGGATTCTTAGGGCATGTTATATCAGGAGAAGGTATAGCAGGGGACCCCGTCAAAGTGCAGGAAGTCACTGAATGGTTGGCACCCACTTCAGTCGGAGAGATCCACAGTTTTCTTGTACTCACGGGATACTACCGGAGATTCATAGAAAATTTCTCCAAGATTGCTAAGCCAATGACGACATTGTTGAAGAAGGAGACAAAGTTCAATTGGACTAAAGAGTGCGAAGAAAGTTTCCAGGAGTTGAAGAAACGGTTGACGACAGCCCCAGTGCTGATATTGCCAGATGTACACAAGGATTTCCAAGTGTACTACGAAGCTTCACGCTTAGGACTTGGAGGAGTACTTATGCAGGATGGAAGAGTTGTTTCCTATGCATCTCATCAACTGCGACCGCACGAGTTGAATTATGCGACACACGATCTGGAGTTAGCAGCTGTAGTGCACGCACTCAAAACCTGGAGACATTTCTTTATTGGAAATCGTTGTGATGTGTACACGGATAACAAGAGTTTGAAGTACATTTTCACTCAGAAGGAGCTGAACCTCGGACAGAGGAGATAGTTGGAGCTTATAAAGGATTATGATATGAAGCTGCACTATCACCCAGGAAAGGCCAATGTTGTTGCAGACGCTTTGAGCCGGAAGAGTTATGCAAATACCCTAGTAAAAGGGGGATTGCCCCAGGAGTTGGCAGAAGATCTCAGGGAGCTTCGTTTGGAGATAGTTCCTAGAGGTTTTGTCGCAACATTGGAGGTTCAGTCAACATTGCTGGGGAAGATACGCGAAGCCCAGAAGGATGACAAAGAGATTGCCGAGATAAAGAAGAGGATGAGTGAAGGTAAAGCCAAAGGATTTCGTGAAGATGAACATGACACCTTGTGGGTTGAGGATCGAATCTATGTGCCCAACAACCCGGAGATCAGGAAGTTGATACTGCAGGAAGCACATGATTCGCCATACTCGATACACCCCGAAAACACCAAGATGTATTTGGATTTGAAGGAAGGTTTCTGGTGGACGGGAATGAAGAAGGATATTGCCTAGTATGTAGCCGTATGTGATGGATGCCAGAGAGTAAAGGTAGAGCATCAGAAGCCAGCAGGATTGCTACAGCCTATGCCGATACCCGAATGGAAGTGGGAGAAGCTTGTCATGGATTTTATCACCAGATTGCTCAGGACCAAAGCAAGATATGACTCAATCTGGGTAGTAGTGGATGGTCTGACCAAGGTATCCCACTTTACCCCCGTGAAAACCACATACACCAGTGCGAAGTTGGCCAAGATATACATGACCAGGATCGTATGTCTGCACGGAGTTCCGAGCACCATTGTATCAGATAGAGGAACACAGTTCACCTCAAAGTTTTGGCATCAGCTACACCAAACTTTCGGAACGAGGCTGGAATTCAGCACAACTTTTCATCCGCAGACCAACGGACAGACCGAGAGAGTCAAACAGATTCTGGAGGACATGTTGAGAGCTTGTGCGCTAGATTATGGATCGAGTTGGGATGACAATTTTCCCTACGCTGAGTTCTCGTACAACAACAATTACCAGGCTAGTTTGAAGATGGCACCGTTCGAAGCATTGTACGGGAGGAGATGCCGAACACCGTTAATGTGAGATGAAGTTGGAGACCGACAATTGTTTGGACCGGACTTGATCAAAGAGTCTGAAGAGAAGGTTAAGCTAATTCGAGATAGATTGAAGGTAGCTGCTAGGCTTCTCGCCCCTCGTTGGTTACCCCAAGTGGAAGCTGTGAGATGTAGTGTTGCGGAAGTTTTTCCCTTGGCAAAGATACCAAGGATCGAATCCCCAGAGACTCCTAGGTTCAACAAGAAGGTGTCAACTACTACGGCGCCAGATATTAGCAATCAACGTGGACCTGCACACAGATACAAATAACTTTGCTCCCAACGAGTACAGAGAGGTTGTCAATCCCTCCGGCCTTGTAGTTCACAAAGGATTAAACGCAAGTGATAGTAGTGATAGATATAATTGCAATAGTAAATAATAGCGAAAAGTAAATAGCGGATGTGATCAATGATGGTAATATGGACCGGAGTCTCATGATGTTCACTAGTGATGTCTCTCTCCCAAAAGACGATAAAACAGCTATGTGAGGTAAACGAATTACAGCTGGGCAATTGACAGGACCATGTGCGCAAACCAATGCTGACTACATTGCAAGAAAGGTTGAGGTTCAAAGCATGGGCGGTACGCCAAAGTAAGTAGACCGAAATCCATCAATATCTACTACTAATCATCCACCTTGAGATATCTATCCAGAACATCTCGCTGGTATTAAGTTGCGAGTCCCACCCATAGTGTAAACTCAATGCAACAGACAACTGCATTAAAAGAACTTTGCGTAAAGTAAACAATCCTTGCACCCGCGGGCACAAGCACCGTTGTTTTCCCCCTTGTGGCAACAACACATCCCCTAGACTCATGTTTCTGTCACTCAAACTAGTCATCGAGGGGCATGAACCCACAATCAAGCATAACGTTCCCTCTTGGAGTCACTACCTATTACTTGGCGAAAGCAATAAATAACAACGGAGAACATGCAAGAATTACTTACGAACATAAATATAAAAGAGGTAGATCCAATATATTACTCAAGCACAATCTGAACATAATCTCATAATCCATCGAATCCCAGCAAACTCATCATAGCAACAACATAAGGATTACATATGTGCCTCGATCATGTAGGGCAGCTCACGAGGACTAATTAGTGAAGCACAAGAACGGGAGGAGAACAACACATAGCTACTGGTCATGGACTCATGGTCCAAGGGAGACTACTCACAACTCATCCGGGAGGCGTCCATGGTGGTGGAGAGGCTCCCGGTGTTGATCCTCCCCTCCGGCAGGGTGCCGGGAAGAGTTCTCCTGGTGCTCCCGATCTTGGAAGCGGCGGCGGCGGCAGAACAAAGAGGAGATTGCGAAAAGAGTTCCTCCTTCGAGGGTTTCGGGAGACGCTTTAAATATATGCCAAAGGGGGGCATCGGAGGAGCCTCGGGGGGCCCAGGGCCCCCCCCGGCGCGGCCCAGGGGGGGGGGGGGCGCCGCCAGGGCGCCTGGAGCCCTGGAGGCCCCCCCAGCTGTCCTTCGGGCGCACGGTAGTTTCTGGAACGCTGATTTTTTATATAATTTTTCTGGATTTTTCCTGGCAGTTCTCGTAACGTGAAAACCTGAAATACAAAAACAGCCGAAAATAGAAACTGGCACTGGGGTGCACTGAGTTAATAGGTTAGTCCAAATATGATCAAAAGTGTATGGAAGTCTATAAATATCATAGTAATATCACCCAAAAGAGGCATGGAGCAAGCAGAAATTATAGATACGTTTTGGACGTATCAACATCCCCAAGCTTAATTCCTGCTCGTCCTCGAGTAGGTAAATGATAACAAGAATAATTTCTGTGGTGACATGCTATTAACCATATAGGACTTTTTCATAGTCATATGACAAAAGCTTACTGAGACAATGAATCTATAGTAATTAAGTTGCCTCATGAGAAAATCAAAAAGGACTGAAAGTTTTACAATACGATACTGAAACATCAAATAGATTTGCAATGAACATGATGTGCAAATATGATAAAGTGATATCTAGCTTGCCCCCTTTAGTGAAGCAAAACATAAATGCAGGGGCACCTCCATGGTTTAAGTGATGACTAGATACAATGATTTCAGAATAAACGATATCACAATCATGCAAAAGACAATGCTACTTTGGGACAATGCACATTACACTCAGAATGACAATCATGCTCTCAGTAGTTGGTGCTTTTAAAAGAAGGTGGAGACTCTTGAACCGTGGCTTTTGTTGGCAAGGTTGAAAACCCATAGTCGGAAACAAAGACAAAACATGTACCAGAGCTCTTGGCTTTAAAACAGAGGTAATAATTTATTTTAGATCATGCATGTTTCGTCAACGAATGCTAGCAGACAACTCAATCACTTTTTGAGATGGACAAGTTTTGAGGAACGGCTCCCGAATGAGGACGATCACATCCTCTTAATCTCCTTTGGTTATCACTGCCAAAGTTTTCTGATTTCTCATGAACAAAGCGTGAAGGAGGGTTTGTTTGTTATATTATCTTTTTGAGCCGGGCGCACTCAATGCCAGTTCCTTCTCGTATTATGGGTTTGCACATTATACATGCAATCCCGGGGTGAAGCTTGTCCAACTTAAAAAGGTCATGAATTAACCACTACTTCCTCATGAACTTACACCAGAGGCACAAAATAAGAATGCTTTTTCTTTGAATAATTTCGAGATGGCACATGCAAGTCTCCGTTAGGAATGGCAGGTAAATACCATGTAGGAAGGTATGGTGGACTCATATGGAATAACTGGATTAAAGGATGTGGATGCACAAGCAGTCAGTCCACTTAGTACAGGCGAAGGTTAGCAAAAGACTGGGAGCGACCAACTAAGAGAGCAATGACGGTCATAACCATGCAGAGCGACAAAGCAACATTGAATCAGGCATGGTAGTTATATCGCTACTCAGAAACAAAAGATCATCAAGGCTTGACAGACTTTCTTTACAGTCTTAAATATGCGTGAGCATACGCCAAGTCAATTAAAATAAATTCTCGAAGGAAGATATTACTAAACCATACCACATCATAGGAAAACAAATCATGTTGGTATTCCAATAACACATTGGGAACCCCCCCAGTTATTTGAGACTAACCATAAGAAAACATGAACTACTAAGCGCCATCATGCACATAGCATCTTTATCATAGACATATCAACCAATGCAACGGAAGCAAACTCTCTTAATAAGGTGAGCATGGTAATTAAATAGAGTTCAAGCAACCAACTAAACAAAAGCTCTTGAAAAGATAAGCATGAAAGCTAAGAGCTGAACATGATAGTAGCTATTAAAAGACAAAGAACACACACAGCAAGGATAGACATGAAAATTCTATGTTATGTTCTAGGTAGAAGTGGAGCGTGTTTCTCTCCCACATAAAGAAAGCTGAGTTCCGACTCGTTATGAAAAACTAAAGAAAACTAAAAGCAAGATGCTCCAAGCATAGCACATAACACATGAAGTGATTAAAATATAGTGGAACGAAAGACGAACTCATAATGTTGATGGAGAAGGGGATGCACGGGGGCATCCCCAAGCTTAGACGCTTGAGTCTCCTTGAATATTTCTTGGGGGTGCATGGGGGCATCCCCAAGCTTGAGCGCTTGACACTCCTGAATCTTTTTATCATCTTCCCTCGCACACTTGAAAACTCCCTTCATACATAACTCATCATAATCTGATTAGCGAGGTTAGTACCCATAATAAAATAATTATACCTTGCTGGAAATAAAGATATTCTTGAAGGTCTACTGTTTCTCAAGATTGCCAAAAGGTTTTTGCAAAGAAAAAGCAAGCTCTTGGTTTGCAAAATGAAGGAAAAGCAAAACAGGACAGAATCTATGAAAAACAGAACAGCAGGTAGTAATTGATTTGTTCGGGGCACTTCTGCAACTCTAATAAAAAAAACTCAGAATTGACGCACGAAAGACAATTATATAGAGCACGCTGTCGAAAAAATTCAGACCAAAAAGATGATCTGATGATTTTATACGAATTTTTCTATCCAAGGATAGAATCTGTTTCCTGGACAACACCTCACAACTTTTGAACTTTCTAGCAATCAGAGGCTACACTTGGCACAAAATTGAAAAGCAAAGATACAATGATGATGCTACAGTAGTAACAACATCAAGACACAACAAAAGCAAAATAAATTTATTCATTTGGGCTGCCTCCCAAAAGCGCTTTCTTTTATACCTTTAAGCTAGGCATAATGCATATAGATTAAGCTGTATCAGTTGAACCATCATCAAGATCATCAAAAAGCTCTTCAATAATACAACTAGTCTTAAGAGGACTTTCAAATAAAGGCCTCATAGAGATACTTCTAGGTAGAAGACCAAAAGGATAAAAGTCAAGGGAAGATTCATTTATAAATTCATCAAAGACAGGTGTTTCTTCCAAAGTCTTTACAGTTTCAACCCCTTTGGCAATAGGTGGATTACTTTTAGAGCGGGGAGCCTTTGGAATGTGAACGAACTTAGGCTCCTTCTTTGTCGGAGTTTCTACCTTTTTGGTTTTGATTGAGGAGAAGGTGGTTCCTAGAGTATCAAAGATATCCTCAATCTTGTCTATCCTAGAAGAGTCCAAGTCATGGAATTTGACGGTCTCCAAAATTTTGAAAATTTTATGCATGGAGCTACCAAGTCTATTCAAATTCCCTTGGATCTTACGATCCAACTCATTTATCTTATTAATGCTTGGCATCTCTAGCTCTATCTTTTCAAGTTTTTTCATAATGTGAGCTAGGGTGATGTCCTCTCGAATGCTAACAACAGGGAGATTCCCAACAAGATTTTCAATAATACTAAGGGACTCCCAAAGTGGGGCCTCTAGGAAATTCCCATTGATAGCACTATCTAGAATAAACCTATTCCAAGAAGTAATTCCAACATAAAAATTTCTAAGCAGGATAGTAGTAGGTTGCTTCTTGGTGGCTCTTTTTTGTGAATCATTAATTCTATACCAAGCATCTTTCAAACTTTCCCCACCTCTTTGTTTAAAGGTGAGAACTTCTGCCTCGTCAAAGACAAAAGGACCCGACATAATGACAACTAAAGAACGAGATAACTATTTTTGTGATTTTCGATAAAAAGGTACTAAAGCAAAAACTGAAAGGTAAACTAACAAGACTAAAATCAAAGGTAAAAGATAGCGTGCAACTCCCCTATCTTGAAGAGTGGAGTCCCCGGCAACGGCGCCAGAAAAACTCATGCTAGGCTTCTCGCCCCTCGTTGGTTACCCCAAGTGGAAGGTGTGAGATGTAGTGTTGCGGAAGTTTTTCCCTTGGCAAAGATACCAAGGATCGAATCCCCAAAGACTCCTAGGTTCAACAAGAAGGTGTCAACTGCTAAGGCGCCAGATATTAGCAATCAACGTGGACCTGCACACAGATACAAATAACTTTGCTCCCAACGAGTACAGAGAGGTTGTCAATCCCTCCGGCCTTGTAGTTCACAAAGGATTAAACACAAGTGATAGTAGTGATAGATATAATTGCAATAGTAAATAATAGCGAAAAGTAAATAACGGATGTGATCAATGATGGTAATATGGACCAGAGTCTCATGATGTTCACTAGTGATGTCTCTCTCCCAAAAGATGATAAACCAGCTATGTGAGGTAAACGAATTACAGCTGGGCAATTGACAGGACCATGTGCGCAAACCAATGCTGATTACATTGCAAGAAAGGTTGAGGTTCAAAGCATGGGCGGTACGCCAAAGTAAGTAGACCGAAATCCATCAATATCTAATACTAATCATCCATCTTGAGATATCTATCCAGAACATCTCGCTGGTATTAAGTTGCGAGTCCCACCCATAGTGTAAACTCAATGCAACAGACAACTGCATTAAAAGAACTTTGCGTAAAGTAAACAATCCTTGCACCCGCGGGCACAAGCACTGTTGTTTTCCCACTTGTGGCAACAACACATCCCCTAGACTCATGTTTCTGTCACTCAAACTAGTCATCGAGGGGCATGAACCCACAATCAAGCATAACGTTCCTTCTTGGAGTCACTACCTATTACTTGGCCAAAGCAATAAATAACAACGGAGAACATGCAAGAATTACTTACGAACATAAATATAAAAGAGGTAGATCCAATATATTACTCAAGCACAATCTGAACATAATCTCATAATCCATCGGATCCCAGCAAACTCATCATAGCAACAACATAAGGATTACATATGTGCCTCGATCATGTAGGGCAGCTCACGAGGACTAATTAGTGAAGCACAAGAACGGGAGGAGAACATCACATAGCTACTGGTCATGGACTCATGGTCCAAGGGAGACTACTCACAACTCATCCGGGAGGCGTCCATGGTGGTGGAGAGGCTCCCGTGGTGATCCTCCCCTCCGGCAGGGTGCCGGGAAGAGTTCTCCTGGTGCTCACGATCTTGGAAGCGGCGGCGGCGGCGGAACAGAGATGAGATCGCGAAAAGAGTTCCTCCTTCGAGGGTTTCGGGAGACGCTTTAAATATATGCCAAAGGGGGGCATCGTAGGAGCCTCGGGGGGCCCAGGCGCCCCCCCCGGCGCGGCCCAGGGGGGGGGCGCCGCCAGGGCGCCTGGAGCCCTGGTGGCCCCCCCGGCTGTCCTTCGGGCGCACGGTAGTTTCTGGAACGCTGATTTTTTATATTATTTTTCTGGATTTTTCCTGGCAGTTCTCGTAACGTGAAAACTTGAAATACAAAAACAGCCGAAAACAGAAACTGGCACTGGGGTGCACTGAGTTAATAGGTTAGTCCAAATATGATCAAAAGTGTATGGAAGTGTATAAATATCATAGCAATATCACCCAAAAGAGGCATGGAGCAAGCAGAAATTATAGATACGTTTTGGACGTATCAGTAGCCCAGTCCAGGCAGAAGAGTTATGCAGACTCGAAGCGCAAGGAAGTAGCCTATGAAATCGGAGACATAGCGTACTTTAGAGTATCGCCTCTGTGAGGAGTTAACGTTTCGGAGTGAAGGGAAAGCTAGCCCCGAGTTTTGTGGAACCTTACCGTGTTTTGGAACGCATGGGAGAGGTTGCCTATAAGTTGGAGTTGCCCGAAGGATTGTCAGGAGTGCAAGATGTGTTTCACGTTTCGCAGCTTAAGAAGTGCCATGCGGAGATGGCCGATATCCCGCTTAGAGACACATTACCCCTAGAGGCAATTCAGTTGGATAGTGATCTGACTTACGAGGAGAAGCCTGTTAAGATTCTCGAATTATCGAGCAGAGTCACCCGCAGTAAGGTTATCAAGTTTTGGAAAGTTCAGTGGAGTCACCACACCGAGGAAGAAGCCACCTGGGAACGAGAAGATGATCTATGCAAGGACCACCCACACCTGTTCTCTAGCCAAGCCGAATCTCGAGGGCGAGATTCATTCTAAGGGGGTAGGTTCGCAACATCCCAAATTTTCAATTTGGATTGTTATACATAGATCATACTTCATTGCATATTTCTTTGCATTTTGTGTGTGGCGATCCTTGAAAATTCTAAGCAACTCAAGGACCTACGGAGAGAGTTGGGAATTCTACCATTTTTGTATTTGAGTTTACTCGAATACCGGTACGAGGATAGTGTTGGTTTTAATTATTTTTCTCTCCTAAAAATATTTCTAAATAAAAATACATGAGCGGAGATAATATGACTTCTCCAAAATAAAAGAAATATTGGACGAAAAATATTAAAATCACTTTTGTTTTTTTTTCGGATTTATTTGCATAGGAAAATACGCGTTTTTTAAAATTGCATTAAGGTCCGGAAAAAATGTTCACTTTGTCTTAAATATTATTAGAGGACGGTGAAAATTTATTTCGGAATTTTTGGAGTCCGTTTAGTATTTCTTTTGTTAGTTTTCGTACGTCAGGACTCGTGTTTAAAAAAAAAGTGGCGAACCGACTTCGGGCCGTGTTCGGCCAGGACTCCCCCTGGCCCGGTGTCGGGGGAAACTGTCCGCCACGAACACCTATGGGACCGGAGCCCCTTGTCTGTGCGGTAAGAGGGCGGAGGGAGCACGAAGAGCAGATCGTAGCGAGCACGCGGGCAGTTTACCCAGGTTCGGGCCGCGGTGGACGCGTAAAACCCTACTCCTGCTTAGTTGTGTATTGAGTTGGAGAGCTCGGGAGCTTAAAGAACCAGCTACACCGAGCGTATGAGCGATCTAGGTTCCGAACTCCCTCTACGTTGTGCATGGGCCTCCTTTTATAGTGCAAGGGGTCACCGACAGGTGTCAACGTAAGAGAAAGGGGTAAAAATGTAAAAGAGGTGGTAGTTGTAACAGTGCGGGAATAGTGGAGCTACAGTGCGTGAACAGTGGTCGCTACCTACTTTGACAGTGGGGGACAAGGGCATTTAATGCCCGTCGCCGTCGACCCCAAAAGCTCCCGCCCTTGCGTTTCCGTTCGCCACGGCGATGGCTTCACCTCCGTGGAGTGCCACCGTGTCCCCCAGGCTGCACAGCCATCCCCCACGCGTCCCCGGAATGGCCCCAGGGCGACGCGTGGGCCGATGAGCTGGAGCGCGGGCACACAGCGCAACTCTCCCGGCAAGCACCTTGCCGGGGTCTTGACCTTGCCGGGCCCGGGAGCTTGCCGGGCTCTGAAGCTTGTCGCTCCCCGGGCCCTCGCCGGGACGCATATAGCACCGAGGCGTGTCTTCTATGATGTAATCTTCTAGTCTTCCTGGCAAGCTCCTCTTGCCAGGGCCTTGCGTGAGTGAGGTAACCTTGAGTCTGGAACGGCCTTCCCGGCAAGCTCCGCTTGCCGGGGTCTCGATCATCTGTCTTGTATACTTTGTTTTTGAATGGTTTGACATGGAGCAGGAAGGCCTCCGGCGAGCACGTGGTAAACCCTGCCGCGGGAAGCTGCAACTGCCCGTGCACAAGTTGGGGTACTGAGGCACCCCTACCTTAGTACACCGACAGGAGCCCCTGGGCCTGGGCCACACACGGTACCGAGCGCTGTTGGGCCAGGCCCAAAACAGTGCACGGGCACACGCGGCCCACAGCGCGCCGAATCCACTTCCGCATCCGCCGCGTCCCCTCGTAACGGCACGCGTCGATTGCGGCGTCGTGGGATGGGACGTGCCCACGTTCTTTTAATGGAAAGAGCGAAACGCCCCCCACTTCCCCATAAAAGCAGAGGAAGCAGGAGCGGTTCCCCTCCTTACGCTTTCATTGCATCCTCTTCCTCCTCCAGAGATCCCCTTTGCGCTCCGCCTCCACACCTCCGCCGCCGCCGTCTGCATCTCCGGCGCCGCCGGGCTCTTCGTCCCCCTTTCCTCCGCCGCCTCCGCCATGGCCCCGAAGACCGAGAAGGCGAAGGCGGAGAAGGCCAAGAGGGAGAAGTCGGAGCAAGCGGCGAGGCTTACCGCGTATCGGAAGCGGAACCTCGTCTTCCCGCCGAGGCTCAGCGCGCGGGAGCTCTGGAACAAGTATTACTTGTTCTGGTCCAAGGGAACCAAGGCGCACCCCCGCACTCGAGCTTATCCGGCCGCCGCCAAGGACAACTACCCCGGCGGGTACTATTTCTTCGCAGCCTTCTTCCACTGCGGTCTTTGCCCTCCTTTTTCTGAATTCTTCTGTGACATAATGCACACCTACGGCCTCCATCTTCTTGACTTCACCCCCAACACCATCCTCACAATGGCGGTTTTCGCACACATGTGCGAAAACTATATAGGAATACACCCAAACGTAGCGCTGTTTAGGCACTTCTTCACCCCCTAGAGCAGAGGCCGGCGCCCCCCTCTCCGGAGGAATATCTTGGGTTTTTCGTCTGAACAAGAAGGAGTCCTACTTGCCGGGGGAGCTCCGCGGCAAGTGGGAGGAGTGGCGTGCGGAATGGTGTTGGATCGTCGAGGACGAGCCGCAGCCCTTCACCGCGCCGCGCACAACGCCCATCGTGCGCGGCAGGGACTGGAGCGAGCTGGATTCGGACGACGGCAAGCTCGACGTTGCCCTCATTAGGATTCTCCGCCTCCGGGTAGCAAGGTTGTCTGTCGCAGAAGTAGGCACAGACTTCCTCCGCCGCCGCATCGCCCCTCTCCAAGACAGGAAAAGGCCGGCCTGGGAGTACGGCAACTCGGCGGATATCATGAGGTTGCGACCCGGGCTCAACTTTAACTTCACGTCGCTGGAGCTGAAGGGGATGGTCCGGGAGCTGTTTAAGCACGACCCGGCCCACCCGGAATGGTTCAGGGGGCCCCGGGGAGTGGTGCCCCTTTGCAACAGCACGGCCTGTGATCCTCTTCGCGCCATGATGCCCGCGTGTGATTCGCACGGCGTGGACCGCACATGGATTCCGCCCAAGCCATCAAACATCCTCAGCTTCTTCGACAACCTTGTGGAGGTGGCGAAGAACAAGAACGAGACCCGGGAGCTGACACGGGACACCACCGACCAGGAGATAGCGTACATCGCATCTCGGGTTGAAGAGGCCGCCGCAGCCGCAGCGGCAGGAGAGTTCGGCTACACGCCCGAGGAGGCAGATGCTGCGGAAGCGTCCTGCCAAGCGGAGGAGGCGGAGATCCGCAGGCTACTGAAGCTGCCTCCCGACGAGCTCGCCGGAGTCCCATCCTTGAGGCACTGCGGGATCATCGGAATCCAGACGGAGGCCGCGGCGAGAGGCAACGCCGCCGGAGGGAACAGGTGCGCCGCAGGGAGCGGAGGCGCCGGAAGGAGCGGAGGCGCCGGAGGGAAGGAGGCCGCGGGGCAGGGCGCCGGGCCCAGCAAGCCTGCCGGGGAGGAGGAGGAGGAGGACGCCGAGGCCGCCGAGGACTCCGGCGGGTCTACGGAGCTCTACGCCGACGACATCTCCTCGTCGTCGGAGACCTCCCCGCCCCGGGCAAGCCCTAGGCGGTCTCCACTGAAGCGTCTCCGCAAGACGGCGACGGGGGCGAGGGCGCAGGCGCCCCGGCAACAACCAGCTCGCCGGGCAGCGCGAGCTCCCCGGGGGAGCCAAGCTGCGCCGGGGGCGACCGGCGCACCAGCCACGGCGGAGGCGGCCCGCACGCAGGTCACGGCAGAGGCGCCTCGCAAGTCGGCGCCGAGCGGACAGGAGTCTTCACGGAGCGGAGCGGCGGCTCCGCCCGCTCCCCGGGCCCCAGCTACCACAGGGGCTGGGTCTTCGCAGCCCCCAGCCCCAGGGACCGCCAAGCGCCCGAGGGAGTCTTCGCCTCCCGCTCCTCGCGCAGACGCGCCCCAGGTGGAGTTTGACTTCTCCGCCTTGAGCGACGACGACGAGGAGGAACAGGAGTAAGAACTCGGGATCTTACATCTTCTCAAGTTTCGTCTTGATTATTGTTGATGCTAATCTTGTGTCTTGCTTTGATTTCAGGACCTTGGCAGAGCGAGTGGCAAAGAAAGCCAAGGTGCCCGTGGTCGAGGTCGCGGACGACTCGCCCGCCGCGGCGACTGGGGACGTGCCGGAGCCAAGCTTGCCGGACCCGAGCGCTGCTCCGAGGAGCAGCCCCCAGCGCAGCCCCCAGCATAAGTCTGGGTTCTGTACTTCCATTTGTCGGGTGCGCTTGAGCATCTGTCCTTGTGCTAATATCCTGATTATTTTTGTCTTGTTTTGATTGTCTTGTGCAGAGGTGGAGCCGCAAGCTCAGGAGCGTCCGGAGGTCGCTCCCGAGGAGCCGCGGGCCCCGCCGTCCCCGCCAAGGCCGAACTCCCCGGCAAGGGAGAGCGCTCCGCCAAGGGCGGGTACTCCGCCAAGGGCGAGTACCCCGCCAAGGGCGAGCAGCCCGGCGAGGGTTGCCACTCCGCCAAGGCAGAGCTCCCCGGCGAGGGAGCCCGCCGCTGACGACGTCCGCCAAGGTGGGTCTTGTAACTTTGTTTTCTTGGCATTGTCTCTTTTTGGATATTTGCTTGAGCTTCTCTTGCTTCTTCTTCCTCTTCTAGATCCTCCTCCCCCCGAGCAGATGGAAACTGAAGTCATCATCATCGAGGAGGAGGGCGCGCAGGGCGGCGGCGGCGACGCCCCTGTCGCCGAGGACACAGCGGGAGCCGCCGAGCCGGCTGCGCAAGAGACCGCTCCGGCTGCGGACGCAGCGGCCGGGGAGGGGGACGGCGACCGCACTGCCGGCCCGGAGGCGGCAGGAGCATCAAGTGCTGCACCGGCCGCCGACCCCTCCGCCGGAAAGGAGCAGGCCGGCTACTATCTCGAGGCCCCCAACGGCGTATTCATCCAAGTGCCGTGGGGTTCTTCATCGCGAGCCCCCGCGGAGGGCGAGGCCTTTGACGGAGAGGTCCTCGGCTCCGCGGGCTTGAAGATCGTCGAGGCGCCCGGCGGAAGCTACGGGCCCGAGGAGGAGAAGCTGCTTCACCAGCTCCTGGCCCTTTACCGGGCCAGGCAGGCGAAGCTTGCTTCTCGGGAGGCCCTTGCCGCCAAGGCCGCCGTCGAGATGGAGAATCGTGCGGCATAGCTCCGCGCCGCCAACCAGGCTGCCCTCCGCGAGGTGGCGGAGGAGCGCGAGAGACTCACCGGGGAGTATCAAGAGTGGTTGCTGGAGAAGGCCGAGGCCGAAGAGCAGCAGCGGCTCGCCGGGGTGGAGCTGTCCCGGCGAGAAGGAGAGCTCGCCCAGCGGAAGGTCAACCTCGACTCCCACGAGGAAGACCTTGCCGCTCGGGAGCAGGCCCTTGGCGGGGAGCTGAAGGAGGCGAAAGCCGCCGCGGCTGCCGCGGAGACCGCCAAGGAGGAGCTTGCCGCCAAGGTCGCGCAGCTGGAGGAGTCGCTGAAGGCGAGCGTGGAGAGGGTCGCCGCGCTCAACATAGAGCGCGAGAAGGACGCCCACACCAACTCAGAACTCCAGGTGTGTCTTTCTGAGAAGGGCGACGAGCTGAAGGCCGCCAAGGACTCCATCGAGGATCTGGAGCTGAAGGTCTCCACGCTGAAAGACTCGCTTGACGCCGTCCGGGATCGGGAGACCAAGCTGAAGGAGGAGCTCCGCAAGGAGCGAACCTTGGTGGACAGCGCCAACAAAGCGGCCGAGAACTTCCGCCGTACCGTTGAGGTATGGACCGAGGACTTGGTATCTTCCGCGTCCAACATCGACCAGGAGCTGCTGGCGCTGAAAGTTGAGCATCTCATCTACTCTCCGGATCCGAACCTCCCTCACAGCGCCAAACTCAGCCTCTTCTTCAGAGGGATTGCGCCGGCCCTTGCAGGTCTTCGGAAGAAGATTCCCGCGCAGCTGGCCGAGGAGTCGCGTCTGCTCTGCACGGGGACCTTGGAGCGTGTGCTGACGAAGATTGTATACCGCAATCCCGGCATAAACCTCACCAACGTTCTCCGCAGCTTGCCGGCCGACGCGAACATGGAGGTGCTGAAGGAGCAGGTCGCCCACATCATCGCCAAGGTGAACAAGATTTCCAGGATTGAGGGCGACCGCGTAGACTAGGCCTCCTTTATCTTTATCTCTTTTTGTTGCTGCATAGGGAGTTATGAACCCATTAATCATTGCGACAAGTTATCCTTTGTAAGATATTTATCTCATTTTGATCAATCAGTGCAATGTTATCTTCCTTGTCTTGGTCCTTTACTTCGTATGCTTATCACCCTACGCTCCCGGGGAGCTTGCCGGCAAGAGGCCCTTGCCGCGAGCGCTGAGTGCTGGACTCTGAGCAGCCCGCTGGCCAAGGTCTCACCGGCAAGCAACCTTGCCGCAGCTAGTCGCAACGCACTTAGCTTGCTGAGTGGACTCGAAAACAAAGCAAGGGCGCGACACTTGTCGCAGCTCACTTAAATCGTTGAGCGTACTCAAAGACAAGACAAGGGTGCGGCCAGCTACGGGTAGGTTCCTCCGCGCACAGGTTTTCCATACAAAGTGTGATTGTTCAAGGAAGACAACTAAAATTTAAAAATTTGAACTGCTCAAATTCTAATAACTTAGCTTTCATATATTGCTTGCTTCTCGGTAAGGCTTCTCTTTCTTGAACAGCACTTGGTTCCTCTTCCATCTCCTTCCCCCCCGGCAAACTTGTGCGCGAGGAACGTTCCTTCTGCTTAAGAGGCAAAGGAAAAGAAGAGGGAAACAAGTGTATGGCCTTTCGGCGTTCTAATGCTTACCGGATGTGTATGTTGCACAAGATGCCAAATAACTCATGCAAATAGCAAAGAAGAGCATGTAAAAGGCAAATAGTGCAAAACACAAAATCTTTACTGATGCACGGGGTCTGCGCCCGGCTTTGTACAAAGGGTTACATGCAACAGCGGCAAAGCTTGTACAAAAGGTGGTTGCCGGAACGGATCACGGCAACCGCGCCTTATGGGTGAAACTTGCGAAGATGCTCTATGTTCCAGGAGTTGCTCACCGGTAAGCCTTCTTCGGTGTCAAGGAGGACAACACCAGGCCTCGTGACTTGTCTCACCCGATAAGGGCCTTCCCACTTCGGCGTCAACTTGTTGGAATTCTTGGCGGACTGAACACGCCGAAGAACAAGGTCGCCTTCCTCGAGACTCCTGGCCTTGACCTTGCGGCTATGGTAGCGACGCAAGGCTTGCTGGTATCGAGCAGCTCGTACAGCAGCCTGGAGACGTCCTTCCTCGAGGAGCAATGCATCATCTTGTCGCAGTTGCTCTTGCTCGAGCTCATCATAAGCGAGCACTCGAGGAGATCCGTATACGAGTTCCGTGGGGAGAACTGCCTCTGCTCCATAGACTAGAGCAAAGGGTGTCTGTCCGGTGGCTCGACTTGGTGTCGTTCTGATTGACCAAAGAGCCGCCGGTAGCTCCTCTATCCAATTTCTTCCGCACTTGCGCAGCCTGTCAAAGGTCCTTGTCTTGAGTCCGCGCAGCACTTCAGCATTAGCCCTCTCCGCTTGACCGTTGCTCCTCGGGTGAGCAACAGAAGCGAAACAGACCTTGGCGCCAAGGTCTTGGACGTACTGCATGAAGGTGCGACTAGTAAATTGTGTACCGTTGTCGGTGATGATCCTGTTAGGGATTCCGAAACGGCAAACAATCGACCTGAAGAACCTGACCGCCGACTGTGCTGTCACCTTTCTCACTGGCTCCACTTCTGGCCACTTTGTGAACTTGTTGACTGCAACATACAAGTACTCAAAGCCCCCGACGGATCGGGGGAAGGGGCCGAGGATATCGAGCCCCCAGACCGAGAAGGGCCAGGACAAAGGAATTGTTTGGAGAGCTTGAGCTGGCTGATGAATCTGTTTTGCATGGAACTGGCACGCTTCACACTTGGTTACTAGTGCAGTTGCATCTTGGAGGGCTTCTTGCCAAAAGAACCCTTGCCGGAAAGCTTTCCCGGCAAGCGCCCTTGTGCCAATGTGGTGGCCGCATATGCCTCCGTGTATTTCTGCCAACAGCTTCTGTCCATCTTCCCTGGAGATGCACTTCAGTCTGACACCATTGAGCCTTCTTCTGTACAGCTCGTTATCCACGAACTGGTACATACTTGACTGCCTGGTTATCTTCTCTATTTCTTCTGGGTCGTCGGGAAGTTCTCCAGTCTGCATAAAACGGACGATCTGCTGCGCCCATGCCGGAGCTTGGGGCTCAACGGCAAGGACTAAAGGCATGAGGGCCGCTGCGGGGACCTCGGCTTCTACGGCCAGATACTCTGGCTCTGCCAGAGCTGAAGGTCCCCCGGCAAGCTCGCCGGGGCGAGGCTTGTCGGGAACACTTGCTTCAACTGTACAGATCCTTGGATCTGCAGGAGCAGACTGTTCCTCAGCGTTCTGGTTGTTGATCTTGGGGACCTTGACGGCGGTTTCAGGAAGATCCGCCGGCAAGTAGTCGCCGGAGACCAACTTTCTCTTCTTGGACTGCCCAATTGATGGTGTAACAGATGGTTGAGTCAGCTTGAGCAAGAAGGTCCCTGGTTCCACAGGTAACTTCATCGAAGCACACTTTGAAAGGCCATCTGCTATTTCATTCTGAGCTCTCGGGACATGCTCCATTTGCAGACCTTCAAAGTGCTCCTCAAGCTTCCTCACTTCATCTACATAAGCTTCCATCAAAGGGCTCTGATAACTCTTGTTGACTTGCCGGACCACCAACTGAGAATCTCCTCGTACAATCAGCTTCCTGATCCCAAGTTCGGCCGCAATCCTGAGGCTGGCAAGCAAGCCTTCATATTCAGCAGTGTTGTTTGTCGCTTGCTCCCTGGGAAAGTGCATCTGGATAACATATTTGAGGTGCTCTCCGGTGGGCGCGATGAGTACCACGCCAGCAC
This sequence comes from Secale cereale, assembly GCA_902687465.1. NCBI lineage: Eukaryota > Viridiplantae > Streptophyta > Magnoliopsida > Poales > Poaceae > Secale > Secale cereale. Next base: position 690,817,932 of record LR738715.1, on the reverse strand, counting down.
CGGCGCCTTGCAGCGAGAAGGCACCATCAAAATACATTACCCATTCACTTGTCGCTTCTTGTACGGGTGCACTTGTTTCTTGGACTTCTTCATCGGGCGTTGGGGTCCACTCAGCTATGAATTCTGCCAAAGCTCGGCTCTGTATGGTTGAAGTACTTTCAAACTTGAGTCCAAAGCTCGACAGCTCCAGTGCCCACTCAACGATCCTGCCTGTTGCTTCTGGGTTGTGTAATATCCTCTTCAGCGGAAAGCGAGTGACACACCGCAAAAAGAGATTACATGAAATAGACCTCCTCAAAGACCGAGGAGAACTTTGTATTGAGATCCAGAGAGAGAGAAGAAGCCATCTAGATACTAGCTATGGACTCGAAGGTCTGTGGTAAACTACTCACAACTCATGGTGAGGGCGATGATGATGATGATGATGATGATGATGAAGGCCTCCGTGATGGATCCCCCTCCCGGAACATGCTCCAAGATGGGATCTCCACGAGAACAGAAGCTACGGCGGTGGAATTAGGGTTTTCTCTCTACGTATGGAGTTTCTGGCGTACGTAGGTATATATAGGAAGAAGGGGGGCACCGGGGGCCACACGGGCTGCCCTCGAGGCAGGGGGGCCCGCCCTGGGAAGGGGGGCACGGCCCCCACCCTCGAGGGTGGCCCCTTTTTCACATGTCTCGGCCCTGAAGTATTTCGTGCGTGATTTCCTCCAAAAATATCTCTCGCGAAGGTTTCATTCCGTTTGGACTCCGTTTGATATTCCTTTTATGCAAAACCCTGAAATAGGCAAAAAACAACAATCTGGACTGGGCCTTTGGGTAAGTAGGTTAGTCCCAAAAATGATATAAAAGTGAATGATAAAGCCCATTAAACATCCAAGACTTCATAAATAATAGCATGTAACAATCAAAAATTATAGATACGTTGGAGACGTATCAAGCATCCCCAAGCTTAATTCCTGCTCGTTCTCGAGTAGGTAAATGATAAAGAAAGAATTTTTGATGTGGAATGCTAACCAATATAGTTTATCAATGTAATTCTGTTAATTGTATTTGTTTGCATGCTCTATCTTTTCAAGCCTAATAAAGTGTTGGCTATGCTCCCTTGTTATCACACTAAATATTCATATCATGCACAACCCCGATTTCAGCCAAGCATTTGTTTGCATGCTCTATCTTTTCAAACCTTTCAACTTTCACGCAATACATGAGCGTGAGCCATGGACATAGCACTATGGGTGTAATAGAGGTGGTTGTGGAGAAGACAAAAAGAGGGAGATAGTCTCACATCGATTAGGCGTATCAACGGGCTATGGAGATGCCCATCAATAGATATCAATGTGAGTGAGTAGGGATTGCCATGCAACGGATGCACTAGAGCTAAATATGAATGAAAGCTCAACAAAAGAAACTAGTGGGTGTGCATCCAACTTGCTTGCTCACGAAGACCTGGGGCATTTGACGAAGCCCATCGTTGGAATATACAAGCCAAGTTCTATAATGAAAATTCCCACTAGTATATGAAAGTGACTAAGCATGAGACTCTCTACGATGAAGAACATGGTGCTACTTTGAAGCACAAGTGTGGAAAAAGATAGTAGCAATTGTCCCTTTTTTCTTTTCCTTTTTTTTATTTCTTTTTTTTTTTTGGGCCTTTCTTTTTTTCTTTGGCCTTTCCCTTTTTTTCTTTTTTTTGCGGAGGGGCTTTATAGATTCAGCCTTTCCTCCCATGGGACAATGCTCTAATAATGATGATCATCATACTTTCATTACAACATGATATTACAACTCGATACTACAACAACAAAGTATGACTCTATATGAATGCCTCCGGCGGTGTACCGGTATGTGCAATGAAACAAGAGTGACATGTATAAAAATTATGCATGGTGGCCTTGCCACAAATACGATGTCAACTACATGATCATGCATGGCAATATGACAATATGATGCGTGTCATATAAATGGAATGGTGGAAAGTTGCATGCCAATATATCTCGGAATGACTATGGAAATGCGAGGATAGGTAGGTATGGTGGCTGTTTTGAGGAACAATATGGTGGCTGTTTTGAGGATAGATATATAGTGGGTTTATGGCACCGGCGAAAGTTGCGCGGTACAAGAGAGGCTAGCAATGGTGGAAGGGTGAGAGTGCGTATGATCCATGGACTCAACATTAGTCATAAGAACTCATATACTTATTGAAAATTTTTACGAGTCATCAAAACAAAGCAATCAACGCATGCTCCTAGGGGTTAACCATCGCGCGCCCCCGACCTCCACACAAAGGTTGACACTCTACAAATACCTCATGCTTTAACTTAGTCACACAACGGTTCACCATACGTGCATGCTATGGGAATCACTAACCTTAACACAAGTATTTCTCAATTTCATAATAACTCCACTAGCATGACTTTAATATCACTATCCTCATGTCTCAAAACAATTATCAAGCATCCAACATCTCTTTCTATTCAATGCACTTGATGTGAAGATTTTTACTACATTGACATTGGATATTTATCATGTGAAGACTAGTTTCTTTAGCCTAAACACTTTACCATGCTATTTTAATAGACTCTCAAATAGATCTAAGTGAAGCATGAGAGTTCAAAAATTTCTACAAAATAATACCACCACGATGCTCTAAAAGATATAAGTGAAGCACTAGAGCAAAAACTATTCAACTCAAAAGATATAAGTGAAGCACATAGAGTGTTCTAATAATTTCTGGGCCATATTTAACTCTCTCAAATAGGTGTGTCCAGCAAGGATGATTGTGGCAAACTAACAAGCAAAGACTCAAATTATACAAGACGCTCAAAGCAAAACACATAGCATGTTGCGAATAAAAATATAGCTCCAAGTATAGTTACCGATGGATGAAGACGAAAGAGGGGATGCCTTCCCGGGGCATCCCCAAGCTTAGGCTTTTTGATTATCTTGAATTTACTTGGGGTGCCATGGGCATCCCCAAGCTTGGGCCTTTGCTACTGCTTGTTCCATAGTCCATCAAAGCAATACTCAAAACTTGAAAACTTCACAACACAAAACTTAGACAAAAATTCTCGTGAGCTCCGTTAGTAAGAGAAAGCAAACCACCACTCAAAGGTACAGCAAGGAATTCATTAATTGTTTATATTGGTGTTAAACCTACTGTACTCCAAGTTTTCTATGGTTCATATCCTCCAATATTACTCATAGATGCATCAGAATAAGCAAACAACACACGAAAAACAGAATCTGTCAAAAACAGAACAGTCTGCAGTAATCTGCTGGGTTTGCCTACTTGTGGAACTCCACAAAATTCAAACTAAATTGGTAAATTTGCGCAATTTGTCTACCAATCAGAAGCATAAAGAATTAACTAAAAAGCACGCTCCAGTAAAATCTGAAGACTACTTTAGCGAGCGCTAACGATTCTGTTTTTCACAGCAAGATCAAATAAACTTCACACGAGTTTTACCAAAGGTTCTACTTGGCACAAACACTAAACAAAACATGAAAACACATCTAATCAGAGGCTAGACGCAACATTTATTCCCTAAGAGCAAGAAAAGCAAAAAAAACATAAAATTGGGTTGCCTCCCAACAAGCGCTATCGTTTTACGCCCCTAGCTAGGCACGATACAAGATAGATCTAGGGATTGTCATCTTTGATCTTCGCTCTTTTAATGGTGTCAAGTTCGAATCCGGGAGGTTCTTTGCATTTCCCTTCATATTCAGAAATCTTAAGATCTAAAGCATCCAACCACTTATTGCAAAGAGTAATCAACATATTCATGCGGTTGAGATTCCCACTAACACTCTTAAGAGGTTCAAGAGATTTTTTGTAATTTTCGTTACTTTGCAAATTTTCTCAAAAACTCGCGTTCCTTCCGAGGTTGAGTTTAAATCCTTTTGGGGAGGTAGTGTTCCCACTATTCCCTCTATGATTTCATGTGTGAAACTAGGATCAACTTCGATAAAATTTCCTTTGGCAACGCAATCCAAGAGTTGTCTATGAGACATATTCAATCCGACATAAAAATTGCGAAGCAAGATTCTAAAATTTACTTCTAAGGTGCACTTACGATAAGATTCCATCATCCTAAACAAAGCATCTTTTAAATTTTCTCCTTGCCTTTGCTTGAAGTGAAGTACTTCAAACTCAGGAGACAAAGGAGCGGATAAGGGGCTAGCCATAATGACAAGCAAGCAATCCAAGACACACAAGCAAACAAGAGGCAAGCGAACAAAAAACACACGGTGGAAGAAGGGCAAATAAAACGGCAAAGGTGAAGTGGGGGAGAGGAAAACGAGAGGCAAATAAATGTAATGCAAAGGATAAGGGTTTGTGATAGGTACTTGGTATATGACTTTTGCGTAAGCCTCCCCGGCAACGGCGCCAGAAATTCTTCTTGCTACCTCTTGAGCTTGCGTTGTATTCCCTCGAAGAGGAAAGGGAGATGCAGCACAGTAGCATAAGTATTTCCCTCAGTTTTTGTGAACCAAGGTATCAATCCAGTAGGATACCACGCGCCAGTCCCTCGCACCTGCACAAACAAATAAGAACTTTGCAGCCAACGCGATAAGAGGTTGTCAATCCCTTTACGATCACTTACGAGAGTGAGATCTGATAGATATGATAATTATATTTTTGGTATTTTTGGTATAGAAACAGAAAGTAAAGAAAGCAAATAAACAACGGCGAAAGAAATTGGCTAGTTGACGGGAAAGTAATATGATAAAGATAGACCCGGGGGCCATAGTTTTCTCTAGTGGCTTCTCTCATAATAGCGGTATTCTACGGCGGGTAAACAAATTACTTTCGAGCAATTGATAGAAAAACGAATAATTATGAGACTATCTAGGCATGATCAATGTATATAGGCATCACGTCTGAGACAAGTAGACTGACTCCTGCCTGCATCTACTACTATTACTCCACACATCGACCGCTATCCATCATGCATCTAGTGTATTGAGTTCATACGAACAGAGTAACGCTTTAAGAAAGATGACATGATGTAGAGGGATAAACTCAAGCAATATGATGAAAACCCCATCTTTTTTATCCTCGATGGCAACAATACAATACGTGCCTTGCTGCCCCTATTGTCACTGGGAAAGGACACCGCAAGATTGAACCCAAAGCCAAGCACTTCTCCCATTGCAAGAAGTATAGATCTAGTGGGCCAAACCAAACCAATAATTCGAAGAGACTTGCAAGGATATTATGAGCACACATAAAAAGTTCAGAGAAGAACCAAATATCTTTCATAGGTAACCTTGACCATAAACTCACAATTCATCATATCTCGACAAACACACCGCAAAAAGAGATTACATAGAATAGATCTCCTCGAAGACCGAGGAGAACTTTGTATTGAGATCTAGAGGGAGAGAAGAAGCCATCTAGATACTAGCTATGGACCCGAAGGTCTGTGGTAAACTACTCACCACTCATGGTGAGGGCGATGATGATGATGATGAAGGCCTCCGTGATGGATGCCCTCCTGGAACAGGCTCAAAGATGGGATCTCCACGGGAACAGAAGCTACGGCGGTGGAATTAGGGTTTTCTCTCTGCGTATGGAGTTTCTGTGGTACGTAGGTATATATAGGAAGAAGGGGGGCACGCCCTGGGAAGGGTGGCGCGCCCCCCACCCTTGAGGGTGGCCCCTCTGTCCCCTAGCTTGGCTCTGAAGTCTTTCGTGCGTGATTTCCTGCAAAAATATCTCCCGCGAAGGTTTCATTCCGTTTGGACTCCGTTTGATATTCCTTTCCTGCAAAACCCTGAAATAGGCAAAAAACAACAATCTAGACCGGGCCTTCAGGTTAGTAGGTTAGTCCCAAAAATGATATAAAAGTGAATGATAAAGACCATTAAACATCCAAGACTTCATAAATAATAGCATGGAACAATCAAAAATTATAGATACGTTGGAGATGTATCACTCATCATAATCAACTTCATGAGCTTCTCATAAAGTATTTGCAGCATGCCTAAAACATTTTTTATCTTTGTTAATCCATAGATCCAACACTACACTTTGTACTGTAAGTCTTTCAGAGGGTCTACCTATTGGAAATATGCCCTAGAGGCAATAATAAATTGGTTATTATTATATTTCCTTGTTCATGATAATTGTTTATTATCCATGCTAGAATTGTATTGATAGGAAACTCAGATATATGTGTGGATACATAGACAAACACCATGTCCCTAGTAAGCCTCTAGTTGACTAGCTCGTTGATCAACAGATGGTCATAGTTTCCTGACCATGGACATTGGATGTCGTTGATAACGGGATCACATCATTAGGAGAATGATGTGATGGACAAGACCCAATCCTAAGTCTAACACAGATCGTGTAGTTCGTATGCTAAAGCTTTTCTAAATGTCAAGTATCTTTTCCTTAGACCATGAGATTGTGCAACTCCCGGATACCGTAGGAATGCTTTGGGTGTACCAAACGTCACAACGTAACTGGGTGGCTATAAAGGTGCACTATAGGTATCTCCGAAAGTGTCTGTTGGGTTGGCACGAATCGAGACTGGGATTTGTCACTCCGTATGACGGAGAGATATCTCTAGGCCCACTCGGTAGGACATCATCATAATGTGCACAGTGTGATCAAGGAGTTGATCATGGGATGATGTGTTACGGAATGAGTAAAGAGACTTGCCGGTGACCAAATTGAACAAGGTATCGGGATACCGACGATCGAATCTCGGGCAAGTACTATACCGGTAGACAAAGGGAATTCTATATGGGATTGATTGAATCCTTGACATCGTGGTTCATCCGATGAGATCATCGTGGAACATGTGGGAGCCAACATGGGTATCCAGATCCCGCTGTTGGTTATTGGCCGGAGAGTTGTCTCGGTCATGTCTGCATGGTTCCCGAGCCCTTAGGGTCTACACACTTAAGGTTCGATGACGCTAGGGTTATAGGGAAGGTATGTACGCGGTTACCGAATGTTGTTTGGAGTCCCGGATGAGATCTCGGACATCACGAGGAGTTCCGGAATGGTCCGGAGGTAAAGATTCATATATGGGAAGTCCCGTTTTGGTCACCGGAAAAGTTTCGGGCGCTATCGGTAACGTACCGGGACCATCGGGAGGGTCCCGGGGGTCCACCAGATGGGGCCACCAGCCCCAGAAGGCTACGTGGGCCAAGTGTGGGAGGGGACCATCCCCAGGTGGGCTGGTGCGCCCGCCACCAAGGCCCAAGGCGCATGGAGAGTGGGAGGGGGGCAAACCCTAGGTCCAGATGGGCCTTAAGGCCCATCCTAGGGCGCCCCCTCTCTCCCCCCCCCTTGGCCGCACCCTAGATGGGTTTTGGGGGCTGCCGCCACCCCTAGGGAGGGAACCCTAGATGGGGCGCTGCCCCTCCCCTTCCCCTATATATAGTGGGGGTTTTGGGGCTGCCAGACACACGGGATCGTCTCCCTCTTGGCGCAGCCCTACCCCTCTCCCTCCTCGTCTCTCGCAGCGCTTGGCGAAGCCTTGCTGGAGTCCCGTGCTCCTCCACCACCACCACGCCGTCGTGCTTTTGCTGGAAGGAGGCTTACCCAACCTCTCCCTCTCTCCTTGCTGGATCAAGGCGTGGGAGACGTCATCGGGCTGCACGTGTGTTGAACGCGAAGGCGCCGTTGTTCGGCGCTTAGATCGGAATCAACCGCGATCTGAATCACATCGAGTACGACTCCTTCATCCACGTTCTTGCAATGCTTCCGCATCACAATCTACAAGGGTATGTAGATGCACTCACTTCTCCCTCGTTGCTAGATTACTCCATAGATAGATCTTGGTGATGCGTAGGAAATTTTTTGATTTTCTGCTACGATCCCCAACAGTGGCATCATGAGCTAGGTCTATGCGTAGTATCTTGCACGAGTAGAACACAAAGTAGTTGTGGGCGTGGATTTGTCAATTTACTTGCCGTTACTAGTCTTATCTTGATTCGGCGGCATCGTGGGATGAAGCGGCCCGGACCGACCTTACACGTACTCTTATGTGAGACAGGTTCCACCGACTCACATGCACTAGTTGCATAAGGTGGCTAGCGGGTGTCTGTCTCTCCCACTTTAGTCAGATCGGATTCGATGAAAAGGGTCCTTATGAAGGGTAAATAGAAATTGGCATATCACGTTGTGGTTTTGGCGTAGGTAAGAAACGTTCTTGCTAGAAACCTATAGCAGCCACGTAAAAACTTGCAACAACAATTAGAGGACGTCTAACTTGTTCTTGCAGCATGTGCCGTGTGATGTGATATGGCCAAAAGGATGTGATGAATGATATATATGTGATGTATGAGATTGATCATGTTCTTGTAATAGGAATCACGACTTGCATGTCGATGAGAATGACAACCGGCAGGAGCCATAGGAGTTGTCTTATTTATTGTATGACCTGCGTGTCACTGAATAACACCATGTAATTACTTTACTTTATTGCTAAATGTTAGCCATAGTAGTAGAAGTAATGTTTGGCGAGACGACTTCATGAAGACACGATGATGGAGATCATGGTGTCATGCCGGTGACGATGATGATCATGGAGCCCCGAAGATGAAGATCAAAAGGAGCAAAATGATATTGGCCATATCATGTCACTATTTGATTGCATGTGATGTTTATCATGTTTTACATCTTATTTGCTTAGAACGACGGTAGTGAATAAGATGATCTCTCACTAAAATTTCAAGAATTGTGTTCCCCCTAACTGTGCACCGTTGCTAAGGTTCGTCGTTCCGAAGCACCATGTGATGATCGGGTGTGATAGGTTCTAACATTCGCATACAACGGGTGTAAGCCAGATTTACACACGCGATACACTTAGGGTTGACTTGACGAGCCTAACATGTACAGACATGGCCTCGGAACACGGAAGACCGAAAGGTCGAACATGAGTCGTATAGAAGATACGATCAACATGAAGATGTTCACCGTTGATGACTAGTCCGTCTCACGTGATGATCGGACACGGCCTAGTAGATTCGGATCATGTATCACTTAGATGACTAGAGAGATGTCTATCTGAGTGGGAGTTCATTAGATGAACTTAATTTTCATGAACAATAGTCTAAGTTGTCTTCGCAAATTATGTTGTAGACCAATAACTGCGTTTTAGCTCCCTGTTTAATACGATCCTAGAGAAAGACTAAGTTGAAAGATATTGTAAGCAATGATGCGACTGGGTCCGTAGTCCGAGGAGTGTCCTCACTTCTGCACAGAAAGCTTACGTCTTTGATGCACCGCTCGATGTGCAAACCCCTACAACGTTGTCTGTGGATGTTGTGAACACCTGACAGACACGTCCTGATGACTACTTGATAGTTTAGTGCACCATACTTTACGGCTTAGAATCAGGATTCCAATGACATTTCGAACACCATAGAACATATGAGATGTTCTAAGAGCTGAAATTGGGATTTCAGGCTCATGCCCGTGTTCAGAGGTATGAGACCTCTGACAAGTTCTTTTGCCAAAAAGATGGACGAGAATAGCTCAGGTAGTGAGCATGTGCTCAGAATGTCTGGGTACTAAAATCACTTGAACCAAGTGGGAGTTACTCTTCCAGATGAGACAGTGGTTGACGGAATTCTCTAGACACTATCACCAAGCTACTAGAACTTCGTGATGAACTATGACATGCAAAGGATGGAGATGATCCCGGAGCTATTAGCGGTGCTTAAGACCGCAGAAGTAGAAATCAAGAAGGAGCATCAAGTGTTGATGGTTTAACAAGACCACTGGTTTCAAAAGGGGCAAGGGCTAGAAGGGAAACTTCATGAATGGAAAACCAGTTGTCGCTCTAATGAAGGAACCCAAGGTTGAACCCAAACCTCGAGACTAAGTGCTTCGATTGTAAGGGGAACGTCACATGGTAGCGGAACTACCCCAAATACATGGTAGATAAGAAAGCTGGCAACTTCAACAAAGTATATTTGATATACGTGTTATTGATGTGTACCTTACTAGTACTCCTTGTAGTACCTGGGTATTGGATACCGGTTCAGTTGCTATTATTAGTGACTTGAAGCAAAAGCTACGGTATGAACGGAGACTAGCTAAGGGTGAGGTGACGATGTGTGTTGGAAGTGTTTCCAAGGTTGATGAGATCACCATCGCATGCTCCCTCTATTTTCGAGATTAGTGTTGAACCTAGATAAATATTATGAGGTGTCTACGTTGAGCATGAATATGATTAGATCATGTTCATTGCAATACGGTTATTCATTTAAGTCAGAGAATAATGGTTATTCTGTTTACATGAATAATACCTTTATGGTCATGCACCCAATGGTTTGTTGAATCTCGATCATAGTAATACACATGATGATGATATTAATGCCAAAAGATGTGGAGTTAATAATGATAGTACCACTTTCTTGTGGCACTGCCGCTTAGGTCATTTTGGCATAAAATGCATGAAGAAACTCCATGCTGATGGATGTTTGGAGTCACTTGATTTTGAATCACTTGACACATGCGAGCCATGCCTCATGGGCAGGATGACTAAGATCCCGTGTTCAGGTACAATGAAACGGGCAAGTTGGAAATTGTAATGCCCAGGATGGGACTATATCTCCTACGTGTCGAGGCACGACTTAGAGACATAACCCCATGCTGGAATGATCGCAAGTTTGGTATCTTTGCACAACTCATGTAACAAATGGGGATGGAAAACATAAAAATAGTTGGCTTACACTCGCCACGTCACACAAATACATTACATGTCCAAAACATCATTCAATAAAACATCACAGCCCATCTAAGGGTAAAGATCCAAATGACAAGATACCAAACATAACTTAAATCCATAGGTCTAGATCGAATCCTAGTAGAAGAACCACTACTGATCATCAGGATAACGAACATAGTAACGGCTACGCTCCTCGTCGTACTCCCAGTCTGCTCGGTGCCATCACCTGGATAGCTCACCATCAAACCTGCATCTGGTGTGGTGAAGTAACTGTGAGCAACAGAGGACTCAGCAATCCCGTTCCCGGGTAACACGACTATTTAAGCCTTGGGTGAGGAACAAGGTTGAAGAAAGAACAAGTGGGGAAGGAAAAACAAGAGTCTGCAACAGCAACTAGCACTAGCTTACGTTTACGAGAGCGAGAAGAGAAGGTGCCTCGGTTGAGAGATGATCACGAAGTGATCCTAACTAAAGCCAGTCAAACATAACCCCACCGTGTTCATCTCCCGAAACCCCTTTCGGAAAATGACAGTCACGGTACACACGCTGGTAGTGTATTGGAACATGGTGTCAAGTTTTCTACAACCGGATATTAACAAGCTCCCATCTGCCACATAACCGCGGGCACGACTTTCGAAAGTTCATAACCCTGCAGGGGTGTTCCAACTTGGCCCATGACAAGCCCACGATCCGTGGAGTCGCAACTCCAAGGTGGGAAGGCCCGAGTATTCTCGAAATCCCGTGCTCAAGATACTCCGAACTAAGGTAAGGCTAATCCAGCAAATCCTCCCGGCGTGTCGACACCCTGATAGTAGCCGCGCGTATCTAGTCTCAGGACACGACCGGATGGGCGAAGCTACAGGTGTATGCCAGATACCTCGGGTTTCCCCAAGGCGGCCCCGCAGGCTCCCCGTTTGGGACCAACACTCATGTGGAGCACTGGCCCGGGGTTATTGATTAAGAAAGAGGGTTAATTACTCCCTATGCAAGTTATTTAGTTATTAGGCAAATAGTACCAATGTTGGGACTTGCTGGAAAAGACTTAGCACTTAGCGGTTTATCGAGGGGGTCCCATAACCCCAACCGTGTGAGGAATGCATAATCAAGGAACATAACACCGGTTTATACGGTTCCTAGCGGCATGAGTGGAACAAATCACCAAGCAAAAGGCTTAGCCTTCCACCCATTACCAATATATAGATGATTTCATTTAAGCATTAATATAGTGTGATATAACCTAACAAAACTTCATCATGAAGCAAGCATCTTCAACTTCACCTGCAACTAACAATGCTATAAGAGGGGCTGAGCGAAGCCTACGTATAGCCAATCAATGGTTTGCATAGGTAGGGTGGTTAGACATGATCATGGTTACAAATAGGAGGCTGACATGGAAGACATGGGCATCGAGGCAAAACTATAGATCGAGACTTCTATCAATAGGCAAAGATAGTAATGTTATCGGGGTTCGGTCATCTTGCCTGAAGAGTTGTCGATAGGATCGAAAGAGAGGTCCTCGTGCTCAACCTCGGTGGTAACCTCGTTCTCGTACTCGTACTCAGCTTCCGGCTCTACTCAACACAAACACACAAGGCACGAAATCAACAAGATGCAATGCGCACACAAAATATGCTGGATGCATGACTAATGCACTATGGGAGCACAGGGAGCATGACAATATGCGATCAAGCAAAATACTTCAAAACATGATAACAATAGGATATTATGAATCTACACGAAAAATCACACAAGTTTCATATAGGACTCGCTCCAATCGGAGCTACGGGCTAAAAGTTATGCCCGAAACAATAAACATGCGAAAGCTGAAAATTACAGCAACATAGCAACTTCGGGGCAAGAAATAATTAAGCTACAACACTCATACATCATGGCAAAGGGCATGGACACAAACTAGACATATCCTACAGCAAATAAGTCTATTAGAGCACCCCCAAAAGAGCCACGGATCAATAGCAACAAGCTATGACATATTGAACTTGACAATAAAATTCTGACAGCAGTATTTTATTGCAACTTGGGAGCAAAAGTTAAATATGCTACGACCACTCAAATAAGCTTGTGAGAGCATGAATGGATAGCCAACAATATTTACTACAAGGAATCATCAAGAGTCACCCCAAAACTAACATGGATTGGCCTAGAACAACAAGCAAACATGGCATCTGAAAATTACAGATTCCAGACTTGGTGAAATTTCACCAAGTGTTAAAACAGCAGTTTCATCATGGCATCTTTGAGAGCAAGTTTAAGTCACCTCAAAGCTAAACATGGCAAGTGGTAAGCACCACAGCAAAGTACACATGATGGTGAATCCAAAACCTATAAGCATGCATCATGGGGACAATCACAATGATAGCAAAGAGCTCCTCAAAATAACATCTCATAACAAGTTTAACAACATAATAGCCACATAGCACTTTGCAACGGAGATAAACATGGCAAGATTAAATCTATCATGCAAACTTAAGCATTTAACATGTAGAGCAAGACAAGACGAACACGTGGACATGTCATTTGCATCATTCGGATAAACGAGCACCAAGTTATCACTATGCAAAGATGGCATGAAAATAACTACAAACAGCAAATTTTAGCATGATGCACTCTTCCAACAGATATTTAAGAACCTAGATGATCTCAAACATGCATGGCACAATGGAATGAAATGTAGTACGTGTCTCCACGAACATCTGGACATCTCATTCACTCAAATCGGAGCATCACACACAAAGTTATCACCATTTGAAAACTGCATCAGACAACAAAATATCTCAGACTTAGAGGATTTAGAGGTCAACCTCCAGATCTGAAAAAAAGGCCACGGGTTGGAGAAGAGGCGGATCGGGCCCCGGCGGGTCGCGGGTTCGGCCCACACGGGCGAGGCGGCGGCTGGAGAGGCCTGGGCCCGGCTCGGCGCGGCCTGACCCGACGAAGGAGGCCGGCGGCCTGGTCGAAGGAGAGGCCCGCGCGGCTCGGGCAGGCGGAGGAGGGGCCCAGCCGGCCTGGACGAAGGCGGCTGGCGATCGGGTCAACGGCCCAGGCGGTTGGGAGGCCCACGGGGAGGCGCTAGGGTTCGGCGGCCATGGGCCAGCGGAGTGGCCCAGGCGGGCGGCGGCCTTCGATTTGGATCAAGGCTCCTTCCCCAACCGATCAGGCAGCGGCTGGCGGCGCCCTCGAGCGAAGGGGCTCGGGCGCTGGGAGATCCCGCCGGCGGAGGTCGGATCCCGGCGGGGAAGAGGCGGGGCCGGCGCGGAGGGGTGGCCCGCGGCGGTGGAGGTGGTCGGAGGAAGAGGTGGTGGCGGCGCGGTGGAGAAGGGGGGCTCCGGCGAGGTGGTGGTGAGCTCCGGCGAACTCTCCGGCGAGGTGGCGGTGGCTGGAGGTAGGAGAAGAAGGGGCTAGGGTTTCCTTGATTTGAGGCAAAAATTGGGGGAAGTGGACAAATATATAAGCACAAGGAGCTAGGGTTGTCCAAATGAGGTGTGGTTTTCGGCCACGCGATTAGAATTGGATGGTCTAGATGAAGGGAGGGGTTTGGGTTGGTTTGGTGGGCTGTTGGAGGGGTGTCTTAGGCCTCAAAGTGGAGGCACTTTGAGCCCACGAGAATAACTGTTGGAGCACCAAACGAACTCCAAACGTGATGATATTCGACATGCGGGTTACACACACCAAAACAACAACACACGACAAGTCTCGCGCCAAACCGGTAACGTTACACGGCCAAACACCAAAGTAGTCCTACGGGACGCCACAGACACGTGAGGGAGCTCCGGAACGCGAAACGGACAACGGGAAGGAACGCGTGGAACCGGATGCAAACGACAACACAAATGCAATGCGATGCACATGACTACATGCTATGAATGAATGAACACACGCACACGACAAAAGAACGAAAACCCAAAAGACAAAGAACCCGGAATGGAATAGGTGAAGCCAGAGATATATTATATGCCCAAAAGGGAAAGTATTACATCCGGGGCATTACAAACTCTCCTCTACTACAAAAAGATCTCGTCCCGAGATCTAGGACTGGAAAAAGGAAGGGTACTCGGAACGAAGATGATCTTCTCGTTCCCACGTAGCTTCTCGGTCGGTATGGTGTGACCACTTGACTTTCAAGAATTTGATGGACTTGTTGCGGGTCTTGCGCTCGGTTTCTTCGAGAATAGCAACGGGATGCTCTCGGTAGGACAAATCTTGTTGAAGATCAATCTCTTCAAACGGAATCATGCGTTCAGGTGCCTTGAAGCATTTGCGGAGTTGAGATACATGAAACACATCATGAACATTGGCGAAGTTGGAAGGGAGGTCAAGTTGATAGGCTAGATCGCCTCTTTTGCCAAGGATCTTGAAAGGCCCGACGTATCTAGGAGCAAGGTTTCCTTTGATACCGAATCTTTGGGTTCCTTTCATCGGAGAAACACGGAGATAGACATGATCACCAATGTTGAAAGCCAAATCACGATGCTTGCCGTCATAGTAGCTCTTCTGACGCGACTGAGCGGCCTTGAGATTCTCACGTATGACTTTGCACATTTCTTCGGCTTCTGAGATCAAGTCATTGCCAAGAAGTTGACGTTCTCCTGTTTCGGACCAGTTGAGAGGGGTACGACACTTTCTGCCATAGAGGATTTCAAACGGAGCTTCACCTGCACTTGCTTGAAAACTGTTGTTGTAAGAGAACTCGGCAAATGGAAGGCAATCTTCCCATTTCATGCCAAAAGATATGACACAGGCTCTGAGCATGTCTTCTAGAATCTGATTCACTCGCTCGACTTGACCACTAGTCTGAGGGTGAAAAGCAGTGCTGAACCTGATCTTAGTGCCCATGGCAGACTGAAAGGAGTCCCAGAACTTTGAAGTGAACAAACTTCCACGGTCTGAGGAGATGACTTGAGGAATGCCATGTAAAGACACAATTCTGGAAGTATACAACTCTGCCAATTGAGCTGCATTGATGGATTCTTTGACTAGAAGGAAGTGAGCGACTTTGGTAAGCTTGTCAATCACCACGAAGATAGAATCATTCCCTCTTTTGGACTTAGGAAAGCCAGTGACGAAATCCATTTCAATGTGGTCGAATTTCCACTCGGGAATAGGAAGAGGTTGGAGAAGACCGGCTGGACGTTGATGCTCTGCCTTCACTCTTCTGCAGACATCACATTCATTCACGAATTGGGCAATCTCCCTTTTCATGCGTGTCCACCAGTAAGATTGCTTGAGGTCTTGGTACATCTTGGAACTGCCAGGATGAATAGAAAGGAGGGAATCATGTGCTTATTCCATTATGAGCTTCCTGAGATCACCTTTGGGAACCACGAGTCTGTCCTCAAAGAACAAGGTATCTCTCTCATCAACGCGATAGCACTTGTATTTAGGAGTGCCCTTTGCAATACCATGTTTCACCTTCTGCACCATGGCATAACTGAGTTGGGCCTCACGGACCTGATCTTCCAAGGTAGGAGCAACTTGAAGATTTGCAAGAAAACCTTGCGGAACAACTTGGAGGTTGAGCTTCCTGAATGCTTCACAAAGTTCAGGCTAGAATGGCTTGATAAGAAGGCTGTTGCAATATGCCTTTCTGCTCAAAGCATCTGCAATCACATTCGCCTTGCCAGGAGTGTATTCAATGATGGGATCATACTCTTGGATCATTTCAACCCAACGAGTCTGGCGGAGGTTCAGATTCGGCTGTGTGAAGATGTACTTCAAGCTCTTGTGATCGATGAAGATGTCGACTTTTCTGCCCAACAACAGATGTCTCCACGTAATCAAAGCATGTACCACAGCTGCTAGTTCAAGATCATGTGTGGGGTAGTTCTTCTCACTTGGCTTGAGCTGACAAGAAGTGTAAGCCACAATTCTCTTGTCCTGCATAATCACACCACCAAGTCCTTGAAGAGAAGCATCACAGAATACTTCGTAGGGCTTGGACTCATCTGGAGGAGTTCGAACTGGAGCAGAGACGAGCTTTTCTTTGAGACTTTTGAATGCCACTTCACACTCTGGAGACCAAAAGTACTTGACATTCTTCTGCAGCAAGTTGGAAAGAGGCTTGGCAACCTTGGAGAAGTTCTCAACGAACCTTCTGCAATAGCTGGCAAGACCAAGAAAGGTTCGGAGTTGCTTGACGTTCTGAGGAGCTTCCCAGTTGACAATTGCTTCAACTTTCTCGGGGTTAACTGCAATACCGTCAGCGGAGATGATATGGCCCAGATACAAGACCTTATTGAGCCAAAATTCGCACTTGGAGAACTTGGCATAGAACTTATGTTCACGGAGTCGGTCAAGAACCAGACGTAAGTGCTTTTCGTGATCTTCTTCATTCTTGGAAAATACCAAAATATCATCCAGATACACAAGCACAAACTCGCCGGTGTAGGGGTTGAAGATGTAGTGCATCATTCTCGAGAAGGTAGGAGGAGCATTGGCGAAACCAAAGGACATGACCGTATACTCGTATGAGCCGTAGCTCGTTCTGAAGGCAGTCTTGTGGATATCTTCCTCGCGAATGCGAATTTGGTGATAGCCCATTCGGAGATCGAGCTTAGAGAACACTTTAGCTCCTTTGAGCTGCTCGAACAGTTCGTTGATGTTGGGGAGCGGATACTTGTTCTTTATTGTCTTCTTGTTCAATGGCCGGTAATCAACGCAGAGACGCTCCGTGCCATCCTTCTTCTTGACAAATAAGACACCACAGCCCCAAGGAGACATACTAGGCCTGATCAGACCCAAACGTTCCTGTTCATCAAGCTGCTTCTTCAACTCCTTCAACTCTCCAGGAGAGAGTTTGTACGGACGCCGGCATGCTGGCTCAGTACCCAGCTCGAGTTCAGTGACGAATTCCACTTGCGGTGTGGAGGCATGCCTGGAAGTTCTTCAGGAAAGACGTCTTGGTATTCGTTTACCACCGAAATTTGAGATATGGCATTAATCTCGCCCTTATCATTGAGAGAGAAAAGCCTGATAGTGTTATCCCTGGAGGCAAACATAATCACATCTTCATCAGGATGAGTAATCTTGACTTCCTTCTATGCACAATCAATTTGAGCATCATGCTGAGAAAGCCAATCCATCCCGAGGATGAGGTCAATGTCGGAATTGCCGAGAACCACCGGTTTAGCCAGAAAGCGATAATCACCCATGCGAATAGAAACATCCGGAGCATACACACTAGAAGTCATGCGTCTCCCCGGAGAAATAACTTGCAACCTCTGAGGCAAATTTTTGGTGACAATATCGTGCTTGGATGCAAATGGAAATGACATGAAGGAACTTGAAGCACCCGAATCAAACAATACTTTAGCTGGAAAAGAGTTAACTGAAAGGTTACCCAAAATCACATCAGAAGAATTCTCCGCTTGTGCTGCATTCATCAGATTTACTCTTGCTGCCTTTGGATCATGCTTGACAATAGCTGAACTGACAGGTGGAGGAGGTGGAAGGCGCTTCGGGTTGGGGCACATGTTGGCATAGTGACCCTTCTTGCCACACTTGTTGCAGACCACTTCTGAGAGAGGACGGAAATGAGAACCACTTGACTTGGAACCTTGAGACTGAAACTGATTCCTCGACTGGTTGCTCGGGTTGGGTGGGTGGGAGAAACCACGTCCACTAGAGTTCTTGTTGCTGTTGGAGTTGTTGTAAGGAGCTCGAATCACTGGAGGAGGAGGAAGCCAAAATTTCTGTTGCTTCGCGACGACTTGAGAAGATGAGGAGGAGTGAACGTCTCTCGAATCCTCTTTTTAGAAGCCTCCATCTTGAGCTGGGCTGCCTCTTGCTTGAGCGCCATGTTATAGAATTTGTCGAACTCATCGGGCTCGAACAAGGTGAGAGCAAGTTGAAGTTCATCTTTGAGACCTCCACGGAACTGATAGATCTTGCTCTTGGCATCTGGTATGTCTTGCTTAGCATAGCGGGCGAGGTTTTGGAACTTGACATTATACTGGTAGACAGTCATAGAGCCCTACTTCAGGTTGCGGAATTGCTCACGCATACCCTCGATGACACTTGTTGGAATGTGGTGAGAGCGAAAGTCCTTGCAGAAATCCTCCCAAGAGATCACACGACCTGGCCTGGAGTCTTTGTACTGCTGCCACCAGTCAGCTGCTTGGTCTTTGAGTTAGAAGGCTGCAAATTTCACATAGTCCTCTTCCCTCACGTTACTGCACTCAAAATGCTTCTTGATATCGGTTAACCAATCTTCAACATCAAGAGGGTCGACACAGTAACTGAAAGCTTTTGGTTGATTGGCCAAGAACTAGTTGAGAGTAGCATGGTGCTGTTGGTTGAAGAAATTGCCTTGATTCCCTGGAACACCCTGATTAGCTTGATTAGCTTGCATCTGCTGCATCATCTGCATCAACATCTGGGTGTTCTGATTTGTAGTCTGCATAATCGCTCTCCAAGCCTCAGACGGAGGAGGAGGGGAAGGAGGACGATCTGGGACCTCTTCACCCTCTGGGTTAGCGTTGGGAACTCGTTTCGGAGCCATCCTGAAAGAGATGACCACGAATCAGCAATTTGATTGAAAGAAGGTATAAGCTGAAACAACGGATTGAAATGCAACATAGTCTTCACAAGAATCATTCGAACAAGAGGAACGAATGAAATTCTTAGTTAAATGATAACATCAATCTTCACGAGAAGCCACATAGGGGACAAAAGGTAAATAAGAAAAACAACAAGGTACAGATGGAAACAAACACAAGATAGGAGCTTCGTTCTAACATCTTTGTGCTGAAAGCTTATGAACGCGTTACAAAAGGGTTTTGCAATCCCTGGATCAGCATAGCCAAGGACCCTTTAAGATGCAAATCCCGATCGGAACATCGGTCATAAAACCACTTCACTCAATGTAGAACCCCGAACTCGCTAACCTGCATTCGTTGGAAGAATGCCTACGATCTACTGGATAAACCCACCTATTAATTTCCGAAAGTTTCCAGTTATGCAATCAGGTGTTGGGGATACAGGGGAAGCACCGCGCAATCAACTCTAAACCTACATCCAGCTGTATCCATCCTTCAACACATAACCAGTCTTTCTCGGAAACTATCTACCTCGGACCTTCGAAAAGCATCCACTATACCAAGCTATGGCAATACTCCCGAACTACCTCCCCAGTACTGGGTGATGTCGGGGTTATCTTGCCACTAACCGTATAGGAGAGATTTTCGATGTCGGCCGTCTTAAGTATTTAGTACTGCCGCGATATGCTTGTGACGACAATACCCCGAAGCTCAACTCCCCGGGACACTGCCACAACCCCTAATGTCAGGAGGCATCGAGAACAATATTCTCGTCACAAGAACATCAAAACAATCCCACAATACTCGCGAGATTCCTAAAAAAAATTTGGTGCAATTTTAGAAAGTAGAAGAGGCAAGAGTAGTCGTCAGGAGTCCTCACTAGAGAGAAAGGGGATGAGAAGCAAAGAATTCCTACTCTCCGATATAATATATAGGACTCAAAACATTTTAAGTGTGTTCCTAGACTCGACCGTCAACGATTCGCTCAATCAGTGGGGGCTTCTAGGTCGGAGAATGCTCTGATACCAACTTGTAATGCCCAGGATGGGACTATATCTCCTACGTGTCGAGGCACGACTTAGAGACATAACCCCAAGCTGGAATGATCGCAAGTTTGGTATCTTTGCACAACTCATGTAACAAATGGGGATGGAAAACATAAAAATAGTTGGCTTACACTCGCCACGTCACACAAATACATTACATGTCCAAAACATCATTCAATAAAACATCACAGCCCATCTAAGGGTAAAGATCCAAATGACAAGATACCAAACATAACTTAAATCCACAGGTCTAGATCGAATCCTAGTAGAAGAACCACTACTGATCATCAGGATAACGAACATAGTAACGGCTACGCTCCTCGTCGTACTCCCAGTCTAGCTCGGTGCCATCACCTGGATAGCTCACCATCGGACCTGCATCTGGTGTGGTGAAGTAACTGTGAGCCATAGAGGACTCAGCAATCCCATTCCCGGGTAACACGACTATTTAAGCCTTGGGTGAGGAACAAGGCTGAAGAAAGAACAAGTGGGGAAGGAAAAACAAGAGTCTGCAACAGCAACTAGCACTAGCTTACGTTTACGAGAGCGAGAAGAGAAGGTGCCTCGGTCGAGAGATGATCACGAAGTGATCCTAACTAAAGCCAGTCAAACATAACCCCACCGTGTTCATCTCCCGAAACCCCTTTCGGAAAATGACAGTCACGGTACACACGCTGGTAGTGTATTGGAACATGGTGTCAAGTTTTCTACAACCGGATATTAACAAGCTCCCATCTGCCACATAACCACGGGCACGGCTTTCGAAAGTTCATAACCCTGCAGGGGTGTTCCAACTTGGCCCATGACAAGCCCACGATCCGCGGAGTCGCAACTCCAAGGTGGGAAGGCCCGAGTATTCTCGGAATCCCGTGCTCAAGATACTCCGAACTAAGGTAAGGCTAATCCAGCAAATCCTCCCGGCGTGTCGACACCCTGATAGTAGCCGCGCGTATCTAGTCTCAGGACACGACCGGATGGGCGAAGCTACAGGTGTATGCCAGATACCTCGGGTTTCCCCAAGGCGGCCCCGCAGGCTCCCCGTTTCGGACCAACACTCATGTGGAGCACTGGCCCGGGGTTGTTGATTAAAAAAGAGGGTTAATTACTCCCTATGCAAGTTATTTAGTTATTAGGCAAATAGTACCAATGTTGGGACTTGCTGGAAAAGACTTAGCACTTAGCGGTTTATCGAGGGGGTCCCATAACCCCAACCGTGTGAGGAACGCATAATCAAGGAACATAACACCGGTTTATACGGTTCCTAGCGGCATGAGTGGAACAAATCACCAAGCAAAAGGCTTAGCCTTCCACCCATTACCAATATATAGATGATTTCCTTTAAGCATTAATATAGTGTGATATAACCAAACAAAACTTCATCATGAAGCAAGCATCTTCAACTTCACCTGCAACTAACAATGCTATAAGAGGGGCTGAGCGAAGCTTACGTATAGCCAATCAATGGTTTGCATAGGTAGGGTGGTTAGACATGATCATGGTTACAAATAGGAGGCTGACATGAAAGACATGGGTATCGAGGCAAAACTATAGATCGAGACTTCTAGCAATAGGCAAAGATAGTAATGTTATCGGGGTTCGATCATCTTGCCTGAAGAGTTGTCGATAGGATCGAAAGAGAGGTCCTCGTGCTCAACCTCGGTGGTAACCTCGTTCTCGTACTCGTACTCAGCTTCCGACTCTACTCAACACAAACACACAAGGCACGAAATCAACAAGATGCAATGCGCACACAAAATATGCTAGATGCATGACTAATGCACTATGAGAGCACAGGGAGCATGACAATATGCGATCAAGCAAAATACTTCAAAACATGATAACAATAGGATATGATGAATCTACATGAAAAATCACACAAGTTTCATATAGGACTCGCTCCAATCGGAGCTACGGGCTAAAAGTTATGCCCGAAACAATAAACATGCGAACGCTGAAAATTACAGCAACATAGCAACTTCGGGGCAAGAAATAATTAAGCTACAGCACTCAAACATCATGGCAAAGGGCATGGACACAAACTAGACATATCCTACAACAAATAAGTCTATTGGAGCAGCCCCAAAGGAGCCACGGATCAATAGCAACAAGCTATGACATATTGAACTTGACAACAAAATTCTGACAGCAGTATTTTATTGCAACTTGGGAGCAAAAGTTAAATATGCTACGGCCACTCAAATAAGCATGTGAGAGCATGAATGGATAGCCAACAATATATACTACAAGGAATCATCAAGAGTCACCCCAAAACTAACATGGATTGGCCTAGAACAACAAGCAAACATGGCATCTGAAAATTACAGATTCCAGACTTAGTGAAATTTCACTAAGGGTTAAAACAGCAGTTTCATCATGGCATCTTTGAGAGCAAGTTTAAGTCACCTCAAAGCTAAACATGGCAAGTGGTAAGCACCACTGCAAAGTACACATGATGGTGAATCCAAAACCTATAAGCATGCATCATGGGGACAATCACAATGATAGCAAAGAGCTCCTCAAAATGACATCTCATAACAAGTTTAACAACATAACAGCCACATAGCACTTTGCAACGGAGATAAACATGGCAAGATTAATTCTATCATGCAAACTTAAGCATTTAACATGTAGAGCAAGACAAGACGAACACGTGGACATGTCATTTGCATCATTCGGATAAACGAGCACCAAGTTATCACTATGCAAAGATGGCATGAAAATAACTACAAACAGCAGTTTTTAGCACGATCTCAAACATGCATGGCACAATGGAATGAAATGTAGTACGTGTCTCCACGAACATCTGGACATCTCATTCACTCAAATCGGAGCATCACACACAAAGTTATCACCATTTGAAAACTGCATCAGACAACAAAATATCTCAGACTTAGAGGATTTAGAGGTCACCTCCAGATCTGAAAAAAGGCCACGGGTTGGAGAAGAGGCGGATCGGGCCCCGGCAGGTCGCGGGTTCGGCCCACCCGGGCGAGGCGGCGGCTGGAGAGGCCTGGGCCCGGCTCGGCGCGGCCTGGCCCGATGAAGGAGGCCGGCGGCCTGGTCGAAGGAGAGGCCCGCGCGGCTCGGGCAGGTGGAGGAGGGGCCCAGCCGGCCTGGACGAAGGCGGCTGGCGATCGGGTCAACGGCCCAGGAGGTTGGGAGGCCCACGGGGAGGCGCTAGGGTTCGGCGGCCATGGGCCAGCGGAGTGGCCCAGGCAGACGGCGGCCTTCGATCTGGATCAGGGCTCCTTCCCCGACCGATCGGGCAGCGGCTGGCGGCGCCCTCGAGCGAAGGGGCTCGGGCGCTGGGAGATCCCGTCGGCGGAGGCCGGATCCCGTCGGGGAAGAGGCGGGGCCGGCGCGGAGGGGTGGCCCGCGGCGGTGGAGGCGGCCGGAGGAAGAGGTGGTGGCGGCGCGGTGGAGAAGGGGGGCTCCGGCGAGGAATTCCGGCGGGATTCCGGTGAGGTGGTGGTGAGCTCCGGCGAACTCTCCGGCGAGGTGGTGGTGGCTGGAGGTAGGAGAAGAAGGGGCTAGGATTTCCTTGATTTGAGGCAAAAATTGGGGGAAGTGAACAAATATATAGGCACAAGGAGCTAGGGTTGTCCAAATGAGGTGTTGTTTTCGGCCACGCGATTAGAATTGGATGGCCTAGATGAAGGGAGGGGTTTGGGTTGGTTTGGTGGGCTGTTGGAGGGGTGTCTTGGGCCTCAAAGTGGAGGCACTTTGAGCCCACGAGAATAACTGTTGGAGCACCAAACGAACTCCAAACGCGACGAGATTCGACAGGCGGGTTACACACACCAAAACAACAACACACGACAAGTCTCGCGCCAAACCGGTAACGTTACACGGCCAAACACCAAAGTAGTCCTACGAGACGCCACGGACACGTGAGGGAGCTCCGGAACGCGAAACGGACAACGGGAAGGAACGCGTGGAACCGGATGCAAACGACAACACAAATGCAATGCGATGCACATGACTACATGCTATGAATGAATGAACACACGCACACGACAAAAGAACGAAAACCCGAAAGACAAAGAACCCGGAATGGAATAGGTGAAGCCAGAGATATATTATATGCCCAAAAGGGAAAGTATTACATCCGGGGCATTACAGAAATCATACATGCTGATGTGTGTGATCCAATGAGAATTAAGGCGTGTGGTGGATATCGTTATTTTCTCATCTTCACTGACGATTTGAGTAGATATGGTATATTTACTCAATGAAGCAAAAGTCTGAAGCGTTTGAAAAGTTCAAGAAATTTCAGAGTGAAGTTAAGAATCATCATAACAAGAATATCATGTTCCTACGATCTGATCAAGGGGAGATTTTCTGAGTTGTGAGTTTGGCAATCACTTAAGACATTGTGGAATTGTTTCGCAGTTGAAGCCACCTGGATCACCACAGCGTAATGGTGAGTCCGGACGTCGTAGTCGAACCTTATGAGATATGGTACGATCTATGATGTCTCTTACCGATCTACCGCTGTTATTTTGAGGTTATGCATTAGAGACAGTTGCACTCACTTTAGATAGGGCACCATCTAAGTCCGTTGAGACAACGCCGTATGAACTATGGTTTGGCAAGAAACCAAAGTTGTCGTTTCTCAATGTTTGGGGCTGCGATGCTTATGGCTTCAGCCGGAAGAAGCTCGAACCCAAAGCGGACAAATACATCTTCATGGGATACCCAAAGGTAACAGTTGGGTATACCTTCTATCTCAGATCCAAGGACAAAAATGTTTGTCGCTAAGAATGGGTCCTTTCTCGAGAAGGAGTTTCTCTCAAAAGATTTGAGTGGGAGGAAGATAGAACTTGATGAGGTTGTCGAACCCTCACTTCAACCGGAAAGTAGTGCAACACAGAAAGATGTTTCTGTGGAACCTACGACTGTTGAAGGGGAAACTAATGATAGTGATCATGAAGCTTCGGATCAAGTTGCTAATCGGACCTCGTGGGTCGACAAGGATATGTACTACTCCTGAGTGGTACGGTGATCCTGTCTCAGGAGTCATGTTGTTGGACAACAATGAACCTACGAACTATGGAGAAGCGATGGTGGGCCTGTATTCTAACAAATGGTTAGAAGCCGAGAAATCCGAGATAGAATCCATGTATCAAAACAAAGTATGGACTTCGGTGGACTTGCACGATGATCGGCAAGCCATTGAGATAAATGGATCTTTAAGAAGAAGACGGATGTGGACGGTAATGTCACCGTCTATGAAGCTCGACTTGTGGCAAAAAGCTTTTCACAAGTTCAAGGAGTTGACTACGATGAGATTTTCTCACCCGTAGCGATGCTTAAGTCCGTCAGAATCATGTTAGCATAAGCTGCATTTATGAAATCTGGCAGATAGAAGTCAAAACAAGTTTCCTTACCAGTTTTCGTAAGGAAAGGTTGTATGTGATACAATCAGATTGGTTTTGTCGATCCTAAGGATGCTAAAAGGTATGCTAGCTCCAGTGATCCTTCCATGGACTAGAGCAAGCATCTCGGAGTCAGAATATACGCTTTGATGGAGTGATCAAAGTTTTTGGGTTTATACAAAGTTTGTTAGAAACTTGTATTTACAATAAAGTGAGTGGGAGCACTACAACATTTCTGATAAGTATATGTGAATGACATATTGTTGATCCGTAATGATGTAGAATTTCTGGAAAGCGTAAAGGGTTGTTTGAAAGGAGTTTTTCAAAGGAAGACCTGGATAAAGCTGCTTACATATTGGGCATCAAGATCTATAGAGATAGATCAAGACGCCTGATGATACTTTAAAAGGAACACACACCTTGGCATGATTTTGAAGGAGTTCAAAATAGATCAGTCAAAGAAGGAGTTCTTGCCTGAGTTGTAAGGTGTGAAGTTGAGTAAGACTCAAAGCTTGACCACGGCAGAAGAAAGAGGAAGGACGAAGGTCGTCCCCTATGCTTTTGTCATAGGCTCTATACGGTATGCCATGATGAGTACCGCACCTGATGTGTGCCTTGCCACATGTCTGGCAAGAGGGTACAAAGGTGATCCAGGAGTGGATCACTAGATAGTGGTCAAAATTATCCTTAGAGGAATAAGGAAATGTTTCTCGGTTATGGAGGTGATAAAGAGTTCGACGTAAAGAGTTACGTTGATGCAAGCTTAACACCTATCTGGATAACTCTGAGTGGAGATACCGGATACGTATAATGGAGCAACAGTTTGGAATAGCTCCAAGTAGAACGTGGTAGCAGCATCTACGATATGACATAAAGTTTTGCGAAGTACATAGGGATCTGAATGTTGCAGACCCGTTGACTACAACCTCTCTCACAAGCATAACATGATCAAACCCAGAACTCATTGAGTGTTAATCACATATTGATGTGAACTAGATTACTGACTCTAGTAAACTCTTTGGATGTTAGTCACATGGCGATGTGACCTGTGAGTGTTAATCACATGGCGATGTGAACTAGATTATTGACTCTAGTGCAAGTGGGAGACTATTGGAAATATGCCCTAGAGGCAATAATAAATTGGTTATTATTATATTTCCTTGTTCATGATAATTGTTTATTATCCATGCTAGAATTGTATTGATAGGAAACTCTGATACATGTGTGGATACATAGACAAACACCATGTACCTAGTAAGCCTCTAGTTGACTAGCTCGTTGATCAATAGATGGTCACAGTTTCCTGACCATGGACATTGGATGTCGTTGATAACGGGATCACATCATTAGGAGAATGATGTGATGGACAAGACCCAATCCTAAGTCTAGCACAGATCGTGTAGTTCGTATGCTAAAGCTTCTTCTAAATGTCAAGTATCTTTTCCTTAGACCATGAGATTGTGCAACTCTCGGATACCGTAGGAATGCTTTGGGTGTACCAAACGTCACAACGTAACTGGGTGGCTATAAAGGTGCACTACATGTATCTCCGAAAGTGTCTGTTGGGTTGGCACGAATCGAGACTGGGATTTGTCACTCCGTATGACGGAGAGGTATCTCTGGGCCCACTCGGTAGGACATCATCATAATGTGCACAGTGTGATCAAGGAGTTGATCACGGGATGATGTGTTACGGAACGAGTAAAGAGACTTGCCAGTGACGAGATTGAACAAGGTATCGGGATACCGACGATCAAATCTCGGGCAAGTACTATACCGGTAGACAAAGGGAATTGTATACGGGATTGATTGAATCCTTGACATCGTGGTTCATCCGATGAGATCATCGTGGAACATGTGGGAGCCAACATGGGTATCCAGATCCCGCTGTTGGTTATTGGCCGGAGAGTTGTCTCGGTCATGTCTGCATGGTTCCCGAGCCCGTAGGGTCTACACACTTAAGGTTCGATGACGCTAGGGTTATAGGGAAGGTATGTATGCGGTTACCGAATGTTGTTCGGAGTCCCGGATGAGATCCCGGACGTCACGAGGAGTTCCGGAATGGTCCGGAGGTAAAGATTCATATATGGGAAGTCCCGTTTTGGTCAACGGAAAAGTTTCGGGCGCTAACGGTAACGTACCGGGACCACCGGGAGGGTCCCGGGGGTCCACCAGATGGGGCCACCAGCCCCAGAAGGCGGCGTGGGCCAAGTGTGGGAGGGGACCAGCCCCAGGTGGGCTGGTGCGCCCCCCACCAAGGGCCAAGGCGCATGGAGAGTGGGAGGGGGGCAAACCCTAGGTCCATATGGGCCTTAAGGCCAACCCTTGGGCGCCCCCTCTCTCTCCCCCCTTGGCCGCACCCTAGATGGGTTTTGGGGGCAGCCGCCACCCCTAGGGAGGGAACCCTAGATGGGGGTGCAGCCCCCTCCCCTTCCCCTATATATAGTGGGGGTTTTGGGGCTGCCAGACACACGAGATCGTCTCCCTCTTGGCGCATCCCTACCCCTCTCCCTCCTCGTCTCTCGCAGCGCTTGGCGAAGCCCTGCTGGAGTCCCGCGCTCCTCCACCACCACCACGCTGTCGTGCTGCTGCTGGAAGGAGGCTTCCCCAACCTCTCCCTCTCTCCTTGCTGGATCAAGGCGTGGGAGACGTCACCGGGCTGCACGTGTGTTGAACGCGGAGGCACCGTTGTTCGGCGCTTAGATCGGAATCAACTGCGATCTGAATCGCAGCGAGTGCGACTCCTTCATCCACGTTCTTGCAATGCTTCCGCATCGCAATCTACAAGGGTATGTAGATGCACTCCCTTCTCCCTCGTTGCTAGATTACTCCATAGATAGATCTTGGTGATGCGTAGGAATTTTTTTGATTTTCTGCTACGATCCCCAACACTACCAAGTTCTAAACATGAATTATGTGTATGGATGCTAACTTGGATCATTTTGGCGTATATCCAATTCCGGAGTTAGGGGTCACCAATGCTTCTCTATGTATTATAGGTTTATTTTTTATTTCAACAATACTTCATCTTCTCACCATGAAGGTTTGC
This sequence comes from Secale cereale, assembly GCA_902687465.1. NCBI lineage: Eukaryota > Viridiplantae > Streptophyta > Magnoliopsida > Poales > Poaceae > Secale > Secale cereale. The sequence goes on along the minus strand of LR738715.1, from coordinate 690,789,207 downwards.
ACGAATTTCCCCAACCTATATGGTTCAACTACAAGTTCGACTGAAGTATCTAAATCTTATGTTGAGGCTTTCGTATCAGTCATGGTAGAAAATTCTAGAACCACTTCTAGAGTTTATATTCTTTGACCCGATAACAAAGATTCTGTACTGATTAGCACTGTCCTCCCACTCACTCTTTTGCAGAAGACCATTTTTCTTCAAAATTTTCACACTCTGTGAGAAAACTCTTTGCCTCGGTGTAGTCAAAGTGGAATGCCCAACCATTTGGGATAACCTACAAAGTAGCACTTATTTCAACAAATTTGACTATATGGACTATATGCATCTTTCCAATTTATTTTTTTGCTCGTTCTTTAAGGCCCGCGAATGGTATTTTAGTTTGCTTCACTATTTGGACGAAAAGTTGCAAGTATCATATGACTCCAAAATATATCACTATGCATGGAATTTCTCCATGTTGGTTTCTCCAATGTGACTAAATGCAATGCCACACATATGTGGTGTTCTTTTAGTCTTGCGACATTTAGCATAAGTGTTATGGATGTTCAGTATTATCATCACCATTCATAAATTAAATCTTATTCACAATAGGAGTATGTCCCTTTTGTTTATTACATCGAACAACTATTGTTCTCTTATGTACAACCTCTTTGCAACTTATATGAAATGGGCTAGAGTGTACAAAACTCAAAAATGAGTTATGACAATAATTTTAGAGGTAATATGTTGATGAAGAAGTATCATAACTTTTATTAAACTTTCAATACATATTTTAGCCTCATTAATTTGTCATTCATTAGACCGTATTAATTCTTGCATCGATTCGCAACAACATGCAATCAAGTCGGTATAGTGATCAACTTTTAACTACAATCTCGGAGAATTTATTGTTTAACATTTTAATCACAATTCTCAAGAATCACACTTTACTTGACTGACTTTCTGTAACATCCCAAAATTCTAAATTTTGGAATGTTATATTAAATAATTTTTTTGATTGTTTGTTTGATTGTGGTGTGATTGCTTGTGTGAAGCCGACTGAAATTTGAATCTTTTTGAAAGTTGAATGAGAGGGACTGAAATGACTTTCCCAAACTTTCACTTTGAATTCCGATCTCCATGATTTTTTTTTTCAAAATGCAAAACCATAGAGTGAAGATGACATGACTTCTTCCATTTAAAATGAAAAGGGTTTTTGAAAATATCTGAATTTCATTTGCAAATAATTCAAACCAGAAACTTTATTCAACTTCATGATTTTCATGAGAGAAGATAAAATGACTTCTTCAAATTATGGGAAATATGAGTTGGAAGTTTAAAAGAATAAAATTGGAAGTCATTTGGAAGTATTTTGAAACCCACTTTCATTTTGGAGCTATTTGAATTTTTAATCAAATTATTTTTCTCCAAAAATAAAATATATTAAAAATAGGGTAAAATGATTCCCTTCAACAAAAAATGGAGAAAAATAAGTTTGAAACTATTTTGGTATTTTAATATATTTTTGTTCGATTTTTAAGTGCTACAGTAGCACTGTTTTGCATTATTTCAATGTATGTATGTTTTATTGGCTTTGAAACAATGTTCATGTTCTAGTAAATATTTTTCTGAAAATTTTGATATATAATATGCCTATATATTATTTATGTTTTTTGTTCTCTTTCTTTTCTTTTTCCTTCTGCTTAAAAAATCTCTGTGAACAGTGCAAGGCCGAACCCTATTACTGCTCTCTCTCTCTCTCTCTCTCTCTCTCTCTCTCTCTCTCTCTCTCTCTTCCTGCGGCCCATCTAGCCTTTCGGCCTTAGCCCACGCGCGGGCGTGAACCGCTTCGCTTCGGCCACCCGTCCGCACGCACCCCTCTCCTTCGCTCGCTATGTGCCGCTGATAGCGGTCCCCGCCCGTCATCTTCTTCCCTCGCCCACGCCAGAACTCACCGCCGCCACTGAAATCCCGGAGATCTCGGGATCGCTAACCCTCGCCCCTCCTCCAACAAAATCCCCTCCCCCTCACCCGTTTCCGCCCTAAAGACCTAACCCCGACCCCCTCTCGATGCGAGAATCGCCCAACGGAGTCCGAGACCTCCATCGACGCAATTGACACGCCCCACTTCCTCCGACCTCCTCAAAGCCACTCGAGACCACCATCATACTCCCCTCGCCCCCCACATCTCCCCGTGCTCTCGGACGAGCCGGAGAACCACCGGAGCCGCTGCCTCCTCGACACCCGACCCCTTCCGAAGCTCGCCAGTGCCGCCGCAGCTCCGTCATCTTGCCCCGGGCCGTTCGCATGCCGAACACGAGCGCCACCACCACCATCAGCTTCGCCACCTTGCGCCACTTCACCCCGACCTTGCGCCACGCCGGAAGACCACCGAAGGAGGCTCCACGACCACGCCAGACCCGCCGTGACCTCCTTCTCCGGCGACATCGACACCCACACCCACTATAAGCCATCGACCATCCGATCTAGTTTCGACGCTATCGATTAGATCTAATCCGGACGGTAGTTTTTTTTATCAGATCGGTTTCTGCGGTTTATTTAAGATCTAGCACTAGTACGCGTCGGTGCTATACAAACGGTTTTAAACCCCTTTCTGTGATGACATTTGGAACCGTCGCCTAGTGAGTGTGGGGGATAGGGGGGTCCTTCCCACACGACCCAGAAATCGTCGTGGATAGGCCCTCCTGGGACACTAAATGAGCTCATGTGCGATCGGGTGAGGCATCGAAACCTAATCATTTCCGTAGGTACGTACATCCCACACGATGAATCCCAGAAAAATATTTCCGTAGGTATTTATATCACACATAGTCAATCCAAGGAATATGTTTCCGTTCTTATGTACATCCCACACAGTCAATCCCGGGAAAACATTTCCGTTCGTATGTATATCGCACATACTCAATCCAAGAAATACGTTTCCGTTCTTATGTACAACCCACACAGTCAATCCAGGGAAAACTTTTCCGTTCGTATGTACATCCCACATAGTTTTATGTATAGGCTCGTGTGTGAAAGGTGTGACTATCACACACCCTCTGCCTTGGTTAACCGTTTGCTTTTATCAACTACATCACACACGATTTGATGAAGAAAACTGTGTGGCATTGGGCTATCCATCACAAGCGCTTTTACTGCTAGAACCGTTTACAAAGATCTATGACAGAGTTAGAAGGTTTATTAGTTTACAATTAATAATTCCAGTATTACGCAAATTCACATTTGATATTGAACTGTTGTTTGCCAATTTCATATCAGGCACATAAATATATTATAACATCACAGTACGATAGCTACATGAAAACAACATAGTACAACATATAGCTAGTTCAACTTCATAAAAACAATATTAGAACAATATATTCATTTCCCTAATCGAGATCATCCAGGCTCATCTTATCCACCTCTGCTTTCAGTTCAGTAAGAACCTGTTTTGCACGGGCCAACTGGAAAAGTGCCTCCTCCTTCGCCAACACCATCTTAGAAAAGTCTGATTTATAAAATCTGAGCTCATTCTCCACCTTCCACTTTTTATCCCGCATCTTCAAATATTCTTCAGTGTTGACAACAGTTTCTCTAAGCCTACGTCTGTTCTCTTCCTCATACATGCTCCAGAGCTTCGCTGGGCACATCTTCAAAGACTGTGGCCACTCTTGATCAACCCACTCCAAGTAAGAATACTTCCGTTCATCCTATAATATTTAAAACTAGATCAGTAACAATTGTAGGGGAAATGGGTCTATAGCAACAAAGAAAATCACCAATGCTTATTTTGAAAAACTGAAGAAACATGTTAATTATGACATATCTTCTCAAAAAGATCAATGTGCAAATGAATTAATTGCTACTGAGACAACAACCAAATTCTGGAACATCAGAAACTATAATTAACTACAACAACGCTACAAGTTCTTACTCATGTAAAATAAATAACAAATTGAACATTTAACGAGGAAGGTAAATATAACTGCAACAGCATAGCGACAGTGTTTGGATGACATCAAATTGATACTAACAGGCGTGTACATGCACAAATTTAGTAACATAGAACTAATAGCACTAAGGCTGTCCACTATGTATGCCGAAACTGCTGTGTAGACAACTGCTGCTACATCTTGATAACCCACAAGTGTAGGGGATCACAACAGTTTTCGAGGGTAACGTATTCAACTCAAATTTATTGATTCGACACAAGGGGAGCCAAAGAATACTCTTAAGTATTAGCAGCTGAGTTGTCAATTCAACTACACCTGGAAACTTAGTATCTGCAACAATGTAGTTTAGTAGCAAAGTAATATGGTAATAGTGGTAACAGCAATAAAAGTAATGATAGTGTTTTTGTAGTTTTTGTAACACCAGTAGCGGAAAAGTAAATAAGCAACAAGCAATACGTGAAAAGCTCGTAGGAATTGGATCCGTGATGGAGAATTATGTCGGGTGCGATTCCTCATGTAAAAGTCATAACCTAGGGTGACACAGAACTAGCTCCAGATCATCAATGTAATGTAGGCATGTATTCCGAATATAGTCATACGTGCTTATGGAAAAGAACTGGCATGGCATCTTTTGTCCTACCCTCCCGTGGCAGTGGGGTCCTAGTGGAAACTAAGGGATATTAAGGCCTCCTTTTAATAGAGTACCGGACCAAAGCATTAACACATAGTGAATACATGAACTCCTCAAACTACGGTCATCACTGGGAGTGGTCCCGATTGTTGTCACTTCGGGGTTGCCGGATCATAACACATAGTAGGTGACTATTGACTTGCAAGATAGGATCAGGAACACGCATATATTCATGAAAACATAATAGGTTCAGATCTGAAATCATGGCACTCGGGCCCTAGTGACAAGCATTAACCATGGCAAAGTCATAGCAACATCAATCTTAGAACATAGTGGATAATAGGGACCAAACCCTAACAAAACTAACTCGATTACATGGTAAATCTCATCCAACCCATCACCGTCCATCAAGCCTATGATGGGATTACTCACGCACGACGGTGAGCATCATGAAATTGGTGATGGAGGAAGGTTGATGATGACGATCTCCCCTCTCCGGAGCCCCGAACAAACTCCAGATCAGCACCCCCGAGAGAGATTAGGGCTTGGCGGCGGCTCCGTATTGTAAAATGCGATAATTCTTCCTCTCTGATTTTTTTCTCCCCGAATGTGAATATATGGAGTCCGGGGGTACGTCGGTGGAGCAACAGGGGGCCCACGAGGCAGGGGGTGCGCCCCCACCCTCGTGGACAGGGTGTGGGCCCCCTGACATGGATCTTTCCACAGGTATTTTTTATATTTTCCAAAAAAATCTCCGTGGATTTTCAGGTCATTCCGAGAACTTTTTATTTCTGCACAAAAACAACACCATGGCAATTCTGCTGAAAATAGCGTCAGTCCGGGTTAGTTCCATTCAAATCATGCAAGTTACAGTCCAAAACAAGGGCAAAAGTGTTTGGAAAAGTAGATACGTTGGAGACGTATCAACTCCCCCAAGCTTAAACCTTTGCTTGTCCTCAGGAAATTCAGTTGATAAACTGAAAGTGATAAAGAAAAACTTTGACAAACTCTGTTTGCTCTTGTTGTAAATATGTAAAGCCAGCATTCAAGTTTTCAGTGAAGATCATGAACTAACCACATTCACAATAACTTTCATGTCTCATGTCTACTCATATCAATGGCATAATCAACTAGAGAGCAATAATAATAAACCTCAGATGACAACACTTTCTCAAAACAATCATAATATGATATGACAAGATGGTATCTCACTAGCCCTTTCTGAGACCGCAAAACATAAATGCAGAGCACCTTTAAAGATCAAGGACTGACTAGACACTGTAATTCATGTAAACGAGATCCAGTCATAATCATACTCAACGCAAATTAATAGCAATACATGCAGATGACAGAAGTGCTCTCCAACTGGTGCTCTTTTATAAGAGGATGATGACTCAACATAAAAGTAAATAGATAGGCCCTTCGCAGAGGGAAGCAGGGATTTATAGAGGTGCCGGAGCTCGATTTTTAAATAGAGATGAATAATATTTTGAGAGGTATACTCTCATTGTCAACATAACAACCAAGAATCTCGATATCTTCCATGCTACGCACATTATAGGCGGTTCCCAAACAGAATGGTAAAGTTTATACCCCCAACCACCAACAAGGACACTCCACAGATAGCCCAAAACAACGGGTACCGTCCAAGCCAACAACAACCCTGGGGGAGTTTTGTTTAATTATTATGATTTTGAGCATGGGACTGGGCATCCCGGTTACCAGCCATTTTCTCATGAATGATGAGCGGAGTCCACTCATCGTGAGAATAACCCACCTAGCATGGAATATATAGAAAGCCCTAGTTGATACATGAGCTGTTCGAGCATACAAAACAGAATTTCATTTGAAGGCTTAGAGTTTGGCACATACAAATTTACTTGGAACGGCAGGTAAATACCGCATATAGGAAGGTATGGTGGACTCATATGGAATAACTTTGGGCTTTATGGAAGTGGATGCACAAGCAGTATTCCCACTTAGTACATGTGAAGGCTAGAAAGAGACTGGGAAACGACCAGCTAGAGAGAGACAATAGTCATGAGCATGCATTAAAACTAATCAACAGTGAATGCAAGCATGAGTAGGATATAAATCACCATGAACATAAATATCGTGGAGGCTATGTTGATTTTGTTTCAACTACATGCGTGAACATGTGCCAAGTCAAGCCACTTGAATCATTCAGAGGAGGATACCACCCTATCATACCACATCACAACCATTTTAATATCATGTTGGCACGCAAGATAGACCATTATAATCTCCTAGCTAATTAAGCATGGCATAAGCAACTATGATCTCTAATTGTCATTGCAAGCATGTTTCATTCATAACAAGCTGAATCAGGAATGATGAACTATCATATTTACAAAAACAAGAGAGGTTGAGTTCATACCAGCTTTTCTCATCTCAATCAATTCATCATATATCATCCTTATTGCATTTCACTCGCACGACCGAACGGTGTGGATAATAATATTAGTGCACGTGCATTGGACTAAGCTAGAATCTGCGAGCATTTAATACAAGAGAGAAGACAAGGTGATATGGCTCAAGGTTAAATCAACAATAAAGCATATGAGAGCCACTAAGAATTTTCAATCATGGTCTTCTACTCTTGACCCCCCAAGAAAAGAAAAGAAACTATTTACACGGGAAAGCTCCCAACAAGCGATAGAAGAACGATCAATCTTTTTGGGTTTTCTTTTAATTACTACTACTACAGGCATGGAAAGTAAACTAGCTAAAAGCTACAACTATTTTTTTTGTTTTTCTTAAGGTTTTTCTAACACACAAGAAAAAGACTAAGAAAAGAAATGAAACTAAGCATGGATAGTACAATGAAAGAGTGTGAGCACCGACGACTAGAATAAGTGTGTGAACATGAATGTAATGTCGGTGAGAAACACGTACTCCCCCAAGCTTAGGCTTTTGGCCTAAGTTGGTCTATGGCCATGGATCGAAGCTACTCTCTCCAGTGTACTGAGAAGTGTCCTCTGGGTGCCACTGGTTGGCAAGCTCATCCGGATCCCACCCATAAACAGACTAATGGTAAGGATCGAGTGGTGGCTCCAGCTCAGGCTCTGAAGCTCGTGCCTGGCTCTGGTACTTGCAGAAGGCATCTGACGTAACGAGGTATATGCCTGAAAACAGATCAAACAGAGATGGTGCAGGCAAGGTAACAATCTCACAATATTTTTCATCAAACCTCAATTTATAATTAAGCAACTTCTCCTTGTCTATAACAATAAAATCATGTGCTATCATGCTCTTATAATCCAGATATACAGGGGCAAGCAATTTTTCTTCCTTCTCATGATGCCTAATAGGTATTCTAAAATGTTCAGCAAGGCGAGAAGCAAAGATGCCTCCAAAGACGGGACCTTTGGTGCGGTTAAGACTTAATCGTTTAGCAACGACGGCACCGAGGCTAAAAGTTGTGTTCCGAAACAAAGCATGGCGCAAAATGACAATATCAGGGGCACTAAGATTCCCACTGTTCCCGCGATCAATTAAACATCTACTAGCAAATAAAGGAAAGTAGCGCAAAACAAGGAAATGTATACTAGTAATTCTTGCCCCTGAAACTTGTCTAGTTTCCCCTACAACTATCATGTCAATAAATCCTTCAACGTCTTCACGACGTGGTTCATCAAGACTAACTTCAAAGGGTACCCTGCATACTTCACAAAACTCAAAGAATGACATCTCCTTAACCTCATCATATAAACGAAACTCTACTGAAGGTGGTGACTTCTTAGCATGAAAATGAAAGTTTTGCGTAAAAATATTGGTAAGTAAGAGATACTGTTCACGCTGGTCGTGGAGGAAGTCGGTGAGGCCTGCATTGTTTGCAAAATAATAAAAGTCTTCGTAAATCCCGACGGCTTTCATGAACTCATTACAAGGCCATTCACACGGCCGAACTTCTGCAGTGCGAGGAAGATTATATTTGGGCTTCTTATTTTCTTCCTTCTTCTTATCCTCTGAACTTTTACTAGAGGAGCCTCTCAACAATCTCTTTATCATTTTCTCCTCTGAAAATTTCTGAAATTTTTAGTAAGTCAAAATAAAAGTTAACCAAACTTAACATGATTGATAGCAACGACATGCAAGCTCAAGAACAAGGTCACCACAACAGCAAAAAATTGCAATAAATAAAGCACTAGAACAAAAACTAATTGGACCAATGGAGGAGTCACATACCAAGGAACAATCTCCCCAAACAGTTTTGTGAATGGAGCTTTGAGCAAGGAGATCGAAAATGGCACAAAGATGAGCTAGAACTCGTGCTTGAGCTGGATAGTGATTTTTTTGGGAGGAAGAAGAAGGGTATGGGTGCAGGAATAAGTGGAGGGGGGCCACGTGGGGCTCACGAGGCAGGGGGCGCGCCCTGTGAGGGTGGGCGCGCCCTGTACCCTCGTGGCCAGGTGCTGGCTCCCCTCGCTGTGTTTTCTGTGCCATACGTTCTCAAATATTATAGAAAAAAATCATATTTCATTTTTAGGGCATTTGGAGAACTTTTATTTTTGGGGTATTTTTTTTATTGCACGGATAAGTCTGGAAACAGACAGAAAATACTATTTATGCTTTATTTAATCTAATTAACAGAAAGTAAAAGGAGGATACAGAAGGTTGTGCTATCTAGATTCACCCATCTCATGCTCACCAAAAGGAATCCATTAACAAGGTTGATCAGGTCTTGTTAATAAACTCTTTCCGAATAACATGAAACCGGAGAATTTTCGAATAGCACTAGGTTACCTCAATGGGGATATGTATGTCCCCAACAATAAGAATATCATATGTCTTCTTGACAGTAGGAAGAGGAAATTCAAAACCTCCAATAGTAATAGTTGAAAATTTTCCAATATAATTGATACCGTGGACCTAAGGTTGTTTCCTCGGAAAGTGTACCGTATGCTCATGACCATTGACATGAAAAGTGACATTGCCTTTGTTGCAATCAATAACAGCCCCTACAGTATTTTAAAAGGGTCTACCAAGGATAATAGACATACTATCCTCCTCCGGAATATCAAGAATAACAAAGTCCATTAGAATAGTAACATTTGCAACTACAACAAAACCCATTCTCACAAATACCGACAGGTATAGCAGTTGATTTATCGGCCATTTGCAAAGATATTTCAATAGGTGTCAACTTACTCAAGTCAAGTCTACGATATAAAGAGAGATGCATAACACTAACACCGGCTCCAAGATCACATACAGCGGTTTTAACATAGTTTCCTTTGATGGAGCAAGGTATAGTGGGTGCTCCTGGATCTCCTAGTTTCTTAGGTATTCCACCTTTAAAAGTGTAATTAGCAAGCATAGTGGAAATTTCTACTTCAGGTATCTTTCTTTTATTGGTAATAATATCTTTCATATATTTAGAATAAGGATTTGTTTTAAGCATATCAGTCAAACACATACGCAAAAAAGATAGGTCTAATCATTTCAGCAAAGCGCTCAAAATCCTCATCATCCTTTTTCTTGGATGGTTTAGGAGGAAAAGGCATGGGTTTCTAAACCCATGGTTCTCTTTCCTTACCGTGCTTCCTAGCAACAAAGTCTCTCTTATCATAACGTTGATTCTTTGATTGTGGCTTATCAAGATCAACAGCAGGTTCAATCTCAACATCATTATCATTTCAAGGTTGAGCATCATCATGAACATCATCATTAACATTATCACTAGGTTCATGTTCAGTACCAGATTGTGTCTCAGCATCAGAAACAGAGATATCACTGGGATTCTCAGGTGTGTCAGCTACAGGTTCACTAGAAGCATGCAAAGTCCTAACATTTTTCTTTTTCTTCTTCTTAGAAGAACTAGGTGCATCTAAATTAGCTCTCTGAGAATCTTGCTCAATTCTCTTAGGTTGGCCTTCAGGATACAGAGGTTCCTGAGTCATCTTACAACCTCTAGTTGCAACTCTAACAACATAATCATTATTCTCACTATTTAATTCACTGAGGAAATCATTCCGAGCCTTAAGTACTTGTTCTACTTGAGTGGTAACCATATAAGCATGTTTACTAATGAGTTACAATTCACATTTAACTCTAGACATATAATCACTCAAGCGTTCAATCATATAAGCATTGTGTTGCAATTGTCTACCAACATAAGCATTGAAGTTTTCTTGTTTCACAATAAAATTGTCAAACTCATCTAAGCATTGGACAGCAGACTTATAACGAGGAATATCACCTTCATCAAATCTATAAAGAGAATTTACCTTTACTACGTGTGTCGGGTTATCAAGACCATGTATTTCTTCAATAGGTGGTAAATTCTTCACATCTTCAGCTTTAATACTTTTTTCTTTCATAGATTTCTTTGCCTCTTGCATATCTTCAGTACTGAGAAATAGAACTCCCCTTTTCTTCGGAGTTGGCTTAGGGGCTGGTTCAGGAAGTGTCCAATTATTTTCGTTGGTCAACATATTATTCAATAGTAATTCAGCTTGATCAACTGTTCTTTCCCTGAAAACACAACCATCACAACTATCCAGGTGGTCTCTAGAAGCATCGGTTAGTCCATTATAAAAAACATCAAGTATTTCATTCCTCTAAAGAGGATGATCAGGCAAAGCATTAAGTAATTGGAGAAGCCTCCCCCAAGCTTGTGGGAGACTCTCTTCTTCAATTTGCACAAAGTTATATATTCCCCGTAAGGCAGCTTGTTTCTTATGAGCGGGAAAGTATTTAGCAGAGAAGTAATACATCATATCCTGGGGACTACACACACAACCCGGATCAAGAGTGTCGGTGTACTAAGGTAGGGGTACCTCAGTACCCCAACTTGTGCACGGGCAGTAGCAGCTTCCCGCGGTAAGGCTTACCACGTGCTCGTCGGAGACCTTTCTGATCCATATAAAGCCATTCAAAAACAAAGTATACAAGACAGAAGATCAAGGCCCCGGCAAGTGGAGCTTGCCGGGAAGGCCGTCCCAGGCTCAAGATTACCACATTAGCACAAGACCCTGGCAAGAGGAGCTTGCCAGGAAGACTAGAAGATTACATTTCAGAAGACATGCCTCGGCGCAACATGCGCCCCGGCAGGGCCCGGGGAGCGGCAAGCTCCAGGGCCCGACAAGGTCAAGGCCCCGGCAAGGTGTTTGCCGGGGAGAGTTACACTGTGTGCCCGCGCTCCAGCTTATCGGTCCATGCGTCTCCCTGGGGCCCTTCCAGGGACGCGTGGCGGATGGCTGTGCAGCCTGGGGGACACGGTGGCACTCCACGGTGACGAGGCTATCGCCGTGGCGAACGGAGACGCAAGGGCGGGCGCTTTTGGGGTCGACGGCGACGGGCATTTAATGCTCTTGTCCCCCACTGTCAAAGTAGGTGATGACCACTGTTCATCCACTGTTCATCCACTGTTCCCGCACTGTTACAACTACCACCAAAGTTACGTTTTTACCCCTTTCTTCTACGTTGACACCTGTCGGTGACCCCTTGAGCTATAAAAGGAGGCCCATGCACAACGTAGAAAGGGTTCGGAACCTAGATCGCTCATTCACTTGGTGTAGTTAGTTCTTCAAGCTCCCGAGCTCCACACCCAATACAATCTAAGCAGGAGTAGGGTTTTACGCATCTATCGCGGCCCGAACCTGGGTAAACTGCCTGCGTGAGCTCTACGATCTGCTCTTTGTGCTCCCTCCGCTCCCTTACCGCACGAACAAGGGGCTCCGGTCCCATAGGTGCTCGTGGTGGACAGTTTCCCCCGACAAAGAGAATTAAACCAATTCTTAGCATCACCCTTTAACGAGAAAGGAAATAGCTTAAGGATATAGTAATAATGAATCTTTTCATCGTTGGTAAACAGGGTGGCTATATCATTCAACTTAGTAAGATGTGCCACAACAGTTTCCGATTCATAGCCATGGAAAGGATTAGATTCAACCAAAGTAATTAACCCAGGATCAACAGAGAAATCATAATCCTTATCAGTAACAAAGATATGTGAAGTAGCAAAAGCAGGGTCATATTTCATTCTAGCATTCAAAGACTTTTCTTTCAGCTTAGCTAATAATTTCTTAAGATCATATCTATCATTGCAAGCAAGAAAGTCTCTAGCAGTTTCTTCATCCATAACATAACCCTCAGGAATAACAGGCAATTCATATCTAGGGGGATAAGCTTCATCATCACTTTCATATATATTATCAGTTTCAATATTTGCATTCTCCCTAACCTTAGCAATTTCTTCATCTAGAAATTCACCTAGTGGCACAGTATTATCAAGCATAGAAGTAGTTTCATCATACATAGTAGAAGTGGCATCATCAAGAACATACGACATATCAGATTCAATAGCAGGAGTAGGTGTCGCAAATTTACTCATAACAGATGGTGAATCAAGTGCAGAGCTAGATGGCAGTTCCTTACCTCCCCTCGTAGTTGAGGGAAAGATCTTGGTTTTTGAGTCCTTCAAGTTCTTCATAGTGATCAACAGATATAAATTCCAAGTGACTTAAAGAATATAGCTATGCTCCCCGGCAACGGCGCCAGAAAATAGTCTTGATAACCCACAAGTGTAGGGGATTGCAACAGTTTTTGAGGGTAAAGTATTCAACCCAAATTTATTGATTCGACACAAGGGGAGCCAAAGAATACTGTTAAGTATTAGCAGCTGAGTTGTCAATTCAACCACACCTAGAAACTTAGTATCTGCAGCAAGGTAGTTTAGTAGCAAAGTAATATGGTAATAGTGGTAACAACAATAAAAGTAACGGTAGTGTTTCTGTAGTTTTTGTAACAGCAGTAGCGGAAAAGTAAATAAGCAACAAGAAATATGTGAAAAGCTCGTAGGCAATGGATCGGTGATGGAGAATTATGTCGGATGCGATTCCTCATGTAAAAGTTATAACCTAGGGTGACACAGAACTAGCTCCAGTTCATCAATGTAATGTAGGCATGTATTCCGAATATAGTCATACGTGCTTATGGAAAAGAACTTGCATGACATCTTTTGTCCTCCACTCCCGTGTGCTACCTCTTGAGCTTGCATTGTATTCCCTCGAAGAGGAAAGGGAGACGCAGCACAGTAGCATAAGTATTTCCCTCAGTTTTTGAGAACCAAGGTATCAATCCAGTAGGAGACCACGCGCTAGTCCCTCGCACCTGCACAAACAAATAAGAACTTCACAACCAACTCGATAAGGGGTTGTCAATCCCTTGACGGTCACTTACGAAAGTGAGATCTAATAGAGATGATAGTTTATATTTTTGGTATTTTTGTTTATAAGAACAGAAAGTAAAAGCGGAAAAAGTAAAGTAGATGTAGATTTATATGTTGAGAATAGACCCGGGGGCCATAGTTTTCTCTAGTGGCTTCTCTCATGATAGCGATATTCTACGACGGGTAAACAAATTACTGTCGAGCAATTGATACAAAAGCGAATAATTATGAGACTATGTAGGCATGATCATTGTATATAGGCATCACGTCCGAGACAAGTAGACCGAAACGATTATGCATCTACTACTATTACTCCACACATCGACCGCTATCCAGCATGCATCTAGTGTATTGAGTTCATAAGAACAGAGTAACGCCTTAAGCAAGATGACATGATGTAGAGGATAAACTCAATCAATATGATATAAACCCCATCTTTTTATCCTCGATGGAAACAATACAATACGTGCCTTGCTGCCCCTACTGTCACTGGGAAAGGACACCGCAAGATTGAACCCAAATCCAAGCACTTCTCCCATTGCAAGAACTATAGATCTAGTAGGCCAAACCAAACCAATAATTCAAAGAGACTTGCAAGGATATTATGAGGACACATAAAAAGTTCATAGAAGAACCAAATATTTTTCATAGATAACCTTTATCATAAACTCACAATTCATCGGATCTCGAAAAACACACCACAAAAAGAGATTACATCGAATAGATCTCCTCGAAGACCGTGGAGAACTTTGTATTGAGATCCAGAGAGAGAAAATAAGCCATATAGATACTAGCTATGGACCTGAAGGTCTGTGATAAACTACTCACAACTCATGGTGAGGGCGATGATGATGATGATGAAGGCCTCCGTGATGGATCCCCCTCAGGTGGAGCTCCGGAACAGGCTCCAAGATGGGATCTCCACGGGAACAGAAGGTACAATGGTGGAATTAGGGTTTTCTCTCTGTTCACGGAGTTTCTGGGGTACGTGGACTTATATAGGAAGAAGGAGGGCACCGGGGGAGTCACGAGGGCCCCACAAGGCAGGGGCGCGCCCAGGGAAGGGGGGCGCGCCCCCCACCCTTGCGGGCCCCTCGTGGCTCTTCTGACGTGGTTCTCAAGTTCTTCGTCCATGATTTTCTTCAAAAATATCTCTCACGATGGTTTCATTCCGTTTGGACTCCTTTTGATATTCTTTTTCTGCAAAACCCTCAAACAGGCAAAAACAGCAATCTGTACTGGGCCTTTGGGTTAGTAGGTTAATCCCAAAAATGATATAAAAGTGAATGATAAAGCCCATTAAACATCCAAGACTTCATAAATAATAGCATGCAACGATAAAAAATTATTGATACGTTGGAGACGTATCAAGCATCCCCAACCTTAATTCCTGCTCGTCCTCTAGTAGGTAATTGGTAAAGAAAGAATTTTTGATGTGGAATGCTAACCAATATAGTTTTTCAATGTAATTCTCTTAATTGTGGCACAAATGTTCATATCTGAAAGATTCAAGATAAAAGTCTATATTGACATAAGAAATAACAATACTTCAAGCATACTAACAAAGCAATAATGTCTTCTCAAAATACTATGGCTAAAGAAAGTTATCCCTACAAAATCATATATTCTGGCTATGCTCCCTCTTCATCACACAAAATATTCATATCATGCACAACCCCGATTTCAGCCAAGCATTTGTTTTCATACTCTATATTTTCAAACCTTTCAACTTTCATGCAATACATGAGCGTGAGCCATGGATATAGCACTATGGGTGGAATAGAGGTGGTTGTGGAGAAGACAAAAAGGAGGGAGATAGTCTCACATCGAATAGGCGTATCAACGGGCTATGGAGATGCCCATCAATATATATTAATGTGAGTGAGTAGGGATTGCCATGCAACGGATGCACTAGAGCTAAATATGAATGAAAGCTCAACAAAAGAAACTAGTGGGTGTGCATCCAACTTGCTTGCTCACGAAGACCTAGGGCATTTGAGGAAGCCCATCGTTGGAATATACAAGCCAAGTTCTATAATGAAAATTCCCACTAGTATATGAAAGTGACTAAGCATGAGACTCTCTACAATGAAGAACATGGTGTTACTTTGAAGCACAAGTGTGGAAAAAAGATAATAGCAATTGTCCCTTCTCTCTTTTCTCTCATATTTTTTTGGACGGGCTTTCTCTTTTTTTTATTACCCCCTCTCTATTTTTTTGGGCCATCTTCTTTTTTATTGGCCTTTCTCACATGGGACAATGCTCTAATAATGATGATCATCACACTTTTTATTATAACTCAAAATTACAACTCGATACTACAACAAGTATGACTCTACATGAATGCCTTCAGCGGTGTACCGCGATATGCAATGAATCAAGAGTGACATATATGAAAATTATGCATGATGGCTTTGCCACAACTACGATGTCAACTACATGATCATGCATGGCAATATGACAATATGATACGTGTCATATGAATGGTACGGTGGAAAGTTGCATGGTAATATATCTCGGAATGGCTATGGAAATGCCATGATAGGTAGGTATGGTGGTTGTTTTGAGGAACAATATGGTGGTTGATTTGAGGAATGATATATAGTGGGTTTATGGTACCGGCGAAAGTTGCGCGGTACAAGAGAGGCTAGCAATGGTGGAAGGGTGAGAGTGTGTATAATCCATGGACTCAACATTAGTCATAACAACTCATATACTTATTGCAAAAATCTATGAGTCATCAAAACAAAGCAATCAACGCATGCTCCTAGGGGGGAGGTTGGTAGGAGTTAACCATCGCGCGCCCCGACCTCCACACAAAGGTTGGCACTCTACAAATACCTTATGCTCTAACTTCGTCACATAGCGGTTCACCATACGTGCATGATACGGGAATCACTAACCTTAACACAAGTATTTCTTAATTTCATAATAACTCCACTAGCATGACTATAATATCACTATCCTCATGTCTCAAAACAATTATCAAGCATCCAACATCCCATTCTATTCAATGCACTTAGTGTGATTTTTTTACTACATTGACATTGGATGTTTATCATGTGAAGACTAGTTTCTTTAGCCTAAACACATTACCATGCTGTTCTAATAGACTCTCAAAAGGATATAAGTGAAGCATGAGAGTTCAACATTTTCTACAAAATATTACCACCACCGTGCTCTAAAAGATATAAGTGAAGCACTAGAGCAAAAACTATTCAACTCAAAAGATATAAGTGAAGCACATAGAGTGTTCTAAAAATTTCTAAGCCATATTTAACTCTCTCAAATAGGTGTGTCCATCAAGGATGATTGTGGCAAACTAACAAGCAAAGACTCAAATCATACAAGACGCTCCAAGCAAAACACATAACATGTTGCGAATAAAAATATAGCTCCAAGTATAGTTACCGATGGATGAAGACGGAAGAGGGGATGCCCCGGGATGCCTTCCCGGGGCATCCCCAAGCTTAGGCTTTTGATTATCTTGAATTTACTTGGGGTGCCATGGGCATCCCCAATATTAGGCCTTTGCTACTTCTTGTTCCATAGTCCATCAAAGCAATACTCAAAACTTGAAAACTTCACAACACAAAACTTAGACAAAAATTCTCTTGAGCTCCGTTAGTATAAGAAAGGAAACCACTACTCAGCGGTGCAGCAATGAATTCATTCCTTGTTTATATTGGTGTTAAACCTACTGTATTCCAACTTCTCTATGGTTCATATCCTCAAATACTACTCATAGATGCATCGGAATAAGCAAACAACACACGAAAAACAGAATCTCTCAAAGACAGAACAGTCTGAAGTAATCTGCTGGTTTCACCTACTTCTGGAACTCCAAAAAATTCAAACTAAATTGGTAAATTTGCGGAATTTGTCTACCAATCATCTGAAAAAAGAATCAACTAAAAAGCATGCTCAAGTAAAATCTCGAAGACTACTTTAGCGAGCGCGAACGATTCTTTTTTTCACAGCAAGATCACATAAACTTCACACAAGTCTTCCCAAAGGTTCTGCTTGGCACAAACACTAAACAAAACACGAAACCACATCTAATCAGAGGCTAGATGCAATATTTATTCCCTAACAGCAACAAAAACAAAAACATAAAGTTGCGTTGCCTCCCAACAAGCGCTATCGTTTTACGCCCCTAGCTAGGCATGATACAAGATAAATCTAGGTATTGCCATCTTTGGAAGGCAATTCTTTGATTAAGCACTTTTGATTCTTGGGCACTTCTTTGTCCCTATAAATAATCAAACTCTTGGGCAAGAAATCAAGAAATTCTAAAGTGTCAAAAGGGTCGCTTGCAAAAGTAAGAAAATTAGGGTGAACACTTATGGATTTGAGATCAGCAATTCTGGATGTTTCACCCTTGTCTTTAGGGACATACATGAACTTAGATAATCTAGTAGGGGTATTTGGAGTAGTTTATATGGCGGAAAGAGCAGAACCCACATTAGTGATAACATCCTCAAGCTTACTGATTCTAGTAGAATTATGATTTAGCTTTTCTTTAACTATGGGCTCCTTTTCCTTAAGATTTTTAAGAACAACTCCTACCTTGGGCCCGTATTGGGTGATTTCATTATGAATTTTTCTATCCAAGTTCTCTACCAGTTCTACCGCAACAACTTTGTTTGCAATGATTTCTAACCTTTGCATAACATGCTCCAAAGTTAAAACGGTCCCATTAACCATAAGAGGTGGTGAGCCAAATAATTCAGTCATAGCATTATAAGAACCAACGGTGTGGCTCCCCAAGAAATTCCCTCCGGTAATGGTGTCCAAGATGAATCTATTCCACGGAGTTATGCCAACATAAAATATGCGAAGAAGCACGGAAGTGGAAAACTTCCTATTAGATCTATTTTGAGCATTGCAAATTCTATACCAGGCATCTTTTAAGTTTTCTTACTCCCTTTGTTTAAAGTTGAGGACCTCACTCTCGGGAGTAGTGATAATGATAGGTGTGCTAGAAATGATTACAAGAAAGCAAGCAACACACAAGCAAACAAGAAGCAAGCGAACAATAAACACACGGTGGAAGAAGGGAAAATAAAACGGCAAGGGTGAAGTGGGGGAGAGGAAAACGAGAGGCAAATATATGTAATGCGAAGGATAAGGGTTTGTGATAGGTACTTGGTATATGACTTTTGCGTAAGCCTCCCCAGCAACGACGCCATAAATTCTTCTTGCTACCTCTTGAGCTTGTGTTGTATTCCCTCGAAGAGGAAAGGGAGATGCAGCACAATAGCGTAAGTATTTCCCTCAGTTTTTGAGAACCAAGGTATCAATCCAGTAGGAGACCACGCGCGAGTCCCTCGCACCTGCACAAACAAATAAGAACTTCACAACCAACGCGCTAAGGGGTTGTCAATCCCTTTTAGGTCACTTACGAAAGTGAGATCTGATAGAGATGATAGTTTATATTTTTGGTATTTTTGTTTATAAGAACAGAAAGTAAAAGCGGAAAAAGTAAAGTAGATGTAGATTGATATGTTGAGAATAGACCCGGGGGCCATAGTTTTCTCTAGTGGCTTCTCTCATGATAGCGATATTCTATGGCGGGTAAACAAATTACTGTCGAGCAACTGATAGAAAAGCGAATAATTATGAGACTATCTAGGCATGATCATTGTATATAGGCATCATGTCAAGCCCAAGATGCGATTCTATCCCGATCAGGTGACACTTACGTGATTGGGGCACAACCGCATTTCGGGCGCTTAGCAAGATGGATATCATTACATCATACCATTACATACATACATGGGGGATACAACAATACATACAAGCCACATGAATACAACATCATCAATACAAGGCATCCAACTACGGATGTAAACATGAAAAGCACAAAGACATCCATCTGCTATCCCAGGCCGCCGACCTGGAACCTAACCCAAGAATGAAGAAGATGAAGAAGAAAGAACTCCAACACAACGATCATCGCTCTCACGTCAAGACATCGGAAACCTGCACCTGCAACTGTTGTTGTAGTATCTGTGAGCCACGAGGACTCAGCAATCCCATAACCATGGGTAACAAGACTAGCAAAGCTTAATAGGTAGGAAGAGGTAAAGTGGTGAGGTTGCAGCAACGGCTAAGCAATATATGGTGGCTAACTTACGAGTACAAGAATAAGATGAGCATCTACGCAAACGGTCGCAAACTAGTAGTGATCACTAAAGATCCTGAACTACCTACGGGTCAAACATAACCCCACCGTGTTCTCTTCTCAAAGTGAAAAGAGACACTCACGATTACTCACACAGTTGTGTGTTTTACTTCGGATCCTCTGTCAAGTTTTCTACAACCGGACATTAACAAATTCCAATCTGCCACATAACCGCGGGCACGGCTTTCGAAAGATCATAACCCTGCAGGGGTGTCCCAACTTAGCCCATCACAAGCTCTCACGATCAGCTGTGATAATAATAATTATTACCCCTTATCTTAGGGACAATCCGATCAGGCTCGGTATCCCGGTGCACAAGACATTTTGACAATGGTAAAACAAGTCCAGCAAGACCTCCCGGCATGCCGACACCCTGATAGTAGCCGATCGTATCTCGTCTCAGGCCACGTCCGGATGAGCAATACGTACAGTAACTGAAGACCCCAGATAACTGGGTGGCACCGCAAGTGGCTCTAGTTTGGGACCAACACCATCAGCACTGGCCCCCCTGCTATGTAGAAGAATACACGGGGACGTGACCCCCTATGTAATTTTAATTAACTAATTAAGTTGTTATTATGAGGCAAATTAAAACCAATGTTGGGCCTTGCTGGAGGAGTTTTCTTCAAAGACGAAGTGTCAAGGGGTCCCCATATACCCAACCGTGTAAGGAACGCAAAATCAAGGAACATAATGCCGGTTTATCAGCTCCTAAGGTGGCATGAGTGGAACAAAACACCGAGAAAAAGGCCAAGCCTTCCACCCATGCCCAGTATATAGGTGTGTTAATGATAATAATAGATATTGTGTTATTCCCAAAACATCAAGTTCCAACATGGAACAATCTTCACCTTCACCTGCAACTAACAACGCTATAAGAGGGGCTGAGCGAGCGGGTAACATAGCCAAACAATGGTTTGCTAGGAAGGTGTCAAAGGTTAGATGTTTCATGGCAACAAGGAGAGGGGCTGACAATAATGATGGGTAGCGCGACATGTAACGATAGCATCGAGACAACTAAGCATGGCAATGATAGTAAAGGTATCCAAGGTGATGGTCATCTTGCCTGAGATCCCGCAAGGAAGAAGAACGGATCCAAGAAGAAGACGAAGAAGAAGCCTTGAAGACGAACCACGTGTAGACGAACGAATCCTCACGATCGCAACGGAACAAGCACTAACGAGAAGAAGCAAGCAATACGGTAAACACACAACACAAGAACATGACAATATGCTCATACAAGTATGATGCAAGAAAAGTCTATATATGATGCAATACATGGCAAGGTAGGAAGCACTCAAAAACAACATCACCCAACAAGTTTAAATGAGGCCGGAATCAACATATAATAAAACCGGTAAGTCCTCATATGCATAATTTGAAATTAGTCCAGATCTGAAAAAACCTTAAGTTAAAATTGTTAAACAGCAGGTTAACATGCACCATGATGATCTACACGAAATTCTAGTCAAGTTACATATCAAGTTTGTTTAATTCGGAGCTACGGCCTAGAAGATATGAGCAAAACAAGACAAGCATGGCAACGGTGCAAGATGCACCCAAGCATCAAGCAAATACACTCCAAACATGAAAACAACATGATATTATGATTCTACATGCAAAATCACACAAGTTTCATATAGGGCACACTCAAAACGGAGCAACGGGCCAAAAGATACAAGCAAAACAAGATATAACAACAAGCTGAAGTTAACAGCCACATAGCAACTTTGGAGCAAGGTAATTATATGCTACAACACCCAAACATGATAACAAGAAGAATGGATGTGAAGTAGACATGTTTCTTAACAAGCATGAACTTAGAACACACCCAAAAGCTTGCTGGAACATAGTTAACCAAGCATGGAAATTTGCAATAAAATTATCCAGACTTAGTCAAAATCTGGGAAGGCAAAAACATCATCATGATGCTGCCTTCGGAGGCAGAAAACAACATGCATATCAACTCCACTAGGTATATAAAGAGCATGGACATGTAGTAGACATATCCTACAGCAAACAACTCCATTGGAGCAACTCCATAGGAGGCATGGATCAATAGCAACAAGCTCCACCAAATTGAACATGCTGATAAATTCCTGACAGGTATAATTTATAGCAACTTGAGAGCAAGAAATAAATAAGCTACAGCATGCCATATGTGCAAGTAAGGGCATGAATGGATAGACAATAACATGGACAACAAGACATGATCATTGGCCACTCCAAAACAAGCATGGAATTGACTAGGGCATCAAGCAAACATAGCATCAGGTTATAACAGATTCCAGACTTAGCAGTTATTTCACTAAGTATAAAACAGTAACAACAACATGGCATGTTTACAAGCTTGTTTAAGTCACCTCAAGGCATATCATGGAAAGTTAAATGCACCACAGCAAAGACCATATAATGGTGCTTCTAAAACATCTAGACATGAGGCATGAAGACAAACACACCAATAGCAACGAGCATGTGAAATCAGCATCTCATAACAAGTTTCAGCACTTAACAGTCAAATGCACTTTTGCAACAGAGATTAACATGGCCATATGAACTCAAACAAGCATGCTACAGCAACCATCATGTAGTACACTTCACAATGAACATTTTGACATATCACATGCTCCATTTGGATAAACATGCACCAAGTTATCACATCTCAAACATGGCATCAAATCAACAAGTAACAACAGTTTATAACAAGTAGCACTCTTGCAACATAGATTAGGGCATCTAGATGAACTCAAACAAGCATGACACAATGGAACAAAGTGTAGAGCGTATCACCACGATCATTTTGACATATTATACATTCAATTTGGATAAGCACACAAGAAGTTACAACCATCACAACATGCACATATAATAAGCATTTTCAAGGACTTAGCCAAAATTGCAGACAGCGGGAAAAAACCTACACGGGCCTAATCTACACATGCAATCGGCCCAACAGCAAAGAGAAAAAAAAGGAGGCGCGCTGGGGGTGTGGCCTCACCCATGGGCTCGGCCCAGAACATGGAGAGGGGCGGCAGGGCAGCTGGGCCCGTGAGGCCCACGCGGTGGGGGAGGCCCAGGCGGACCGGTCGTCGGGGCATCGTCTCCTCGCACCTGATCGAGGCCGGCGGAGCTGGTCGATCCGGCCGGTGAGAGGGAGGTCGGACGAGGCCAGCGGCGGGGCCGACGCCGGCGAGCGCGGGCGGCGGGGCTCGCCGGATCTGCGAGGTGGCGAGTTGCGGCGCGGCCGGATCCCGGTGATCCGTGGCCGAGGCGGCGGCGGCATGGCGCGGGCCGGCGGAGGTGGGGTCACCGGCGGCGAGGTGGCGGGGAACAGCGGCGAGCGCCTGGCGGCGGCGGGGATGCACGAGCTCGGGAGGAGCTGCGGCTCGGGCCCGGGCGGGCCGGACGCGGGCTCCGCGGGCCGCGGCGAGGTGGAAGGAGAGAGAGGGCGAGGTGGCGGCGCCTGGTTGGCTGAGCGGGGCGGCGGGGTGACGTGGCAAGATCTGATTGGCTGCCGGGACGTGGCCGGCGGACATGTCCAGCGCGGACGGACGCGTCCGGCTGCGCGAGAAGGAAGATGGCTAGGGTTGCACCGCGAATTTCGGGGGAGTGGCTGTTTATATAGGCATAGGGAGCTAGGAGTGTCCAAATGGGGAGCGGTTCACGGCCACGCGATCGTGATCGAACGGCCAAGAGCATGGAGGGGTTAGAATGGGCTATGTGGGCTGTGTGAAAGGGGTGCTGGGCCAAAAGACAAAAGGCTTCCGGCAGTCAACGCGGATAACCGTTGGGCTATCAAACGAGCTCCGAACGCGACGAAACTTGACAGGCGGTCTACCTATGCTGTAATAAGACCACACGCCAAGTTTCAACCCATTGCAAGAACGTTCTCCGGCCACTCACAAAACAAATATCCGGAGGTGCCGCGGGCGCGTGTCAGTGTGTCTGGGCTCAGAACGGAAAACGGAAAGGACGAGGGGACTTGGGCGGATGCAAGTTTTGAAAACATGCTGATGCAACACACACGATGACATGGCAAGATGCAACACGCAAGCAGATGACATGGCAACGACGACGAATAACTGGCCGACACCTAGCGCACCGGTCTCGGGGTGTCACAACACTCCCCTACTAACAAGAGATCTCGTCCCGAGATCTTAGGAACAAGACGGGAGAGAAAAAGGAAGAACAAAGTTCTTCGTGGATGAAAGAGTGAAATCAAAGGAGATTGAGGGGTTGAGCCACTCGAAAAGAAGAATTCAACGGAGAAGAACGAAGTTGCAAGGACTTCGTTAAACAAGATGAGCAAGGAAAACAATGAGAATCAAGGAGGTTGAAAGGCATGAAACACGAGCTGAAGCAACGAGAATGAATTCGAAACCACTCCGGTTAAAAGAGATAGAAAAGAAATCTCCACGACGGAATTTGGGCAGCACTCCAGCTGAAAGTGGAAGGAATAGAATAAGAACTTAAGAATATGGAACAATATATGACGAGATGATTAACATAATGACTCCGAAAGAATTGAAAAGACAGAATGAAAAGAACGGAGAAGGAGATGAAAACTCTCACCACATATGAATTGAAAGAGCATCTTCAAAGAAAGACTCGAATGGATTTGATGAGAAAACAACAACAGAAGAATAGGCTTGTTGTGGACTTATAAAAAATCATCCCAAAACTTGAGGTGAATTATGCCGCAACGAAAATATGGATTAGCTGAGAATGACGAAATGCAAAACTCCACTTCAAAAGAATACGGAGAATTATTTGCACTCCGAGGGTAAGAAGGATAAAACTTGAGCTGCTCCAGAGGAATTTGTTGAACACTTGAATACTGATTAAACAATGAAAGAGCCACCATGAAGAACTCCGGTAACCAAAGAATGATGGTATAGAAATGACGAACGAAAGGAATAAGATTAAAGCCTTGCGATGATTAAACGGGGTTCCGGCGAGATAGCCGAGAAAAACTTAAACTCCGGGGAAGAAAAGATTAAAGCACTTGGGACTAGAATTTATTCATCAAGAATAAACTCCAAAGGAAGGAATTAAATCGACTTGATGAAAAAGGAATACGAATTATGTTATGCTTATCCTCCGCGAATTAAATTGATGAGAAGCAATGGATTTGCATATCACTTATTCGCGTTGAAAATATTAAGGAGGGATATATCGCAAACTTGCGAAAATCTTCATGAACCACCGGTAGGATTGGAGTAAACATGAAAGGATTGATATGATAACACCGGAAAAGAACTCTTGATCGAGCCACCGTAAAGAATTGAAGCCGAGTGAAGAAAAAGAACGAACCACCGGAAGAATTAAAATCGAGTGATGAAAAAGAACAAACCACCGTAAAGAATTAAAATCGAGTGAAAACAAGAGAATGAATCGCCGAGAAGAATAAAGCACTTGGGGAATTTAGATGACGAGAACGAAGAGATCATGAACTGATTAAAGAATGCTTGAACGAAGCACCGGGCGAAAGTGAGACGAACGAAGAGGCATCACTAAAGAATATTTGGAGGACGAAGTTCAAAACTGAGAACGACGAAATCTTTTGAAATGATGGCCTTCGGAGGAACACAAAGAAAAGAATTCATGAAAACTCCGGAAGAATGAAAAGAAGAGAGGTTGAACCAACGATGAAAATAATTGAAAGCGATCTTGGAGAAGGCATATGACTGATGGAATCCGTACTTACGTCACATTAGAAAGAATTTCGGAACACTCCGGGAAATTAGAAGAGTCAGGTAAGATCCTAGGAAAGACCTGTGGGTTATGAGCCCACCGAAGAGAAAACACTGTTGGAATGATTTAAAAGGAGATGATGCACCGGAACGTTTGAAAGACTCGAATGAGGTGACAACCTCGAGTAAATTAGAATACAAACAAATCTCCTGAGATGTCTTCAGAAGTCCAGAATAATTAAGTGGCGAGAGGCAAACGAGCAAGAGGAAACATCTGAGCCGAGGGAAAAGATAAGATCAACACCGAAAATTTGAATTGCAATCCCCCAAAGAAGAAAAGAGATGAAGAATGATGCACTAGACGAGAAATCACCAGTTGAAACAATTGATGAAAGAAATTCAAAGGCTTCACACGAGTAGAATGGATACTTGATTAAGGACTCCGGCTCCGAGAAGAAAAGGGTGGGCGGGTGGGAAAAGAAGGAACACATCGGATGGGGAAACCACCGTCGGTTGGAAAGAACCGAGAGTTGAACTTGCAAAGAAGAAGAGGGTCGAGTCCACTTCACGAGAGATGCACCAGATGAAAGAACAAACAACGCAATGAACGAAAAACTAACCACATGATCCTAAAAAAATTTGAAGGGGAAGAGGAGTAATTCAAAACACCTACGTCAAGATTCCTCACCAGAGCGACGAAGGGGCAGGGGAGTAAAAAGAATTCCTACTCTCCAATATAACTAGACTCCGAAAAACTTTTCTGCTAGACTCAACAACGGCCAGACCATGATCAATCAAGGGGGCTCCTATGGTCGGTCGATGCTCTGATACCAACTTGTCAAGCCCAAGATGCGATTCTATCCCGATCACGTGACACTTACGTGATTGGGGCACAACCGCATTTCGGGCGCTTAGCAAGATGGATATCATTACATCATACCATTACATACATACATGGGGGATACAAGAATACATACAAGCCACATGAATACAACATCATCAATACAAGGCATCCGACTACGGATGCAAACATGAAAAGCACAAAGACATCCATCTGCTATCCCAGGCTGCCGACCTAGAACCTAACCCAACACTGAAGAAGAAGAAGAAAAAAGAACTCCAACAAAACGATCATCGCTCTCACGTCAAGACATCGGAAACCTACACCTGCAACTGTTGTTGTAGTATCTGTGAGCCACGAGGACTCAGTAATCCCATAACCATGGGTAACAAAACTAGCAAAGCTTAATAGGTAGGAAGAGGTAAAGTGGTGAGGTTGCAGCAGCGGCTAAGCAATATATGGTGGCTAACTTACGAGTACAAGAATAAGATGAGCATCTACGCAAACGGTCGCAAACTAGTAGTGATCGCTAAAGATCCTGAACTACCTATGGATCAAACATAACCCCACCGTGTTCTCTTCTCAAAGTGAAAAGAGACAGTAACGGTTACTCACACAGTTGTGTGTTTTACTTCGGATCCTCTGTCAAGTTTTCTACAACCGGACATTAACAAATTCCAATCTGCCACATAACCGCGGGCACGGCTTTCGAAAGATCATAACCCTGCAGGGGTGTCCCAACTTAGCCCATCACAAGGTCTCACGATCAGCTGCGATAATAATTATTATTACCCCTTATCTTAGGGACAATCCGATCAGGCTCGATATCCCGGTGCACAAGACATTTCGACAATGGTAAAACAAGTCCAGTAAGACCTCCCGGCGTGCCGACACCCTTATAGTAGCCGCGCATATCTCGTCTCAGACCACGTCCGGATGAGCAATACGTATAGTAACCGAAGACCCCAGATAACTGGGTGGCACCGCAAGCGGCTCTAGTTTGGGACCAACACCTTCAGCACTGCCCCCTGCTATGTAGAAGAATACTCGGGGACACGACCCCCTACGCAATTTTAATTAATTAATTAAGTTGTTATTATGAGGCAAATTAAAACCAATGTTGGGCCTTGCTGGAGGAGTTTTATTCAAAGACGAAGTGTCAAGGGGTCCCCATATACCCAATCGTGTAAGGAACGCAAAATCAAGGAACATAATGCCGGTTTATCGGCTCCTAAGGTGGCATGAGTGGAACAAAACACCGAGCAAAAGGCCAAGCCTTCCACGCATGCCCAGTATATAGGTGTGTTAATGATAATAATAGATATTGTGTTATTCCCAAAACATCAAGTTCCAACATGGAACAATCTTCATCTTCACCTGCAACTAACAACGCTATAAGAGGGGCTGAGCGAGCTGGTAACATAGCCAAACAATGGTTTGCTAGTAAGGTGTCAAAGTTTAGAGGTTTCATGGCAACAAGGAGAGGGGCTGACAATAATGATGGGTAGCGCGACATGTAATGATAGCATCGAGACAACTAAGCATGGCAATGATAGTAAAGGTATCCAAGGTGATGGTCATCTTGCCTGAGATCCCGCAAGGAAGAAGAACGGATCCATGAAGAAGACGAAGAAGAAGCATTGAAGACGAACCACGTATAGACGAACGAATCCTCACGATCGCAACAGAACAAGCACTAACGAGAAGAAGTAAGCAATACGGTAAACACACAACACAAGAACATGACAATATGCTCAACCAAGTATGATGCAAGACAAGTCTATATATGATGCAATACATGGCAAGGTAGGAAGCACTAAAAAACAACATCACCCAACAAGTTTAAATGAGGCCGGAATCAACATATAATAAAACCGGTAAGTCCTCATATGCATAATTTAAAATTAGTCCAGATCTGAACAAACCTTAAGTTAAAGTTGTTAAACATAAGGTTAACATGCACCATGATGATCTACATGAAATTCTAGTCAAGTTACATACCAAGTTTCTTTAATTCCGAGCTACGGCCTAGAAGATATGAGCAAAACAAGTCAGCATGGCAACGGTGCAAGATGCACCCAAACATCAAGCAAACACACTCCAAACATGAAAACAACATGATATTATGATTCTACATGCAAAATCACACAAGTTTCATATAGGTCACACTCAAAATGGAGCAATGGGCTAAAAGATACAAGCAAAACAAGATATAACAACAAGCTGAAGTTAACAGCCACATAGCAACTTTTGAGCAAGGTAATTATATGCTACAGCACACAAACATGATAACAAGAAGCATGGATGTGAAGTAGACATGTTGCTTAACAAGCATGAACTTAGAACACACCCAAAAGCTTGCTGGAACATAGTTAACCAAGCATGGCAAGTTGCAATAAAATTATCCAGACTTAGTCAAAATTTGGGAAGGCAAAAACATCATCACGATGCTGCCTTCGGAGGCACGAAACAACATGCATATCAACTCCACTAGGTATATAAAGAGCATGGACATGTAGTAGACATATCCTACAGCAAACAACTCCATTGGAGCAACTCCATAGGAGGCATGGATCAATAGCAACAAGCTCCACCAAATTGAACATGCTGATAAATTCCTGACAGGTATAATTTATAGCAACTTGAGAGCAAGAAATAAATAAGCTACAGCAAGCC
Source organism: Secale cereale (assembly GCA_902687465.1). Taxonomy (NCBI): domain Eukaryota; kingdom Viridiplantae; phylum Streptophyta; class Magnoliopsida; order Poales; family Poaceae; genus Secale; species Secale cereale. The sequence continues at coordinate 690,760,048 of LR738715.1, read as the reverse complement.
ATATGTGCAAGTAAGGGCATGAATGGATAGACAATAACATGGACAACAAGACATGATCATTGGCCACTCCAAAACAAGCATGGATTTGACTAGGGTATCAAGCAAACATAGCATCAGGTTATAACAGATTCCAGACTTAGCAGTTTTTTCACTAAGTATAAAATAGTAACAACAACATGGCATGTTTACAAGCTTGTTTAAGTCACCTCAAGGCATATCATGGAAAGTTAAATGCACCACAGCAAATACCATATAATGGGGCTTCTAAAACATCTAGACATGTGGCATGAAGACAAACACACAAATAGCAACGAGCATGTGAAATCAGCATCTCATAACAAGTTTCAGCACTTAACAGTCAAATGCACTTTTGCAACAGAGATTGACATAGCCATATGAACTCAAACAAGCATGCTACAGCAACCATCGTGTAGTACACTTCACAATGAACATTTTGACATATCACATGCTCCATTTGGATAAACATGCACCAAGTTATCACATCTCAAACATGGCATCAAATCAACAAGTAACAACAGTTTATAACAAGTAGCACTCTTGCAACATAGATTAGGGCATCTATATGAATTCAAACAAGCATGATACAATGGAACAAAGTGTAGAGCGTATCACCACAATCATTTTGACATATTATACATTCAATTTGGATAAGCACACAAGAAGTTACAACCATCACAACATGCACATATAATAAGCATTTTCAGGGACTTAGCCAAAATTACAGATAGCGGAAAAAAACCTACAAGGGCCTAATCTACACATGCAACCGGCCCAACAGCAAAGTAAAAAATGGAGGTGCGCTGGGGCTGTGGCCTCACCCATGGGCTCGGCCCAGAATGTGGAGAGGGGCGGCAGGGCAGCTAGGCCCGTGAGGCCCACACGGTGGAGGAGGCACAAGCGGACCGGTCGTCGGGGCGTCGTCTCCTCGCACCTGATCGAGGCCGGCGGCGCTGGTCGATCCGGTCGATGAGAGGGAGGTCGGACGAGGCCAGCGGCGGGGCCGACGCAGGCGAGCGCGGGCGGCGGGGCTTGCCGGATCTGCGAGGTGGCGAGTTGCGGCGCGGCCGGATCCCGGCGATCTGTGGCCAAGGCGGCGGCGGCGGCATGGCGCGGGCCAGCGGAGGCGGGGTCGCCGGCGGCGAGGTGGCGGGGAACGGCGGCGAGCGCCCGGTGGCGGCGGGGATGCGCGAGCTCGGGCGCGGTCGGGCGCCTACAAGCGCGGGAGGAGCTGCGGCTCGGGCCGGGGCGGGCCGGACGCGGGCTCCGCGGGCCGCGGCGAGGTGGGAAGAGAGAGAGGGCGAGGTGGCGGCGCCTGGTTGGCTGAGCGGGGCGGCGGGGTGACGTGGCAAGATCTGATTGGCTACCGGGACGTGGCCGGCAGACATGTCCGGCGCGGACGGACGCGTCCGGCGGCGCGAGATGGAAGATGGCTAGGGTTGCACCGCGAATTTCGGGGGAGTGGCTGTTTATATAGGCATAGGGACCTAGGAGTGTCCAAATGAGGCGCGGTTCGCGGCCACGCGATCGTGATCGAACGGCCAAGAGCATGGAGGGGTTAGGATGGGCTAGGTGGGCTGTGTGAAAGGGGTGCTGGGCGAAAAGACAAAAGGCTTCCGTCGGTCAACGCGGATAACCGTTGGGCTATCAAACGAGCTCCGGACGCGAAGAAACTTGACAAGCAGTCTACCTATGCTATAATAAGACCACATGCCAAGTTTCAACCCATTCCGAGAACATTCTCTGGCACTCACAAAACAAATATCTGGAGGTGCCGCGGGCGCGTGTGAGTGTGTCTGGGCTCAGAACGGACAACGGAAAGGACGAGGGGACTCGGGCAGATGCAAGTTTTGAAAACATGCTGATGCAACACACACAATGACATGGCAAGATGCAACACGCAAGCAGATGACATGGCAACGATGATGAATAACTGGCAAACACCTGGTGCACCGGTCTCGGGGTGTCACACATCATGTCCGAGACAAGTAGACCGAAACGATTCTGCATCTACTACTATTACTCCACACATCGACCGCTATCCAGCATGCATCTAGTGTATTGAGTTCATAAGAACAGAGTAACGCCTTAAGCAAGATGACATGATGTAGAGGTATAAACTCAAGCAATATGACATAAAGCCCATCTTTTTATCCTCGATGGCAACAATACAATACGTGCCTTGCTGCCCCTACTGTCACTGGGAAAGGACACCGCAATATTGAACCCAAAGCCAAGCACTTCTCCCATTGCAAGAACTATAGATCTAGTAGGCCAAACCAAACCAATAATTCGAAGAGACTTGCAAGGATATTATGAGCACACATAAAAATTTCAGAGAAGAACCAAATATCTTTCATAGATAACCTTGATCATAATCTCACAATTCATCGGATCTCGACAAACACACCGCAGAAAGAGATTACATCGAATAGATCTTCTCGAAGATCGAGGAGAACTTTGTATTGAGATCCAGAGAGAGAGAAGAAGCCATCTAGATACTAGTTATGGACCCGAAGGTCTGTGGTAAATTACTCACAACTCATGGTGAGGGCGATGATGATGATGATGAAGGCCTCCGTGATGGACCCCCCTCCGGTGGAGCTCCGAAACAGGCTCCAAGATGGGATCTCCACGACAACAGAAGGTACGGCGGTGGAATTAGGGTTTTCTCTCTGTTCACAGAGTTTCTGGGGTACGTGGACTTATATAGGAAGAAGGAGGGCACCGGGGGAGTTATGGGGGACCCACGAGGCAGGGGGCGCTCCCTGGGAAGGGGGGCGCGCCCTCCACCCTCGTGGGCCCCTCGTGGCTCTTCTGACGTGATTCTCAAGTTCTTCGTGCGTGATTTTCTCCAAAAATATCTCTCGCGAAGGTTTCATTCCGTTTGGACTCCGTTTGATATTCTTTTTCTGCAAAACCCTGAAACAGGCAAAAAACAACAATCTGGACTAGACCTTTGGGTTAGTAGGTTAGTCCCAAAAATGATATAAAAGTGAATGATAAAGCCCATTAAACATCCAAGACTTCATAAATAATAGCATGGAACAATAAAAAATTATGTAGACGTTGGAGACGTATCACCGTGGCAGCGTGGTCCTAGTGGAAACTAAGGGATATTAAGGCCTCCTTTTAATAGAGTACCGGATGAAAGCATTAACACATAGTGAATACATGAACTCCTCAAACTACGGTCATCACCGGGAGTGGTC
>LR738715.1:690665897-690754863 GCA_902687465.1 Secale cereale | reverse complement strand
GTTTGTAGCTGTCGTCGCAGCAGCAGCTGCAGCCATCTCGGCTACTACAGCTGCCCCGTCGGCTGCCACAGACGCCCTCTCGGCGGAAGCGGCCGCACTCAATGCGGATGCGGCGACACTCTCGGTGTAGGCGGCCGCGCTCTCAGCGCAGGCGGCGCTCGGGGGGGGGGAGGGGGACGCGACCGTCGTACGGGCCTTCACGAAGCGTTTCCACGACGTCATCTTTGCAAGAAGGGGGGGTGCGGGAATGGGGATCGGGGTTCGTGGATTTGGCGGTTGCCGGCACTGGAGCAGACGAGCCGACGAAGCTTAAGTGGGAAGACTTAAATAGACCGAGATATTTTCATCGCAAACGGTTCCTAGAAACCAACTGTGTGTGATGTTGTAGATATTTTTTTATTAAAATCTGACCTTTTTTGATGCATCCGTCATCGCAAACGTTTTGCACCTTTTTTGACGGTTCTTTTACACCACCGTTTGCGATTAGGGTTTTGGACAAAAATTCATCTGTTACAAAGGGATTTCATTTATTTTGGACTTATTTGAACTCCAGACTTTTTGTGTGTTCAAAATGCACCGTTCAAAGCCACATCATCAATTTTCAACCCTTTCTAACTTCATTTGGTATTTTTCATGCATTTACTGATTTTTTTAAAGCTGAATGACCCTGAAATTGAAAAGCACTACAATTGAACTCTGAAAAGATTGAAAGTTGGCATGGTATCATAATTCCACCCACATAGCATGTGCTAAAAAGTTGAGAGGTTTAAGGAAGAACTGGATGCACTTCGTGTATAAAATGGACAATCTCTTTCAAAGTATCACGGTTTCGGACGAAAACTTATCTGTTACAAAGGGATTTCATTTTTTTGAACTTATTTGAACTCTAGACTTTTTTGTGTGTTCAAAATGCACCATTCGGAGCCACATCGTCAATTTTCAACCCTTTCTGACTTCATTTCGTATTTTTCATGCATTTACTATTTTTTGAGCTAAATAACCCTGAAATTGAAAAGCATTACAAATGAACTCTGAAAAGGTTGAAAGTTGGCATGGTATCAACATTTCACCCACATAGCATGTGCTAAAAAGTTGAGAGGGTTACGGCAAAAATTGGATGCACTTCGTGTACAAAATGGACAATCTCTTTCAAAGTTTTAGGGTTTCGGACGAAAACTCATCTGTTACAAAGGGATTTCATTTTTTGAACTTATTTGAACTCTAGACTTTTTTTGTGTTCAAAATGCACCATTCAAGTCCACACCGTCAATTTTCAACTCTTTGTGACTTCATTTGATTTTTTTTCATGCATTTGCTGATTTTTAAGCTAAATGACCCTGAAATTGAAAAGCAGTACAAATGAACTCTGAAAAGGTTGAAAGTTGGCATGGAATCATCATTTCACTCACATAGAACATGCTAAAAAGTTGAGAGGGTTACGGCAAAAACTGGATGCACTTCGTGTACAAAATGGACAATCTCTTTCGAAGTATCAGGGTTTTGAAGAGAACTCATATGTTACAAAGGGATTTCATTTATTTGAACTTATTTGAACTCCCGACTTTTTTTGTGTTCAAAATGCGCCATTCAGAGACACATCATCAATTTTCAACCCTTTCTTACTTCATTTGGTATTTTTCACGCATTTACGAATTTTTTAAAGCTAAATGGCCCTAAAATTGGAAATCATTACAAATGAACTCTGAAAAGGTTGAAAGTTGGCATAGTATCATCATTTCAGCCACATAGCATATGCTAAAAAGTTGAGAGGGTTACGACAAAAACTGGATGCACTTCGTGTAGAAAATGGACAATCTCTTTCGAAGTATCACGGTTTCAGACGAAAACTCATCTGTTACAAATGGATTTCATTTATTTGAACTTATTTGAACTCCAGACTTTTTGTGTGTTCAAAATGCACCACTCAAAGCCACATCATCAATTTTAACCCTTTCTGACTTCATTTGGTATTTTTCATGCATTTACTATTTTTAAAGCTAAATTACCCTGAAATTGGAAAGCACTACAAATGAACCCTGAAAAGGTTGAAAGTTGGCATGGTATCATCATTTCACCCACATAGCATATGCTAAAAAGTTGAGAGGGTTACCGCAAAAGCTGGACGCACTTCGTGTAAAAAATGCACAATCTCTTCCGAAGTATGAGGGTTTCGGACGAAAACTCATGTGTTGCAAATGGATTTAATTTATTTGCACTTATTTGAAATCTAGGCTTTTTGTGTGTTCAAAATGCACCATTCAAAGCTACATCATCAGTTTTCAACCCTTTCTGACTTCATTTGACCTTATAAAGGTATTTAAGTGATTTTCTAGCCATTTAATGACCGTAATTCAAATTTGAACTACATCTACATGCAACACCTAACCATAACGGTTTGAAAAATCATATTTTTGTGTACTTGTGTGCGAGTTAAAAAATCTTCAGATTATGTATATATCTCGTGTTCAAAAAAGAAAATGTAAATATATGTCAAGACAACCGGCCCCTACACGATTGGCACTCTATTTCGCGCCTCGAGGTTTGGAAGGTGAATGGCGGGGGTTATTAATCAGACACGCTTCTGTATTGGAAGCCGTCAGCTATTATGTTCACACACGGATTCTAATGCGGCAATCGTGTGTAATTCAAACTACAGTCATCCTTAATTCCGGCGACATGCGCGTGTATTGTTCCCGTCGATCTTGATTCCGGTCGTCAATAAATACTACCTTGCTCACGTCGTCCGCCTTCATTATCATCTACACCCTCCCTCGCTCGCCTCCTTCTCTCTCAAAGCTCTGCCATGGCGCCGTTGATCTGCCCATGCGCCGACGAGGAGTCGCCGCCCCCCGAGGACGCTCATTCGAAGAGCAGCGACGAGGAGGACCCCTACGCGCCGCCGGACGAGGTTGCACCGGACCCACTAACTTTGGATTGGTTTTGGGGCGAGTACAATCTTTGTCTGTGGAAGTCACTATCGCTGGCTGAGAAAGCGAGGCAAGTGGCGTTCAAGAAGGAGATGGCGGAGGAGAAAGCCAGGTGCCAGGCGGCCTATAAAGCCCGTGATGCCGCCTGGAAAAAGGAGAAGGTGGAGTTTTGGGGGCGGGCACACCGTCTTGTGGAGGAGGCGTACGAAGACGGGTACTTCACGAGGAAGGCCAAAGTCACTAGGCGCCTCATCGCTGCGTGGAGGTGGGACGATAAGCTCCAGCGTGCCACCAACGAGGAGCTTCGGTGGGCGCCCGACAAAGTGGCAAGATCGTCTGCGCTCGTCCGCCAGCAAGAGGAAGATCGGTACGTCAAGCGCTGTGAGGCGGAGGAGGCGGAGTACTGCCTCCGCGCTGGGATGACTCCGCACATCAGGAGTGATTATTAGTTTTAGTATTGTTCGTTTTCAATTTTATGCATTGTACCTAGTAGTTAAGTATCATCACGTATATGTGATGATATTATATATATTTTGTGATGAACAAATGAACAATTATTATATATATATATATATTGTGAATTCCATTTTCTATCTGTTTTTGTATACTAATTTGAATCTAGTTGTTATCATCCACATATACGGAATGGAAAGCGTATATACACACATTGAAACAGAACATATAAGAACGAAAAACAGAGCACACACATTGAAACAGAGCAATTAACATAGCAATACTATGATTGTTGTTAATACATAGTTATCCACGTCAAAATGACTCAACAAAATAAAACGCGTCAATGAGACCATGACCAGTAGCGCGTGCCTACGGTAGCTCTTGGCTCTGCCTGAACTCGTGCATGCGTTCGTCCAAGCGGTCGACACACTCATGGTACATCTGGAGCGCGATCTCGAACTCCAAGTTGGCCATTTCATCGGAGATCACTAGCTCAAGGATGCGACGACCATGTTCCTCTACTGCGCCTAGGTGGACACTTGGGCCAAGGAGGCGGTCCAGCCTACGGACCAGCGCGTTGGCATCCAGTGGGCCGTGGACAAGGCGAACGACGCCACCCATGCGAACGGCGCGGCGGGTGATACGTCCAAAATGCATCACTATTTTGTATCATAATTTATCCTTATTCATTGATATATTTCACGTTATGATGATGTTCTTATGTTGTTTTGGTCTATTTTACACAGTTTGCAACTTTCCAATACCGGAACAGCAGACGCAGGATTCAGCAGGAAAAAGTGGATGCTGAGTTGCTGAAGAAGAACACCTCCAAATTACCTGAAAATTGACGGGAGGTATTTTTCAGACGAATAACGAAGACACGCAAAAGGGGAGTCAGAGGGGGCCACAGGGTGCCCAGGCGGCCTGGGGGCGTGCCCCCCCCCCCCTTGACCGCGCCGGGGGGCGCCTGGAGCCCCTGGCCCACCTCTGGTCGCCCCCTTTTGCATATATGTTCTCCGTTCTCCAAAAACCCTAGGCACGGGACTTTTTACGGAGTTCCGCCGCCGCTTCGAGGCGGAAACCTACAGAGAAGAAAAGGGCATCTCCGGCGGGCAGATTCCGCCGGGGAGATCACCTCCCGGGAGGGGAGATCGTCGCCATCGTCATCACCATCGTCACGGGCATCATCGAGATCATCATCAACATCATCCCCAACACCAGCACCATCTCCATCTTCATCCAAATCTCATCTTACAATCGCAACTCGTGTTGTAACTCGTACTATCTATCCTCTCTACTCCATCGGTGTTGATTACTACTTTGTGGTGAATGCTATTGAGTTTTGTTGGAGAAATATTATTATGTCCAGATTGTTTATCACATATTTATCCCCACTGATCATGATCTCTTTTATGTCTTGTGAGTAGTTACCTTAGTTCTTGAGGACATGGGGAAAGTCTTGTTGTTAGTAGTCATATGTTGTTGAAGTAATATGTGTTGTTTGATATTTCAGTTGTGTTGTCATTCTTCTAGTGGTGTTGTGTGAGTCGAACACCCAACACTTCGCCTTATTAAGGACCTAGGGGAATACATTGTGTATAAATAATGCTTATGGTGGGTTGCCGGAGTGACAGAAACCTGAACCCAGTTCGCACGCTTTTGCATAAGGGAATAATGGATCCTCGATCGTATTGCTATGGTTAGGCTTTTGCCTTAAATTCTATCTTGTATTTGCGGATGCTTGCAAGGTGTTTAATCATAAGAGTGCATTCATCTTAGTCTAGAGAGTGCACTAGCATAGATCCACCCACTCAACACTTATCAACACATAACATAGTATCGATACGGAATATGGCGAAAGCACATGACTACCTCTCCCGTGTGTCCTCAGGAACGCTTTAGTCTTTATAAGTTCAGTTGCTAGGCCTCTCCTTTGATAAGAAAGGATTGGGCCACTTGTTACTCTCAGTACCTTTTATATTACTCGGTTTTACTTTCCTGTTGCTTATACCGAGAAAACCCCTAAAAGTTATCTTTCAGTGCTTGCAGTAATTTCTTGCTCAGAATCGCTTATCAATACCTTCTGCTCCTCGTTGGGTTCGACACTCTTACTTATTGAAAACGCTGCAATAGATCCCTTACGGTTGAGGGTCATCAAGTACCGTTTTCTGGCGCCGTTGCCGGGGAGCGTAGCGCTATTGGTAAAGTGAAACTGGTAAAAGTCTTTTTATAACTCTGTTTTTATTTTTTGCTATTGCTGCTCTTTGTCCTTATGGACAACCCTATTATTGGAGCGTTGCTTGCGGGAAGACGCCCCACACCTGTGGTGGTTTATCCCCCCCCCCTACTGAAATTGTGCCTTATAAAATACCAGCTGGCATTATCGATTATGTTTTGGCTAATCGTTATGCAGGAGACAGACATCCCGGTGAACACTTGCTATATTTGTCACGACTATGTTCATTATTTAAGCTTGCAGGTGTATCGAGGGAGTTTGTCATGAGGAAATTGTTTGTCGTATCACTTATAGATAAAGCTTCAGATTGGTATGGGCTTCTCGATAACTCACACTTGGTGGACTGGCAGGAGCTTATGTCTCTCTTTTATACTAAGTTTTATCCTCTTCATGAAATTCATCGAGACAGGAATTATATCTATAACTTTAGGTCTCGTGATGGAGAAAGCATTGCTCAAGCTTGGGGGAGATTGAAGTCCCTAATGCTCAAATGCCCTATTCATAAGCTTCCCAAGGAAATTATACTTACAAATTTTTATGCCAGGCTTTCTCGTCAGGATAAGGAGATGCTGGATGCCTCCTCTAGTGGGGTGTTTCAGAAGAAGAGTGTGGAAGAAAGGTGGGATCTCCTTGAATGAATCCAGAGGAATACCGAAGATTGGGAAATTGATAAAGGTATTGAACCCGCTATAAATTATGAACATGATTATATTGAGAGCTATGTGGAAACTGATTACTTCAATACGTTTTGCTCTAAGATTGGTCTTGATTCCCATCTAGTGATTGATTTGTGTAAGAATTTTGCCTCTCGCGTTGATTCTTTTAAAAAGAAGAGAGACCAGCACCATGAACCTTTTAAAGAACCACCTATTGATATTTATGTTGCTGAGCCTATTTTTCCTGCAGTAATATATGAAAAGCCTCCTTTTCCCACGAGGATAAAGGAGCACTCTCTTGTGACAGGCATAATAAATAAAAGTGAGAGAAGAGTTGATGAGCCTGAGGACCAGATCAGGGTCGATCCTCAAGTTGCATTGATTAAAGACCTTGCTACTGATGATGTTTTGGATTCCAATATAACTTTTTGTGCTGTTTCCACTAACCTTGTCACAGCCAAGAATAAAGGCCGAATTTCAGGTACTCCAGTGGTATCTGTTAAAATAGGAGATCACAATTATTATGGGCTATGCGATTTGGGATCGAGTGCAAGTTCTATTCCTTATTCACTTTATGAAGAAATCATCGGTGAGATTTCCCCTTGTGAACTTGAAGAAGTTGATGTTACTATTCATCTTGCAAATAGAACAACCATCTCTCCTATCGGAATTGTGAGGGACGTTGAAGTCCTATGTGGAAAGGTAAAATACCCTACCGACTTTTTAGTACTTGGATCAGAGAGAGACAATTTTTGTCCCATTATTTTTGGTAGACCTTTTCTTAGAACTTGTGGAGCTATAATAGATTGCAAGAAAGGTAAAGTTTCTGTTGAATTCGATGGTGAGCCATATGAATTTAATTTTTCTAAGTTCTCTAAGCAGCCTCGTGGTACTGATTTACCTAGTGATGATAAAATTATTGAATGTATTGCCTCTATTGCTATTCCCCCTGATGATCCTTTGCAGCAATACATGGAGGACCACGAGAATGATTTGCATATGCAGGAAAGAAATGAACTAGATGAAATATTCTTGAGGCAGCCTGCCATCCTGAAGCACAACCTTCCGGTTGAACCTTTGGGAATTTTATCAAAACCGAAAGAAGACCCGGTGTTCGATCTTAAACCTCTTCCCAATACGCTCAAGTATGCTTATTTAGATGAAAAGAAAGTATATCCTGTTATTATCAATTCTAACCTTTCAGGGTATGAAGAGGAGCGATTATTGGAAGTACTTCATAGACACCGAGGCGCAATTGGCTATACCCTTGATGACCTTAAGGGGATTAGTCCATCTATCTATCAACATACTATCAACCTTGAGCCTGATGCTAAACCAGTTGTTGATCATCAACGATGGTTGAACCCGAAGATGATGGATGTCGTGAGAACCGAGATTCTCAAGCTTCTAGCCGCAGGTATTATCTACCCTATAGCTGATAGTAAGTGGGTAAGTCCGGTACATTATGTTCCTAAGAAAGGAGGTACAACTGTGGTTCCTAATGATAAAAACAAATTAATACCTCAGAGAATTATTATTGGATATAGAATGTGTATTGATTACAGGAAGTTGAACAAGGCAACCAGGAAGGATCACTACCCGTTGTCGTTCATCGACCAAATTCTTGAAAGGTTATCCAAAAATACCCACTTTTGTTATCTCGATGGTTATTCTGGCTTCTCTCAAATTCATGTTAACACTGCCGATCAAGAGAAGACCACTTTTACTTGTCCTTTTGGTACTTATGCTTACAGACGTATGCCTTTTGGTTTATGTAATGCCCCTGCTACTTTTCAAAGGTGTATGTCTGCTATCTTTCATGGTTTCTGCGGGGATATTATGGAAGTCTTCATGGACGATTTCTCCGTCTATGGAACTTCATTTGACCATTGTCTTCACAACCTTAATAAAGTTTTGCAGAGATGCGAGGAGACAAATTTGGTACTCAACTGGGAGAAGTGCCACTTTATGGTTAATGAAGGAATTGTTCTTGGTCACAAGATTTCCGAAAGGGGAATTGAAGTGGACAAAGCCAAGATCGAAGCTATTGAGAGGATGCCCTATCCAAGGGACATCAAAGGTATTCGTAGTTTTCTCGGTCATGCAGGTTTTTATAGAAGATTTATTAAAGACTTTTCTAAAACCTCGAGACCCCTCACTAATCTTCTCCATAAGGATGTTCCTTTTGCGTTTGATGAAAATTGTAAGGAAGCTTTTGAATTCCTTAAGAAAGCTTTAATAACTGCTCCTATAGTACAACCACCTGACTGGAATTTACCTTTTGAGATTATGTGTGATGCAAGTGATTTTGCTGTTGGAGATGTTTTAGGACAAAGAGTTGATAAGAAATTGAATGTTATACATTATGCTAGTAAAACCCTTGATAATGCTCAAAGAAATTATGCTACTACTGAGAAAGAATTCTTAGCTGTAGTTTTTGCTTGTGATAAGTTTAGACAGTATATTGTTGATTCCAAAGTTATTATTCATACTGATCATGCTGCCATTAAATATCTTATGACAAAGAAGGATGCCAAGCCAAGGCTTATCAGATGGGTACTCCTTCTTCAAGAATTTGATTTGCAGATTGTTGATAGGAAGGGGGAAGACAATCCGGTGGCGGACAATCTTTCAAGGATGGAAGATATACCGCACGACCCCATCCCAGTTAACGATAGTTTTCCAGACGAGCAACTTGCCGTTGTAAAAGTACAATCTCTTTCCGATCCGTGGTATGCAGATTATGCTAATTTTATTGTTGCAAAGTATTTGCCTCCAGGTCTAACATTTCAGCAAAGGAAGAAGTTCTTTCATGATTTGAGGCACTACTTTTGGGATGACCCACATCTTTTCAAAGAAGGTCCCGACGGGATAGTGAGAAGATGCATTCCGGAACATGAGCAGAAGAACATTCTCAGACGGTGTCATGATAGTCCCTATGGAGGACATCATGCCGGTGAGAGGACTGCACATAAGGTTCTTCAATCAGGTTTTTATTGGCCTACTCTCTTTAAAGATGCTAGAAATTATGTTTTAGCCTATGATAAATGTCAGAGAGTTGGTAACATTAGTAGAAGGAATGAGATGCATATGAATTACTCACTAGTGATTGAACCTTTCGATTGTTGGCGTTTTGATTTTATGGGTCCTTTTCCTTCTTCGCACAAGTACACTCACATTTTAGTAGCTGTTGATTATGTGACCAAGTGGGTTGAAGCAATCCCCACTGAAAGTGCTGATCACAAGACATCTTTGAAAATGCTTAAAGATGTAATTTTTCCTAGGTTTGGTGTACCAAGGTATCTCATGACCGATGGAGGATCACATTTCACGCACGGAGCTTTTAGAAAAGCTTTGGCTAAATACGATGTTAATCATAGAATTGCTTCACCGTATCATCCTCAAACTAGTGGGCAAGTTGAGCTCACGAATAGAGAGATTAAGTTGATCTTGCAGAAAACAGTAAACAGAAATAGGAAGGATTGGTCAAATAAATTAGGAGATGCTTTGTGGGCATATAGAACTGCTTACAAAAACCCCATGGGCATGTCCCCCTATAAGATGGTGTATGGCAAGGCTTGCCATTTGCCATTAGAGTTAGAGCATAAAGCTTTCTGGGCTGTTAGAGAGCTTAACGCTGACCCAAAATTAGCTGGTGAGAAGCGTCTCATGAACTTGACTTCTCTAGATGAATGGAGAAGTGAAGCTTACGAGAGCGCTAAAATGTTCAAAGAGAAGGTAAAAAGGCGGCATGATAGGAAGATTCTGAAACGTGAATTTAATGTTGGTGATAAAGTTTTGTTGTTTAGATCCTGTTTCAGGTTTTCTCCAGGTAAACTACTTTCCAGGTGGGAAGGACCGTTTCATATTGAAGAAGTTTATCGGTCTGGTGCAATTAAGATTAATAATTTTGAAGGCACCAAACCTCAAGTTGTGAATGGGCAAAGACTTAAACATTACATAGCAGGAGACCCTGTCGATGTTGATGTGAATATAATATACACAACAACCCACGAAGAACATGTTGCAGCCCTGTTTCAGACGCCAGCAGAAGCAGAATAAAGAAAAGGTATGTAGTACAGTAAGAAAACACCGCAAACCATCATAAAAGTTCCGTATTACGAGTTTTTGCAAAATTAGTAAAATTCCGAGTCGAAGTGGAGCCGGAGACGACCTCCAGGGAGTCCAGGAGCCCCCCTGGCGCGCCCCCCCGGGCCGCGCCGGCAGGCCGCCTGGGCACCCTGGAGCCCGTCTCCGACCCCGCTTTGGTCCGTTACATTCCTTTCTGTACATAAATTTTTCCTATATATTTGCCCGGATTGTTCCGGCAACGTATCTTGCGATTTCGCGTGTTTTCTCTTCGATCTGTTTTTGCCAGGAAATCTTTCAGCTAAATTTAGGTGCCATGGCTTCTCCAAGTTCCCCCAAGGACACGTTCGTCGTCAACGTCATCAACCCTTACCTCGCTGAGGTGAAGAAGCACCCTCAGATTGTTCGGATGGAGGACGGTGTCCTTCGTCAAGAAGATCTGAAGGGACCTATCAAGGAGGGGACCATCCAGGCCAGGCTGGAAGAAGTGGAGCAGGAAGTCTTCGAGTACAAGAAGATGATCGAGCGTGGTGTTGAAGCTAACTTTGACATCACCAACGAGCTGAAGAACTACTTCCTGAAGGAGATGTGGGAAAGAATCGCCGCGTCTGAAGACAGAATTATAGAACTCCAAGGGCAAATTAATGATCTACAAAACCAGAACTGTGAGTATGAACTAAGGTTTCTGCGCATGGGTTTGGGTGCTGAATGCAGGATTCGGGAGATGAGCCTCTCATATGAGACTTTAGCAAGATATCCATGGAAGTGTTTCGCCAAGGACTACTTGATCAACGCCAACAAGGATGATGAGTGAAATCTCCTGGGGTAATGGCATTCCCTTGGCTTGTTCCAAGCTTGGGGGAGTGCCCGGTATCTTTATCTTTACCTTTTGTCTTTTAGAGTCAAGTAGAGTCGTATCATGTCTAGGGAGGTTATTATATGAGATAGGTGTGTGCATTGAGGTCTATCGCTCCTTCGGTGAAGAATTGTATCCGTGTGTGTGGAGTCGTTTATGATGGAATATTAATGAGAAGTTTATCGGTTCCTTTTGCTGCACTCGGTATTCTCTTCACGCAATCGACCTTATATGATGATTCTTATGGGGAGTATTGACCTTATGTCAAGTATGACTATGAAACTTTATTTAATCTTGGCAAACATAGCTTTGGTCATAACAACAAGCATGATTTTCTTAAAGTATCAACATAGCCAAAACCTTTATGTTATTATGCTTGAAGTGTTATGTTGACAAGGAAGACAACTTGATGTGTTATGCTTATTTCAATGTTCATGCTTTATATTGCTTTGCATCTTAGTCATCATCATTTGTCTGCTCTCTCAAAACCTTTGCTAGCCTAACTCTGTACTAAGCGGAATTCTGCTTGTGCATCCATACCCTTAAGCCGATACCTTCCATATGAGTCCACCATACCTACCTACTCATGGTACTCCACTACCACCTCCTAAAAGTATATAATTTATGTGTTATCCTTAAAAGTTCAAAATCTTTTATTTTGTGCCTCTGTTTTAGCTCATGAGGAAGTAATAGCTAATTCATAGTCTTCTTGAGTTGGACAAGCTTCACCCCGGGATTGCATGTATAATGTGCAAACCCATAATACGAGAAGGAACTGGCAAGGAGTGCGCCCGGCTTAAAAATAATATAACAAACAAACCCTCCTTCACGCTTTGTTCATGAGAAATCAGAAAACTTTGGCAGTGATAAACAAAGGAGAATAAGAGGATGATATCGTCCTCATACGAGAGCCGTTCCTCGAAACTTGTCCAGTTCAAGAAGCAACTGAGTTATTTATTAGCATTTGTTGACAAATCATGCACCCCTCAAAACTTGTTTTCATTCTGTTTGATTTGAGGATAGCACATGAGTTTTCCCTACTACCCTAGAGCAGGGCCTATCTTTTAATTTTAAGTTGAGTCAGTTATTCCTACTCCCCTCTATTTCTCAAAGAGAGCAGACGTTTGATGTTGATAAGGATTCATTCATATAAAGCTGCATTGAGATTTGTCATATCATATCCTTGTTGACATTATCATTTGATAAGTAAGTTGTTTGTCATGCCCAGCTAAAGCAAATATCTTCCTTTGTGTTAGCACTTTCACTTCTTGCTTATTAGCATGTTATTTCAAAAAGCTTCAATTAATCCCATCAAAATATAAGAGCAAAAGTTAAAATTATTTGTTGTTCTTTGACCAAAGGACATGTTTGCCATGATATAATGAGTTTCCTTAGTCCTACTTTCGAATATAAGTGTTAACACTTTTTCATAAGAGCCTTATGAGTTGAAGATTGCTGCTGAGGATAATTGAGTTGGTAAAGAGACTATGATGCTTCTTGTCCGTATTCTATTTATCGACACTTCACTCTCTAAACTTGTGGAAGGTTTACCGAGTTCATATTCGCTTGGGGACAAGCGAGGTCTAAGCTTGGGGGTGTTGATACGTCCAAAATGCATCACTATTTTGTATCATAATTGATCCTTATTCATTGATATATTTCACGTTATGATGATGTTCTTATGTTGTTTTGGTCTATTTTACACAGTTTGCAACTTTCCAATACCGGAACAGCAGACGCAGGATTCAGCAGGAAAAAGTGGATGCTGAGTTGCTGAAGAAGAACACCTCCAAATTACCTGAAAATTGACGGGAGGTATTTTTCAGACGAATAACGAAGACACGCAAAAGGGGAGTCAGAGGGGGGCCACAGGGTGCCTAGGCGGCCTGGGGGCGCGCCCCCCTGGCCGCGCCGGGGGGGGGGCGCCTGGAGCCCCTGGCCCACCTCTGGTCGCCCCCTTTTGCATATATGTTCTCCGTTCTCCAAAAACCCTAGGCACGGGACTTTTTACGGAGTTCCGCCGCCGCTTCGAGGCGGAAACCTACAGAGAAGAAAAGGGCATCTCCGGCGGGCAGATTCCGCCGGGGAGATCACCTCCCGAAAGGGGAGATCGTCGCCATCGTCATCACCATCGTCACGGGCATCATCGAGATCATCATCAACATCATCCCCAACACCAGCACCATCTCCATCTTCATCCAAATCTCATCTTACAATTGCAACTCGTGTTGTAACTCGTACTATCTATCCTCTCTACTCCATCGGTGTTGATTACTACTTTGTGGTGAATGCTATTGAGTTTTGTTGGAGAAATATTATTATGTCCAGATTGTTTATCACATATTTATCCCCACTGATCATGATCTCTTTTATGTCTTGTGAGTAGTTACCTTAGTTCTTGAGGACATGGGGAAAGTCTTGTTGTTAGTAGTCATATGCTATTGAAGTAATATGTGTTGTTTGATATTTCAGTTGTGTTGTCATTCTTCTAGTGGTGTTGTGTGAGTTGAACACCCAACACTTCGCCTTATTAAGGACCTAGGGGAATACATTGTGTGTAAACAATGCTTATGGTGGGTTGCCGGAGTGACAGAAACCTGAACCCCAGTTCGCACGCTTTTGCATAAGGGAATAATGGATCCTCGATCGTATTGCTATGGTTAGGCTTTTGCCTTAAATTCTATCTTGTATTTGCGGATGCTTGCAAGGTGTTTAATCATAAGAGTGCATTCATCTTAGTCTAGAGAGTGCACTAGCATAGATCCACTCACTCAACACTTATCAACACATAACATAGTATCGATACGGAATATGGCGAAAGCACATGACTACCTCTCCCGTGTGTCCTCAGGAACGCTTTAGTCTTTATAAGTTCAGTTGCTAGGCCTCTCCTTTGCTAAGAAAGGATTGGGCCACTTGTTACTCTCAGTACCTTTTATATTACTCGCTTTTACTTTCCTGTTGCTTATACCGAGAAAACCCCTAAAAGTTATCTTTCAGTGCTTGCAGTAATTTCTTGCTTAGAATCGCTTATCAATACCTTCTGCTCCTCGTTGGGTTCGACACTCTTACTTATCGAAAACGCTGCAATAGGTCCCTTACGGTTGAGGGTCATCAGCGGGCGTCCGGTGCAAGTACGGCGTGGCCAGCCTCTCGTGCAAGTACGGCACTAAGGGCCTTTGCCCACTCCTGGCGAGGAATGGGGGTACTGCCGAGACGTATACCCAGCTGCGACGCAGTGTCAACAGTAGGCATGCGCCGATGGATCCGCTCTTGATGTGCGGCGCGTCACGCCTCTAGCTCTGCGGCGCTCCAACGGTCTCGCCGTGCGGCGAGCCGCAGCCTATTGGCGCGGACGCGTCTAGCTTGCTCTGTGGCGCGCCATCGATCATGTTGTGCGGCGAGCTGCAGCCTGTTGGCTCTGACATGCTTATCTTGATCCGCGACGGTCAAGCACCATGCCCCAAAGGTCTGCTCAACCCCGGCGATGACGTGCATCATGGCGTCGTCCATCACGTTGCTGGGGAGCACCTCGGCCTCGACGGGCCGTGGCGCCTGCTCGTTTTCCTCGTCGATGAGGTTGATGGCAGAGGCGGCGCTTTGGTGGGTTGGCATACTTGGAAAAGGTGGATGTGCTATAGGCTGCCCTTGTCTCCTCCGAGCATCGCGCGCCGCCTTGGTTTATGCGCAATATCGCTGGGTGGCGGGAAACATGTGAGGAAATGGCTGGAAACGGTGGCGTGTTTACAAAACGCCATCAATTAATGGAAACTTAGCATAGAAGGAACATCAAGCTAGCACAAGAAGTAGATGATGATCAGATGAAGACGGACCACACTAGGGAACACGTCGGTGATGAATTCATCAATCACAAAAGGTTGAATACTAGCAAGCGTTTGCCCACAACACACACGGCTTATTCCATCACAAACATGTCGGATGGATCAACTGTATGCCACGTATCGCACATTGTCAAAAAGTAATGCGGCAGACCTTCTTTAATATGTGTTTTTTTTTCAAAACAAGGACTTTGAGGTTAATTCCACCCCACAACACACACGGCTTATTCCATCACAAATAGGTCGGATGGATCAAGTGTATGCCACGTATCGCACATTCTTAAAAAGTAATGAGGTAGACCTTCTTTAACATGTGTTAAAAAAATTCAAAACAAGGACTTTGAGGTCAATTCCAATGATGGGATGTATCATAAATGTCCTTAATGGACCTTTAAGATACATCCAATCAATGGGATTAACATCAAGGCAATTCCCATCCGGTCACCCATCTCATGGCTGCTCCAGCCTGAGCACAATTAACTTGTGAGTTCTCTTAGATGAGCTATTGGTGGAACAGCTAGTCCTTGCTGATATAGGATGCCGTCTTCGCATCCTTATGGAATACCCGGGTGACCGCCCGCCTCCTAATGGCCAATAAATGTTGTGTAGACAGAGCATATCACATATGTCTTATTAGAAGCAATCATTTGTGTTATTATCTGTCTTCGTACACATTTCTGTTTACAGACCTGTTTGTCGCGTATCACACACATATTGTTATATTGAACCATTTCTATTCTCTTGTCTCAACGCAAACAGTTCATCCGAGTGAACCGCATGTTGTATATTGCACACACCTTGATCTGGCTGACCGTTTCTTTCATGTTGCCTAATCACAAACAGTTCATCCGAGCGAACCATATGCTATATATCACACACACCTTCATTTGGCTGCCCGTTTCTTTTGTTCCTCCGTATCGCAAATAGATAACTGAACTGAACCGTATGCCCTGCATTGCACACACAACTAAAATCTGAACCGTGTTTGATGCATCCTCCATCACAAACGTTTTGTACCATTTTGACGGTTTTTTACACCGCCGTTTGCGATTATGGCATCGCACACAGTTTCGTCGAAGGGTATCGTAGTGTCGCGTTAGCAACATCCTGCAGTAGTGTAGTTAGACCGACAGATCGGTTTTTCTTTTATTAAAGCGCTTGTGCGCGGTTTAGTTACTTTACGATTGGGCGTTGTTTAGTTACCGAACCCCCAACGCCTAGCCCCATAGCAGTAGGCCACGTAGCACTTGCCCATTCTGTTTATTTTTATTTTCGTTTCTATTTTAAAAAATAGAATAATTCTGTTTTTAGAAAATCAATATCTTTTAGGTTTTAAGTCCAAATTGAGTGTTTCTTTTTTCTGTAGTTTTATAATTTTATAAAGTTTCCATTGGTGCACTTGGATTTCAAATTTGAGTAATTTAAATTCGAATTTAATGAATTTTGTACAAATCACTAATTTGGCCGTATCTTGAGTTTTATAAAATATTTTTGATCAATTTTTTTGCTACTGATTTGTTATTGTTTTGTCTATCCAATAGAATATAGTGATTTATTTATTTTGTCTATTTTAAATTAGTCTTATTGCAAAAACAATATTGTTTTGCCTATGTAGTTGTTTTTGTCATATAGTTAGTGTTTTTAATTATTTTTAGTTAATAGTTTTTGTAACTTTTTACATGTTGTTATATATTTCTGTTAGACTAGAGTAGATACTTTTTTGTAGTTATTTATTAGTGTTTAGATACTATTTTTTTTTCTTTATAGTTATTTAGTTATAAAATTAAAGAAAATAGAATAGTTCTATTAGTTACAAAAGTATTACTTTTTGCCACTTCAATATATGTTGTTATTGGTTCTGTTTAGGAATTAATTAGTTTTCATAATTATTTTAGTAATGTTTACTATCGTCTTAGTGTTTTGCTAGTTGTTAGAGTTTTTCTAGTGTTAACTAGATAGTTACAATAGTCGTTATACTAGTTCTTTTGCTAGTAAGTGCTTTAGTAAATTATTTTCTGTTGTTTCATTAGAATTATATTTTCTTTGATATAAAAAAGTTATTAGAGTAATTGAATGTGATATGAGAGTATTGACTGCCATTGTGTGAGTTGGTTTCTCCCTATTTTTCCTTAAATTTTCTTTCGGTTTCTATTTGGTTTTCTTATGGATTTCTTTATTACTTTTATTTGTTGATTTTATTTTGAGTGTTAGAATTTTCCTGCTAGTATGTTTGCTTATATGAATGCTATGATTGTTTAATATATATTTACATCGGAGTGACGGATAGTATCAAGTTATTACTGAGAGTGTTATAGTCTTCACCGAGTAATACCAGGCAAGTTCACTTTGACCATGCTTTTCATACCTAAATTTTATTTGCATGTAGTGTCACCCCTTCAACATTTTCCTCGAGTAGTGTCATTGGATCCTTGTAGTTGAGTAGAATGCATGAGGTAGGAACCCATCTCCATGTTACTAAGACCGGGACATTGTTTAGTTCTAATGCTACGCTATAGTAGACGGGGTTTGATATGAGTGCGCGGGAGTGGTGGGAGAATGGATGACTCTATGTCAAGGAAGACAACTCCATGATGGCATCTGCAAGGACTGCATCTTTAGGACCTCAAGACTTCAAGACTCGAAACAAGAATCCAATACACACTACTGGGTGAAGGAGGGTTTAGATGGGCACCCTGGAGCAACCAGTGGATGACTTGGGATTCATGGAGAAGCGCCATGACATCTTGCGGAAAGCTTCACCCAAACTCATAGATACGGAAGAATACTTCATGCCTAGAAGCTTTCCTGTGCAACCGCAAGTCATTATGGGCTCTGGCTTGGTTGACCCTAGTTGTTACTCTGGCTAGGACGGTGCTAGAAGATGTAGAAATATAGTAGGATTGGATGAGCACCAGACGGTGGTCAAAGAAGCTCTTCGGAAGGCCATGTTTCAGTCATCTTGTTACCAAACACCCTGAAGTGCGAGAACGCAAAAAGAGGGATCGAATCATGCGGGTAAAGTGTACAAACCTCTGCAGAGGATTACAACCTAATCAATTAGCCATGTTCCCGATTACGGATAACTTGAGCCTCTGGACCTGGATATATCTCGGAACTCTCAACACTAGACTGATAATTAGTTGAGAGCCACTTATTGTTATTACGGGCTATGAGACATCGGTTGGTGGAACCATGTCATAGTCGATAACTCTGTAGTGAGGACTCCTGATATTCCTTTGTTGTGGGGAAAATAAAACCAGATTTTATGCAAAACTCAGACAGAGAGCCACAAAGCCATATTGCATATAGAATAGTTTTATCATCTGCTTTCTCTTATTGTGATCTTGCCGGTACATTCATTGTACTGACCTACACGGCTACAACGTATCATGTTGCAGGATTATTTCTACGATGAGTGAGTTCCGTTGTAGGCTTACGGTCTACACTCAACCTGCCAATGGAGTTGATGGGACTCCACACCTGATTGATTGTTTCCGCTGAGACTTATCAGGTATATATCAGTTTACGTTAATTTATACATGTGATTACACTTTGATATATACACTGATGTGTTGTGTGTGCCAGCATACCGATCCAGCGATGGCACAGATACACAGAGGCTTGATCGTTTGAGGTCGGGTCGTTACAGAGATGGTATCAGAGCACATGTTGCCTGTAGGACGTGACCCTAGAAATCAGAAAGCCCCTAGCACATGATATCTTTAAAACTTTGTTTTCAAAAAGACCCTTACTTCTCATCTTTTCTGGTTTTATCAAGTAGTCCCTCTTACCTCAAATAGTTAGAATATACCCTTTCCCTTTGACCATCCGGAGGATCAGCTGAAGCCACTCCAAGAAGGATCCGATATCAGACAACTGATGACCACTTCGGAGTAAAGAGGATTTCAGCATCCATTAGAAGCGTTAAAGCTACAAGAGTTGAATACTCCGAAGACTTGTAAAATTTGAAGACTTCGAAGATTTATTTGACCTTTAGAAGACCAAACCCCTTTTATATACTTACATTAGATGCGATGATTTGTGAGTTGTCATTGTTTGATGTTTTTTTGACAGCCACAAAATAAAACCTGTTTTTTAAAAAAATTGTTTGTATTGTTTGTATCTCTCTCATCTCCCTTATCTCACCCCAAAACCCTTGGATCCAATAGATGATGAATGAAGAAGGACTGGTATTCTCTGGACGGATGACTCATCTAGAGGTAGAGCTGTGGATTCAGAACATGGGGGATCACCTCAGGAAAAATTCGATTGCAAGGAAGTATGAGGTTCAATACGCTCTTCGGTACTTTACAGGAAGTGCTACAACCTGGTGGAAGATGCATCAAGCCATACAAGGTTATAATGGCGCAAAAATCTAGGAGGAATTCAAGACAACAATACTAAGATCTCATCTTATCCAAAAGCCCCATGACCTAAAGTGAAGAAACCTTGTGCCTACAAGATTTGTGGAGAAATAGGACACACCCAAGAGGAACACAATGAAGGATGCCCTCATTGTGAGGAAAATCACCCAGCCGAAAAATGCCCCACTAGGCAGGTGACTTGTTTCTTGTGTGAAGGGACTATGCACTACCCTGCTTAGTGTCATATTTACCCCAAGGTACAAGAAGTTACGAAGCAGCAGAAAGAAGCCCAAAGTGAAAGTTTAGAAGAACATGTGATGAAGGAACTTGTTGAAGACCCTGATGAAGGCCTAATCAGGTTTTACTCCAACTCTTGCTATTCATGTGGAGAAGAAGGACATTATTCCCAGTATTGCACAAAGGAAAGAGAAGAGTATCCCGGAGACTTCCCAACAGCAGAAGTGAAGTTTGACCCTCGAGAAATAGAAGCTCTGATCATTACGATGAAATCCGGGAAGAGAAAATGAAGGCATCCCCAGAACAACCCAATTTATGCAGAAAAGGAGCTGAGTAATATCACATGTTTCACGTGCAAGGATTTAGGTCATTATGCTGGTAAATGTCCAGAAAAGAAGCTAAAAATCCAAGGAGCCTACTTAATCACAAAGAAGTCTCAAGACATCTCGAAAGTCATTTGTTTTCGCTACAAGGAAGCAAGACATTTTTCTAGGGAATGTTCAAATCAGATGAAAGCTAGAGCTAAGTAGTTGAGATTTTGATATGGATAATAAGAGTAGTAGAAATCAAATTTATTTTCATGGGTACTATGAGTTGAGTTATGTAATGGGTGATCAGAGATTGTAATGAATTCACGATATCAATAAAGTTAATGTCTCATGATTTCATATGTTGAATTTTATGAGTTGTTACTCTATGAACAAAGATTTTGACCACTTTCGAGGAGATGAGAAATATGGTCTACAGATGGATCTATGGATTACATTTTAAGGGTGGTAGTACCATGTGAGGACATTTGACCCATGGAAAGGATAACGATATTCCACGAAGGGGAGTTTGGACTAAATGGGTAGTTTTGATCTTGATATGATGGATATGAAGAAAGGAAGTACTAGTGGAATTATAGTAGGTGTAATGTTGGAATATGGAACAACTGTAACTCCGAGGATGAGTTAAAGGTATGCAGGTGTTGAAGTGGGTCCATAACCTACAGGCCCAGGAATTAATAAGGATCAAGTACTCCCTGGAAGAAGAAATTTCGGAAGAAGTTGTGATTTGATCACCAGACGTTTCTTACGAGGATACGAAAACCCGATAGTTGTGAAGAACGATAGATTTTTTGTTTAGCTTGCAAAAGCAATGGTTATATCCGAACTCAGTTTGTCGACAAGAGAAATTATGCAATGCTTGTGAGAATGCCCCAGTGTTAGAAATGCGAGATTTGCTAAACCTTATACAGGGTAACGATTTGGGTGTGGAATGGATTGATCACCATGCCCACATACTCTTATCATTCGCTCTTGCTATTTGGAATGGTAAAATCTGAGTAACTTACCCATAGTCAAGAGATGACGATCGTGCCAATCGTAGGATACACGGTGAGATCCAACCCCGGCCATTTGAGAAACCATGAATTGTTGACCACCATGAGATATCGATGGTGTATAGAATTGGCGACAGACCTATCAGATACGAAGACCCAATATCAGAAGAATCTTACCATGATGTAAGGACTCGGTATTTTGAGAAAAGGGGTTATGCCCTTACCAGAAGGGCACTCGTGGAAGAGTTATCCCGGAGAATATGAGAAGACCGACACCATCAACTCTAAGGATGGATTACACGAGTTATGGTCGGAACCATAGCCTTGCTTTTATGTGTGGTAGCACCCCAAATTTTTCCGACCAATGGATTTGCTAAGTGACCCAAACCCTATCCTTTTCTTGCTAGCCTCTTCGAATCTTGAGGACGAGATTCATTTCAAGTGTGGTAGGTTTGTAACATCCCAAAATTCTAAATTTTTGGAATCTTATATTAAATAAATATTTTTTGATTGTTTGTTTGATTGTGGTGTGATTGCTTGTGTGAAACCGAGTGAAATTTGAAACTTTTTGAAAGTTGAATGAGAGGGAATGAAATGACTTTCACTTTGAATTCTGATCTCCATGAATTCATTATTTTTTTCAAAATGCAAAACCCTAGAGTGAATATGACATGAGTTCTTCCATTTAAAATGAAAATGGTTTTTGAAAATATTTAAATATCATTTGCAAATAATTCAAACCAGAAACTTTATGCAACTCAATTATTTTCATGAGAGAAGATGGAATGACTTCTTCAAATTATGGGAAACTAGTATCAACCCGTGCATCGGCACGGGCTAGTATAATTTTTAGTAACACATTAATATAAAAGACATGCAACTTTATATTTGGTTGAGCAAATGCTTCTGAAAATTAATACTGGCAACTTCTAATTTGTTTATGGTCATTGGTGGACGAAAAGATGTTAAGTTCCAAATTAGATACTTTCATTACATCGATACGTGGTTTTGAACTACCTTCGTTCTAAAACCCCATAACTTTTTCATCTTAGAGTGGATGCAGTCTTGAAGTTGTAACTTGGACCACTGTTTTCATATGTATGTATGTATTATTATTTTTAAACTATTTGTAAATTAAAATTATTCTATTTTGAGCTAAAATCTAAATAGTTTTAAAAAATATAAATCTTATTAATTTGTCATGTTCTTATTTTTTTGTTGAACAAATTGGATGGACTTCAAAATTACATTTTATTATTATATACAATGTGTAAGCCACGACCCTTCCAATTTCTTCCCACCAAGTAAATCGATGTATTGTAGCTCTGATCCCTAGCTACAAACAGAGATTCCTCCTTGCAACTAAGGAATTGGTTTGCAATCTAAAAATTGATCAAAATAACCCATTACTCAATATAATTGTCTTACTGTGGAATAATATTAATTATGGTACTTTTATTAAAGTCAGTCTACTGATGTGGTTGTACATGAAGCATGGATTCATCATAGGTAGTATCAACATCATGGTTACAGAATCTTTTGTGCAAAAGGATGCTGAGACGTGAACTGTTAGTTCCACATGGGAAATATGAAGAGATGATATCAGGTGAAAGGCACCAAGCACATTCCTCGTCTCAAGCAAACTTTGTGTACGTACATAGTTGTGGCATGGGTCGGCACTGCTAGTGCAACAATTAGAAGGTGCTTATTGGGCATACTTTTATGAAGCTAGATATTTATGCAGTACGGTAAGCTTGCGCTTACTTTGTTCACTGGGTTGCATGTTAGAAAATCAGGGAAGGAAAAGAAAACAGGGTGATGGTCTCCACGACAAATGTATGACTGAATGCTTTTCCCTAAGCACGATAAACTTCACACATGAAAATATTGGATCCCTCAAAGCATAGCTGGAGTAAAAGGAAAAGTTCCTAAAAAAGGAAAAGTAACACCACAACCACCACATGATTTCACCATTCTGTTATCAACTTGTAATCATTGACTAACATAGGAAAGCAACAGTCAAACTATATAGGACACCACTTTTATCACTGCCAGGATGAATATGGAAATCTTACATGTCTCGTGATGCCGAGATAGAACTGAGATTGTGTGTACAACAATTCAAGTACTATGGATCGCATGTACATACATGTCACCATACACATACATATATATAACTGGAAAGAAAGAACATTACCTTGCTACCTCTTGAGCTTGCGTTGTATTCCCTCGAAGAGGAAAGGGAGATGCAGCACAATAGCGTAAGTATTTCCCTCAGCTTTTGAGAACCAAGGTATCAATCCAGTAGGAGACCACGCGCCAGTCCCTCGCACCTGCACAAACAAATAAGAACTTCGTAGCCAACGCGATAAGGGGTTGTCAATCCCTTTACGGTCACTTACGAGAGTGAGATCTGATAGAGATGATAATTATATTTTTGGTATAGAAACAGAAAGTAAAGAAAGCAAATAAACAACGGCAATAGAAATTGGCTAGTTGACGCAAAAGTAATATGATAAACATAGACCCGGGGGCCATAGTTTTCTCTAGTGGCTTCTCTCATGATAGCGGTATTCTACGACGGGTAAACAAATTACTGTCGAGCAATTGATAGAAAAGAGAATAATTATGAGACTATCTAGGCATGATCATTGTATATAGGCATCACGTCCGAGACAAGTAGACCGACTCATGCCTGCATCTACTCCTATTACTCCACACATCGACCGCTATCGAGCATGCATCTAGTGTATGGGGTTCATATGAACAGAGTAACACCTTAAGAAAGATGACATGATGTAGAGGAATAAACTCAAGCAATATGATGAAAACCCCATCTTTTTATCCTCGATGGCAATAATACAATATGTGCCTTGCTACCCCTACTATCACTAGGAAAGGACACCGCAAGATTGCACCCAAAGCCAAGCACTTCTCCCATTGCAAGAACTACAGATCTAGTGGTCCAAACCAAACCAATAATTCGAAGAGACTTGCAAGGATATTATGAGCACACATAAAAAGTTCAGAGAAGAACCAAATATCTTTCATAGATAACCTGGATCATAAACTCACAATTCATCGGATCTCGACAAACACACCACAAAAAGAGATTACATTGAATAGATCTCCTCGAAGACCGAGGAGAACTTTGTATTGAGATCCTGTGAGAGAGAGAAGAAGCCATCTAGATACTAGCTATGGACTCAAAGGTCTGTGGTAAACTACTCACAACTCATGGTGAGGGCGATGATGATGATGATGAAGGCCTCCGTGATGGATCCCCCTCCCGGAACAGGCTCCAAGATGGGATCTCCACGGGAACAGCAGCTACTGCGGTGGAATTAGGGTTTCCTCTCTGCGTATGGAGTTTCTGGGGTACGTAGGTATATATAGGAAGAAGGGGGGCGCCGGGGGCCACACGGGCTGCCCTCGAGGCAGGGGGGAAGGGGGGCGCGCCCCCCACCCTCGAGGGCGGCCCCTCTGTCCCCTGGCTTGGCCCCAAAGTCTTTCGTGCGTGATTTCCTCCAAAAATATCTCTCGCGAAGGTTTCATTCCGTTTGGACTCCGTTTGATATTCCTTTTCTGCAAAACCCTGAAACAGGCAAAAAACATCAATCTGGACTGGGCCTTTGGGTTAGTAGGTTAGTCCCAAAAATGATATAAAAGTGAATGATAAAGCCCATTAAACATCCAAGACTTCATAAATAATAGCATGGAACAATAAAGAATTATAGATACGTTGGTGACGTATCAAGCATCCCCAAGCTTAATTCCTGCTCGTCCTCGAGTAGGTAAATGATAAAGAAAGAATTTTTGATGTGGAATGCTAACCAATATATTTTTTCAATGTAATTCTCTTAATTGTGGCATGAATGTTCAGATCTGAAAGATTCAAGATAAAAGTCTATATTGACATAAGAAATAACAATACTTCAAGCAATACTAACAAAGCAATCATGTCTTATCAAAATACTATGGCTAAAGAAAGTTATTCCTACAAAATCATATAGTGTTGGCTATGCTCCCTTGTTATCACACTAAATATTCATATTATGCACAACCCCTATTTCAGCCAAGCATTTGTTTTCATGCTCTATCTTTTCAAACCTTTTAACTTTCACGCAATACATGAGCGTGAGCCATGGATATAGCACTATGGGTGGAATAGAGGTGGTTGTGGAGAAGACAAAAAGAGGGAGATAGTCTAACATCGACTAGGCGTATCAACGGGCTATGGAGATGCCCATCAATAGATATCAATGTGAGTGAGTAGGAATTGCCATGCAACAGATGCACTAGAGCTAAATATGAATGAAAGCTCAACAAAAGAAACTAGTGGGTGTGCATCCAACTTGCTTGTTCACGAAGACCTAGGGCATTTGAGGAAGCCCATCGTTGCAATATACAAGCCAAGTTCTATAATGAAAATTCCCACTAGTATATGAAAGTGAAGCATGAGACTCTCTACAATGAAGAACATGGTGCTACTTTGAAGCACAAGTGTGGAAAAAGATAGTAGAAATTGTCCCTTTTTTCTTTCCCCCTTTTTTTTCTTTTTTCTTTTTTTTCTTTTTTTGGGCCTTTCTTTTTTTCTTTGGCCTTTTTCTTTCTTTTTTTGGAGGGGATTTATAGATTCAGCCTTTCCTCCCATGGGACAATGCTCTAATAATGATGATCATCACACTTTCATTACAACACGATATTACAACTAGATACTACAACAACAAAGTATGACTCTACATGAATGCCTCCGACGGTGTACCGGTATGTCCAATGAAACAAGAGTGACATGTATACAAATTATGCATGGTGGCCTTGCCACAAATACGATGTCAACTACATGATCATGCATGGCAATATGACAATATGATGCGTGTCATATAAACGGAACGGTGGAAAGTTGCATGGCAATATATCTCGGAATGGCTATGGAAATGCCATGATAGGTAGGTATGGTGGCTGTTTTGAGGAACAATATGGTGGCTGTTTTGAGGAAGGATATATAGTGGGTTTATGGCACCGACGAAAGTTGCGCGGTACAAGAGATGCTAGCAATGGTGGAAGGGTGAGAGTGCGTATGATCCATGGACTCAACATTAGTCATAAGAACTCATATACTTATTGCAAAAATTTACGAGTCATCAAAACAAAGCAATCAACGCATGCTCCTAGGGGGGAGGTTGGTAGAAGTTAACCATCGTGCGCCCCCGACCTCCACACAAAGGTTGACACTCTACAAATACCTCATGCTTTAACTTAGTCACACAACGGTTCACCATACGTGCATGCTACGGGAATCACTAACCTTAACACAAAAATTTCTCAATTTCATAATCACTCCACTAGCATGACTTTAATATCACTACCCTCATGTCTCAAAACAACTATCAAGCATCCAACATCTCTTTCTATTCAATGCACTTGATGTGAAGATTTTTACTACATTGACATTGGATGTTTATCATGTGAAGACTAGTTTCTTTAGCCTAAACACTTTACCATGCTGTTTTAATAGACTCTCAAATAGATCTAAGTGAAGCATGAGAGTTCAACAATTTCTACAAAATATTACCACCACCATGCTCTAAAAGATATAAGTGAAGCACTAGAGCAAAAACTATTCAACTCAAAAAATATAAGCGAAGCACATAGAGTGTTCTAATAATTTCTAGGCCATATTTAACTCTCTCAAATAGGTGTGTCCAGAAAGGATGATTGTGGCAAACTAACAAGCAAAGACTCAAATTATACAAGACGCTCCAAGCAAAACACATAGCATGTTGCGAATAAAAATATAGCTCCAAGTATAGTTACCGATGGATGAAGACGAAAGAGGGGATGCCTTCCCGGGGCATCCCCAAGCTTAGGATTTTTGATTATCTTGAATTTACTTGGAGTGCCATGGGCACCCCCAAGCTTGGGCCTTTGCTACTCCTTGTTCCATAGTCCATCAAAGCAATACTCAAAAGTTGAAAACTTCACAACACAAAACTTAAAAAAAAATTCTCGTGAGCTCCGTTAGTAAGAGAAAGCAAACCACCACTCAAAGATACAGCAAGGAATTCATTCATTGTTTATATTGGTTTTAAACCTACTGTACTCCAAGTTTTCTATGTTTCATATCCTCCAATATTACACATAGATGCATCGGAATAAGCAAACAACACACGAAAAACAGAATCTGCAAAAAACAGAACAGTCTGTAGTAATCTGCTGGGTTCGCCTACTTCTGGAAGTCCAAAAAATTAAAACTAAATTGATAAATTTGCGAAATTTGTCTACCAAACAGCAGCAAAAAGAATCAACTAAAAAGCACGCTTCAGTAAAATCTGAAGACTACTTTAGCTAACGCTAACGATTCTGTTTTTCACAGCAAGATCAAATAAACTTCACACAAGTTTTACCAAAGGTTCTACTTAGCACAAACACTAACCAAAACATGAAAACATATCTAATCAGAGGCTAGATGAAACATTTATTCCCTAACAACAACAAAAGCAAAAAACATAAAAGTGGGTTGCCTCCCAACAAGCGCTATCGTTTTATGCCCCTAGCTAGGCACGATACAAGATAGATCTAGGTATTGCCATCTTTCTAAGGCAATCTATAAGTGGCTCTCATGATAGATTCATATGGTAATTTGATTTTTTTTCTAGGAAAGTGTTCCATGCCTTTCCTTAACGGAAATTGGAATCTAATATTTCCTTCCTTCATATCAATAATTGCACCAATCGTTCTAAGGAAAGGTCTACCAAGAATAATAGGACATGAAGGATTGCAATCTATATCAAGAACAATGAAATCTACGGGCACATAATTCCTATTGGCAACAATAAGAACATCACTAATTCTTCCCATAGGTTTCTTAATAGTGGAATCCGCAAGATGCAAATTTAAAAAACAATCATCAAGCTCATGGAAACCTAGCAAATCACACAAAGTTTTTGGGATAGTGGAGACACTTGCACCCAAATCACACAAAGCATAGCATTCATGATCTTTTATTTTTATCTTTATAGTAGGTTCCCGTTCATCATAAAGCTTTCTAGGTATAGAAACTTCGAACTCAAGTTTTTCTTCATAAGATTGCATCAAAGCATCAATTATATGTTTAGTGAAAGCTTTATTTTGACTATAAGCATATGGAGAATTTAGCACGGATTGCAACAAAGAAATACAATCAATCACAGAGCAATTATCATAATTGAATCCCTAGAAATCCAAAGTAGTGAGTTCATCACTATGCAAAGTTTTAATCTCTTCAATCCCACTTTTAGCAATTTTAGCATCAAGATCTAAAAACTCCGAAACATTGGGGCACCTTAAAGCAGACTCATCTCCAATCCTATTCTCATCAAGATTAATACTAGCAAACAAGGATCTAATAGGAGACACATCAATAACTTTCAGATCTTCATCTTTATTTTCACGATAACTAGAAGAACATGATTTAATATAATCTTCTCTTTTCGCATGCATTCTAGCGGTTCTTTCTTTGCATTCATTAATGGAAATTCTCATGGCTTTGAGAGACTCATTGATATCATGCTTAGGTGGGATAGATCTAAGTTTCAAAGAATCAACATCAAGAGTAATTCTATCCACACTTCTAGCCAATTCATCAACTTTAAGCAATTTCTCTTCAAGCATAGCATTGAAATTCTTTTGCGAGATCATAAACTCCTTAACACTTGTTTCAAATTTCGAAGGCATCTTTCCATAAGAGTTTTTGTAGGAATTACCAAAATTATTAGAGGAATTACTAGGAAAAGGCCTAGGATTAAAATTACCTCTATAAGCATTCTTACCAAAATTATTCCTACCAACAAAATTCACATCCAAAGATTCATTGTTATTCTCAATCAAAGTGGACAAAGGCATGTCATTAGGATCAGAAGAAGCACTCTTAGCAGCAAACAATTTCATAAGTTCATCCATCTTTCCACTCAAAAGACTAATTTCTTCGATAGCATGCACTTTTTTACTAGTAGATCTTTCGGTGTGCCATTGAGAATAATTAACCATAATATTATCTAGGAGTTTGGTAGCTTCTCCTAAGGTAGTTTCCATGAAAGTGCCTCCGGCGGCCGAATCTAAAAGATTTCTAGAAGCAAAATTCAAGCCATCATAAAAGTTCTGAATAATCATCCATAGATTCAAACCATGTGTAAAACAATTACGTATCATTAATTTCATTCTCTCCCAAGCTTGTGCAACATGCTCATGATCTAGTTGCTTAAAATTCATAATATCGTTTCTAAGAGAGATGATCTTAGAAGGAGGGAAATACTTAGAGATAAAAGCATCTTTGCACTTATTCCACAAATCAATAGTATTTCTAAGGAAAAAGGAGAACCAAGCTTTAGCACGATCTCTAAGTGAAAAGGGAAATAACTTCAATTTAACAATATCGTTATCCGTATCCGTTTTCTTTTGCATATCACACAAATCAACATAGTTGTTTAGATGGGTAGCGGCATCTTCACTAGGAAGGCCGGAGAATTGATCTTTCATGACAATATTCAACAAAGCAGCATTGATCTCACAAGATTCAGCATCGGTAATAGGAGCAATCGGAGTGCAAATAAAATCATTGTCGTTGGTATTGGAAAAGTCACACAATTTGGTATTGTTCTGAGCCATAGTGACAAGCAAGCAATCCAACACACACAGGCAAACAAGAAGCAAGCGAACGAAAAACACACGGCGGAAGAAGGGCAAATAAAACGGCAAAGGTGAAGTGGGGGAGAGGAAAACGAGAGGCAAATAAATGTAATGCGAAGGATAAGGGTTTCTGATAGGTACTTGGTATATGACTTTTGCGTAAGCCTCCCCGGCAACGGCGCCAGAAATTCTTCTTGCTACCTCTTGAGCTTGCGTTGTATTCCCTCGAAGAGGAAAGGGAGATGCAGCGCAGTAGCAGAAGTATTTCTCTCAGTTTTTGAGAACCAAGGTATCAATCCAGTAGGAGACCACGCGCCTGTCCCTCGCACCTGCACAAACAAATAAGAACTTCGCAGCCAACGCGATAAGGGGTTGTCAATCCCTTTATGGTCACTTATGAGAGTGAGATCTGATAGAGATGATAATTATATTGTATTTTTGGTATAGAAACATAAAGTAAATAAAGCAAATAAACAACGGCACCAGAAATTGACTAGTTGACGCGAAAGTAATATGATAAAGATAGACCCGGGGGCCATAGTTTTCTCTAGTGGCTTTTCTCATGATAGAGGTATTCTACGGCGGGTAAACAAATTGCCGTCGAGCAATTGATAGAAAAGCGAATAATTATGAGACTATCTAGGCATGATCATTGTATATAGGCATCACGTCCGAGACAAGTAGACTGACTCCTGCCTGCATCTACTACTATTACTCCACACATCGACCGTTATCCAGCATGCATCTAGTGTATTGATTTCATACGAACAGAGTAACGCCTTAAGAAAGATGACATGATGTAGAGGGATAAACTCAAGCAATATGATGAAAACCCCATCTTTTTATCCTCGATGGCAACAATACAATACGTGCCTTGCTGCACCTACTGTCACTAGGGAAAGGACACCGCAAGATTGAACCCAAAGCCAAGCACTTCTCCCATTGCAAGAACTATAGATCTAGTGGGCCAAACCAAACCAATACTTCTAAGAGACTTGCAAGGATATTATGAGCACAGATAAAAATTTCAGAGAATAACCAAATATCTTTCATAGATAACCTTGATCATAAACTCACAATTCATCGGATCTCGACAAACACATCAAAAAAAGAGATTACATCGAATAGATCTCCTCGAAGACCGAGGAGAAGTTTGTATTGAGATCCAGAGAGAGAGAGAGAAGAAGCCATCTGGATACTAGCTATGGACCCGAAGGTCTGTGGTAAACTACTCACAACTCATGGTGAGGGCGATGATGATGATGATGAAGGCCTCCATGATGGATCCCCTCCCGGAACAGGCTCCAAGATGGGATCTCCACGGGAACAGCAGCTACGGCGGTGGAATTAGGGTTTTCTCTCTGCGTATGGAGTTTCTGGGGTACGTAGGTATATATAGAAAGAAGGGGGGCACCGGGGGCCACACGGGCTGCCCTCGAGGCAGGGGGGCGCGCCCTGGGAAGGGGGGCGCGCCCCCCACCCTCGAGGGTGGCCCCTCTATCCCCTGGCTTGGCCCCGAAGTCTTTCGTGCGTGATTTCCTCCAAAAATATCTCTTGCGAAGGTTTCATTCCGTTTGGAATCCGTTTGATATTCCTTTTCTGCAAAACCCTGAAATAGGCAAAAAAACAACAATTTGGACTGGGCCTTTGGGTTAGTAGGTTAGTCCCAAAAATGATATAAAAGTGAATGATAAAGCCCATTAAACATGCAAGACTTCATAAATAATAGCATGGAACAATAAAAAATTATAGATACGTTGGAGACGTATCATACCTCCAATCCTTAACTTCTTGTTCGTGGTGGTTTGGCAACAACCCTTTATCAAAACAAAAGTTACTACAGAATTTCAACAACAGCAACACCTGAAATCTCAAGTAGATATTATAATCTTTTCTCAAGTATTTTCATGCTCAACACAAATAGTCTGTGCATCTTATTGGTGCTTTGTAGAGTAGCACATACTTTGTCTTGTTTTTTTTGCGGGAAACATACTTTATCTTGTTACTACTGACTGCACACTGTTCGCTCCAACAAACAAATTTACCACAGAACTACGGCATGTGTATAGATTCTCCTCAATCTTTAACTTATATCTTTTGTAGTTAAATAACATGTTTGCTCTGGCAGACATTATTCACGCATCTACATTAAAAATGAGGAAATATATATATATATATAGTTTGAGAACACACAACAGTAGATATAAGATGCTTTTCAGTGAACTTGTAGATGGAACTAAGAAGAAGCTACAAGATTAAACATAATGCTACAATATGGAAACGTGAATCATCAGAACATGAGTAGGAAAGAGATATCCCTGACACAATTACTTAATGCACTACAATCACCTTATGTAGGCTATGCTCATAATCTACCGGTTGCAGCAAAAATTAGTTGGGCCACTACGAATGGGAGCCGATTAGGAGAGAAGCCTTCCTTGCAACAATGGGAATGAAGATCCTCGTGGAGAAACACGTGGATACTGCCAGTACTCAAATATGCATCTGGAAGCTTGAATATGTTAAAAATCATTGTTGTTTCATCATGATGAGAAAAAAGCAGCATAGATGAACCTAGTACATACATTGATGTTCTCAGAATTGAGGATGGGTCGGTGACTATGGTTGTTTCTATGCCGGACAATTCATATGTGTGTGGAGTCGTCATTTGAGATTATGTATTCAGTATTGATCACGTTTACCTTCATGTGTATAAATCATGGGCTAGATCGATGATTGTTCAGATCGCCTAACCGCTTCATCGTTCTCGAATTCTTGATGAACCATGAGAAAATTGATGGAATCAACATCGCCTTACGCTTTTCTAATTTCTCTATGGAGATACTAAACGGTGCAGACCACCGTGACCACTACATGGGCGGCGGCATTGGCAACACTTACAATAATTTTGTTTCCTGCACCAATTCCAGATCTTGGACAATGAAGATACACATCCTGTGATTGAAAAATAATTCAGACATAACGGAACAAAAGGAAATAAAGATTGAATCTCGTGTATCCTATATTATTCAGCCATCTTATATTTACTAATCGTTGAAGACTTAGATAGAACACAGTAGAAGATACTTACCTAGATTTCTCAAACGGATCTGTTATTGCTTTAGTGGAACTGGCAGATGGCTTGAGTACGTGAGGGAGATGAAGGGGTCAAGGGATAAATAAACAAAGTTGTAGATGGAAAAAAAATCTTACTTTTGTGCCTGGCGAGGTGAAAGATGGGAGAAACTTGCCATATAGGGGTCTAACAACTCGATTGGTCATGAGCTACGGAGGGGAGGAGTCTGATCGTTTTCATCCTTTTCTTTTGCAGCTTGTAGATTAGTTTGGTAACGAAGGTGTTTTCTCCTGGGAGGTGGGACAAAATGTGGGGACTTCATGATATATCATTAGTTCGCTATATATATAAAAGGGGTGTTCGCCTGGGAGGTGGGACAAAAGGTGAGGACTTCATGATATATCATCCAACAGCTATAAATAACTAATTAGAATATCCAATGGACAATTTTGCTTAATTTTTAAGATTAACGTGGAGCCTCGTATGGTGCCTCCAATTAGTAAATATAAGATAAGATATGAGTTGGAAGTTTAAAAGAATAGAATTGAAAGTATTTTGAAGCCCACTTTCATTTTGGAGCTATTTGAATTTTTAATCAAATTAATTTTCTAAACATAAAATATATTAAAAATAGGGTAAAATGATTCCCTTCAACATAAAAATGGAGAAAAATAAATTTGAAACTATCTTGGTATTTTAATATATTTTTATTCGATTTTAAATGCTACAGTAGCACTGTTTACATTATTTGATTTTTTTGTGTTTTATTTGGCTTTGAAAAAAATGTTCATGTTCTAGTTAAAAATTTTTTTTGAAATTTTTGATATATAACTAGTACAAATGCCCATGCGTTGCAACCGGCAACCTACTCCGTGTGACAGTACACGCCATTTCTTATACGAAGTTCTCATAAACATGAGTAATAAGTTTATACTGTTATCGTTTTTCGGAGTAATATGATGGAAGAGTAGTGGTGAATGGAGTAGTCTAGTAATCGGTTTGATTTATTTAATTTTTGGAAAAAACACGAATATTTATTTATTTTAAAATAAATGAACAATTTTGAAAATTTTAATCATTTTTTATTAGAATTGAAACTTGTTGTGAAGATGAACATGTTTTGACCACATGTCTTTTTAAATATGAAAATTTTAAAAATTTGTGATAAAATTTAAATATTTGTTTAAGCTGGATTTTTTTAGGAATTTGTGCAGTGGTTAAAAACTGAACATACTGAAAAGTATGATTTTATTTAAAGCAAGAAGATTTTGAAACACCCTTTATCTTAAAAAACACACACACGCTCGATGTCTGCAATTTAAAACATGATTGTTGGTGTCTAGACCATGCAGTATAAAGTTGAGAAAGTCATAGGGATGTCCTTTGATGGCTCCTCCTTCAGCTTACCACTATCATCAGGTGGAAGAGGAATGGTGTAAGTGTTTTTAGCGGGATATACAGACAAAATAATAGTATACCATTCGAGGTTTAATAAATAGTTAAAAAAATTCTTCGGATTTTCAGAGGATTAAAATGCAAAAGAATTTATGTTGAATGGAAAAGTAGTGATGCATTCAAGTGGGATTGTTTATAAAGAATTATTTGTTGCTAATATTCGAAATCAAACATGTTTTTATTATGTTGATTATTTTTTTAGAAAATGCTGGTTGTTGGGTTTACAAGATTATGTTTGGTTCTTTTTCTTTTGCTCTATTTAAACTTGGCCCTAAGACCACACACCCCCGTCCCATCATCACCATAAAAAAGCAAATTTTTCTTTGTTGGCCATCACTGGTATGCAGGTGGAGGCCACGTACCCAATTAAAAAAAGTGGAGGCCACATACACCATCACGTGTACGTCTCGTCTTAAGGCGTCAAATTTGTTGGGCCCTTCCTCTACCGTTGAAGCTTATCCCATTCTATCCCCTCCTTTCTCTGAGTCCGTTTTTATTCCATCGCTTCATTCTATCCCCTCCTTTCTCCCGCTCGATCTGCTACTCCCGAGCGCAGCCACCTAGTCCCCGAGCTCCTTCTTCCGCCGACGACCGAAGCCACCGAGCAGGACCCTGTCGTCCTCCTGCATTCTTTTCCCCGCCATCTCCCTCTTCCCTTATTCTCTTTTCCCCATTTACTCTCATCTCCCTCTATCTCTCTTGCTCTCTGTTGTAGGGAGGCCGCTGTGGACGCCCAAGGTCCTCCGCTCTGACCCATGCCTCGGCGGCCATGCCGACGTCGTTGTCTAGGTGAGCAACAACTACACCGCGACGTTGCCCCGCCTCTTCTCTCCCTCTCTATCTCTCGCCTGTCTCTCTCTTCTCTCTCTGAACCCTCTCTATTTTCTTCAACAGGAAGACCACCATGCCCGTTGCAGGAGCTTTGAGCCGACCCTGCAGCATGGAGACCGCCACCGCCCATCCATCGTCGAGAATCTCCGGATCCGGCCCCTCTCCGACCTGCCTCGCCGTCCTTCATCTGTTGCCGATATCTTCCCGGCGCCAGGAGCTCAAGCGAGCGCCGCCACAAGAGCCTGCCTCCTCTGCCCCATAGCCTGCCATGGAGGTCGTCGCCTCTCCGTCTCGATTCGTCCGCTGCGGGATCCAGGATGGTCTCCTCCAGGGACCCGCCATGGAGGTTGCCGCCTCTCCCGTCTCGATCCGTCTGCCGCCGGATCCACGGTGGAGCAGCCGAGATCCGCCGCCCGCTCCGCGACGCCTCGGCCCGCCAAGGCCAGCGCCAAGGCGGACAAGGCGCGCAGGAAGGCCAAGGCCCTCACCAAGCAGCGGGAGGACTTGCGGGCTAGGTTCAGTTACTGCAAGCGCGCCTAGCGAGCTCACCTCTATGCCGGCCAAGGCCACCGCCGTGATGCTAGGTTTTTTTAAACGAATAGTTTCCTAGATCAACTTAATAAGGACAGCGGGTTAATTTCGCAGAAACAGAGGGACTTTTTTTGTAAAATTGGCGACAACATACGACCAGAAACCCTACGTGCTTTATTATTAAAAAATTAAAAAGATAGTGATATGCCTATATATTATTTATGTTTTTCTTCTCTTTCTTTTCTTTTTTCCTTTTGTTTAAAAAAACTCTTCGAACAGTGCAAGGCCGAAGCCCAGCACTGCTCTCTCTCTCTCTCTTCCCTCTCTCTGCGGCCCATCTGGCCTTTCGGCCTTAGCCCACGCGCGGGCATGAACCGCGTTGCTTCGGCCACCCGTCCGTACGCACCCTTCTCCTTCGCTCACTCTATGCCGCTCACAGCGGGCCCCGACCGTCATATTCTTTCCCCCACGCCAAAACTCACCGCCGCCGTCGAAATCCCGGAGATCTCGGGATCGCTAACCCTCGCCACTCCTCCAGGAAAATCTCCCCCCCCCCTATATATACCCCTCTCCCTCACCCGTTTCCGCCCTAAAGCCGTAACCCGACCCCCTCTCGACGCCGGAATCGCCCGCCGGAGTCCGAGACCTCCGTCCGCGCCATTGCCACGCCCCACTTCCTCCGACCTCCTCAAAGCCCTCCGAGACCACCATCATACTCCCCTCCCTCACCCACACCTCGCCGTGCTCTCGGACGAGCCGGACAACCACCGGAGGCACTGCCTCCTCGACACCCGACCTCTTCCGAAGCTCGCCAGCACCGCCGCAGCTCCGCCGTCTCGCCCCGGGCTGTTTCGGACGCCGAAGACGACCGCCGCCACCACCATCAGCTTCGCCACCTCGCGTCGCTTCTCCCCGACCTCGCACCACGCTGGAAGACCACCAGAGGAGGCTCCATGACCACGCTGGAGCCGCCGTCGCCTCCTTTTCCGGCGACATCGACACTCACACCCACTGTAAGCCTTCGACCATCCGATCTAGTTTTGACACTGTAGATTATATCTAATTTGATCGATTTCTGTGCTTTATTTACAGTTTAATTAGACCGGCAGATCGGTTTTTCTTTTATTAAAGCGCTTGTGCGCGGCTTAGTTATTTAATGACCGAGCTTTGTTTAGTTATCGAACGCCCAACGCCTAGCCCAATAGCAGTAGGCCACGTAGCACGTGACCATTTTTTTATTTTCATTTCTATTTAAAAAAACAGAATAATTCTGTTTTTAGAAAATCAATATCTTCTGGTTTTAAGTCCAAATTGAGTGTTTCTTTTTTCCGTCATTTTAAAATTTTATTAAGTTTCTGTTGGTGCACTTGGATTTCAAATTTGAGTAATTTAAATTTGAATTTGATGAATTTTGTACAAATCACTAATTTGGCCGTATCTTGAGTTTTATAAAATATTTTTGTTTGACTCTTTTTGCTACTGATTTGTTATCGTTTTGTCTATCCAGTAGCATATAGTGATTTATTTTTTAGTTTACTTTAAATTAGGCTTATTGCAAAAATTATTGTTTTGCTTATGTAGTTGTTTTTGTCATATAGTTTGTGTTTTTAGTTATTTTTATTTAATACTTTTTATAACTTTTCACATGTTGTTATATATTTCTGTTAGACTACAATAGATCATTTTTTGTAGTTATTTATTAGTGTTTAGCTACCGTTTTTTCCTTATAGTTGTTTAGTTATGAAATTAAGGAAAATAGAATAGTTCTATTAGTTACAAAAGTATTTCTTTTTGCCACTTCAATATATGTTGTTATTGGTTATGTTATTTAGTAGTTAATTCATTTTCGTAATTATTTTAGTATTGTTTACTATTGTCTTAGTGTTTTGCTAGTTGTTATAGTTGATCTACTGTTAACTAGATGGTTATAATTGTCGTTATACTAGTTCTTTTGCTAGTAAATGCTTTAGTAAATTATTTTCTGTTGTTTCATTAGAATTATATTTTCTTTGCTGTAGAGAGTTATTAGAGTAATTTAATGTGATATGAGAGTATTGACTACCATTGTGTGAGTTGGTTTCTCCCTAGTTTTTCTTGAAATTTTCTTTGGGTTTCTATTTGGTTTTCTTATGGATTACTTTGTTACTTTTATTTGTTGATTTTATTATGAGTGTTAGAATTGGCTTGCTAGTATGTTTGCTTATATGAATGCTATGATTGTTTAATATAGATTTCCATTGGAGTGACGGATAGTATAAAGTTATTACCGAGAGTGGTATAATCTTCACCAAGTAATATTAGGCAAGTTCACTTTGACCATGCTTTTCATACCTAAGTTTTATTTGCATGTAGTGTCACCCCTTCAACATTTTCCTCCAGTAGTGTCATCGAATCCTTGTAGTTGAGTAGAATGCATGAGGTAGCAACCCATCTCCCTGTTACTAAGCCCGGGACGTTGTTGAGTTCTAATGCTACGCTATAGTAGACGGTGTTTGGTATGAGTGCGTGGGAGTGGTGTGAGAATGGAGGACTCTACGTCAATGACGTCAACTCCATGATGGCATCTGCAAGGACTGCATCTTCAGGACCTCAAGACTTCAAGACTCGAAAAAAGAATTCAATACACACTATTGGGTGAAGGAGGGTTTAGATGGGCACCCTGGAGAAACCAGTGGATGACCCTGGATGCATAGAGAAGCGCCATGACCTCTTGCGGAAAGCTTCACCCATACTCAGAGTGACAGAAGAATTCTTCATGCCCGGAAGCTTACTTGTTGTCGGATTTCGGGTTCCACAAACCCTTGAGAGGTTCGAACTCTAGGGTGCGCACGAAGAACACTCTCTTCCCAGTGCTCGCTCTACGATTCCACAACCTAGCTCGCCGAACTCAAAGAACAAGGGACACAAAGGGTTATATTGGTTCGGGCCACCTTGTGGTGTAATACCCTACTCCAGTGCGTGTGGTGGATTGCCTCGTGGGGCTGAGGATGAACTAGTACAATGGTTGAGCAGCCTCCGGAGGAGAGGTGTTCTTGGGCTCGAATGAGCTTGTGGTATTTGAAAGGTGGAATGGATCCGATGCCCCTCCATGGTGGTGGCTAAGTCCTATTTATAGTGGCCTTGGTCCTTTCCCAAATATCGGCGGGAAGGGATCCCACAACAGCCAAATTTGAAGGGGGCAACTAGTACAAGCTATCCTGATAAAAGTAGTATTCGCCTGCCAAGGCCTCTGGTGGTGACGCTGCGTTGGGCTCCACGATGACCTCCATTCTCCCACCCTGACGGTCCTTGGTCTTGTTGCACCGACCTGGAAACCTTCGCTTGATTCCTCGGGACTCCTTGCCTGCGCTTGCCCCCTTAGCACCAAAGGGGAAACTAGTACACTGCGCCCGCTGGCACCCGCCTGGCCTTGGACTTCATGGCTCACGTCACGTGAACCTCGCGAGGTGCACCTCGTATAGCTATCTTCGCTCCTCGAGAGCCAGCCTAGAGAGGCTGCCCCCAGGGAGGTCTTGTTGTCGTTCGCCTCGTGATGCTTGGCCCCTCACGAGGGTCTTGATCAGCGGTTGCTGAAGCAGGGCCGCACCAGGCTGTCGATGGAGCCACGCCACAGGCCGCAGGCAGGCAAGTCTGGGTACCCCCGTTCCCAAAACGCCGCTAGTAGCCCCCGGGCCCAAGGTGCGCTCGGACTTGGCTTTAAGGCGAAGCCAAAGGGGCAAGGGTGAAGCGCCGCGGGCCCCAATCTCCTGCGGCCTTGGTGGACGTGTGTTGGCTTGATTGGACGTGGGCGTCTCCACTTCCCCACACTGCCTTGAAATTCGCCCGGCTTGTCGGCCCCCGTTGCGTGCATAGCTTCGCCTCCCTTGCCGGCAGCGCGCTCCCACAACTCCTCCGTCTTCCGGAAAGTAGCAGTTCCTTCCCCTAGCCCGACCCGGTACCAATCCTCCCCGTCACCATGGCGCCGAGCCAGAAGAAAAAAGGAAAGGCAAAAACCCGCGCCTCAGCCCCTGCGCCGCCGGTCTTCGAGCCCGCCCTCGAGCGGTCAGTGGTGGTCAACCAGGAAGGGTTGAGCAAGGTTCGCCCCGCGCTCGCCGCCCTATCCAATGAATGCGGGGAGACTGTGGCTTGGCCGGCTTCTCGATTCACGATCGACAGGGCGGCCACCGAGATCCCTATCCATCTTCATGCCCTCTGGGCTGGCCTAATTCCTCCCTTCTTCGTCTTCTTCAACGCCATGCTCTCGCATTACCAAGTTAATGCGCTGCATCTGGATCCCCAATCGATCGTCCTCCTTGTCGTCATCACCTTCGTTTGCGAGGCCATGGTGGGCATTGCTCCTTTCGTGGCCTTCGCCATTTCTTCTCGCTGCATCTGACCGATGCTGCCAGTGCTCGAGATGCGTGACCTTCCAGGACATAGCGATGATGGCCGGCTCAGGGATTGACTTCGAGCTCTCGCCGGCTGCGAATGGATTTCAGAAGCGGTGGGTGTTTGTTGATGTCGGCGAGTGCAATCCTCTGCTCCTGCTTCCGCAGGCTCCGGCCGCCCCAAGCTCTAGCTGGAGGTATGTGAAGCTCGTCGACCCACGGATCACCCATGTTTGGCGCCGGCTGGCCAGGCTAAGAGACCTTGGGGTGACGGCGCCCATGGTTGTGAGGGAGTTCATCAAGTGCCGCATTGCTCTGTTCCAGTGACACTCCCGTCCGCTGTGGACCTTCTTCGGCAATGATGACCCCATCAGGATCCACGTGCCCGTGATTCCTCGTGCGGTGCGGCGGATGGTGTTTGAGCTCTTGACGGGCGACTCAGCACCGGCCAATCTGCTGGAGGAGGGTTGCCTCTTGTACTGCTGTTCCAACAAGGTCGAGTTCGTGAGGCAGATGCCCCTTTTTGACGAATAGGGGATGCGCCAGGCTGGTCTTGAGGGTCCCCGCAAGAACCTCATCCCCTTGGTTTCCCGCCTGCGGTCACCTCGATGCCCGCCTCAGGAGCAGATGCAGGGAGGCGGGCGTCATCGGACGCCGACGGTGTGGCTGCTGGAGAAGCGGTGCGTGCTGCGGGTCCTGGGGCGCCGACTCCTAGGGCTTGGGTGAGCTGTCCTGACTCCGTGGCTGGCGGGCTACGGAGGTCTGAGGCTCTCGAGGTTGCCCCCTCAGGAGCCCCGGCTACTGCCCCAGGCGATGGCGGTCGTATCCAGGGCTTCGGCCAG
Source organism: Secale cereale (assembly GCA_902687465.1). Lineage (NCBI taxonomy): Eukaryota > Viridiplantae > Streptophyta > Magnoliopsida > Poales > Poaceae > Secale > Secale cereale. Next base: position 690,714,110 of record LR738715.1, on the reverse strand, counting down.
CTCTGCTTGAACTTCGGAGCTCTCCGCAAGAGGAAGGCGCCTCCAAGCTGTAATGGTGAAGCAGAGGAAGTACATAGCCAAAGACGAGTGAGTACCTTATCTGCGTGATTTCCTAAGTGTTGCATTCATTCCTGACCCCAACTCTTTAGGTCCCCATCGGCTGGTGCGGCAAGGTCTCATGGGGAGCGACCCCTGCCCCTTCAGGGCTCTTTGCTGGCCTTGAGTGCGCCCCATCGGGCCGCCGCCCATGACGCAAGGCTTGCAGAAGAGGGGAACTCACCGTCCCGGTGTCCCGACTTTGCGTTCCTGTCGCCCCTCCTTCGCGGTCCTGCCTGGAGTGTAGGAGGCGTGTCAAGAGCTCCTCCATTGGTTGTCTCCCGCAGTAGGGTGACGCCAGCCCTGACTTCGTCTTCAAGCCGCCAGGCCCCGCCTTGCAGCGCCCCCGTCGAGGCCTAGACGGCCGCGGGTGTGGCGCTGGCCTCCAGCGCCCTGCCGAAGGAGGGCATGCCATCTCGAGCCTTCCCAACAATTGACGACGCAGGGGACGGGCCCAATCGCGCATTTGAGTTTGCACGAGGGCGCGACGCGGTTCACCACGAGCTTTTCCGGGGCGCGATGGGAGCGCTGAGCCGGCTCGGGGAAGAGCTCGTGGATGTTGACGCGCGCCTAGAGACAGAGGGGCTCCGGCTGGTGGGCGAATGACGTCGGCTCGCGGTGGCCATCAACCTCGGGCGTCTCCAGCATGAGCGTGCCAGCGTGGAGGCCGAGGTGTCCCTCGCGACCTCACGAGAAGTTAGCGCCCAGGCTTTGGAGGAGGCCAGGAAGGCGAATCGCCGCTGCGAGATCGCCGAGGAGCGCCAATGGGAGCTTAGGCCTTGAATGATTCCCTCGGGCAGCAGGTCGAAGCGCGTAGGGTAGTCTTGGTGTTGATGAGGGGGGCACCTTCCGAAGAGGAGGAGATATAGAAGCGCGAGGAGGCGCTGATGCAGGAAGCCTTGGAGCGTAGCCTCGAGCATGAGCGTCTGGAGACGAGGGAGCGCCACGTGACCCTGGCCGAGGACGCCGTCTCCATGCGTGAGGCCAAGATACAGGAGGAGGTCGACCGGAGGGTGGCGAAGGCTCGTGTGGATCTTGCCAATGAGTACGACCTGAAGTTGAAGCCCCAACATGCAGAGACTGATGGGAGGACCGCCGCCCTCAAGACGAGACTAGAGGAGGTAGAGCAGCGCGAGAGGGCCGCCGCGGCCGCCCAAACCTCCGCGCAGGCCGAGCTGGCCTCCGCGCGGGCCAACCTGGTCTTGTTCCAACAGCGAGTTGATGAAGCTGTGGTTCTTGCGTAGCAGAATAGGGAGGAGGCTTGTCGTCGGCAGACACTTCAGCACGAGTACGCCCCCATGCTCCAGGCTCTCAGGGTGAAGGCTAACCGGGCGCTGGGAGCCATCTGCGAGGAGAGCAGCCCTCACCCTCACGCAGAGGATTACGTCGGCCACCTCAGCTTCTTTACTGAAGTCATGACGCGCCTGGAGGGCCATGCCGCAAGGGCTCGCGAGCTCGTCGAGGAGAAGAGCCGGGGCCTCCTTGGGCATGCATTCTCGCGCGTCTTCAGTCATCTTCAGAGCCTCGACCCTCACTTTGATTTCGACGGTGCCATAGCCCCCGTGCCCATGGCTATCCGGGACAACCTGGCGCACTGGGTGGATGACCACATGGATGCCTTGGTCAAGGCATTCGCTACTGAAGACGACGAGGCGGTGGTTGCAGTGGGTGAAGATGGCGTAGTCGACGATGGTGAAGATGACGCTGGTGATAGCGCTAGCAGTGCGTATGAGGGCGACCAAGGCGCCACCGTGAGAAGCACGTCCAGTTGAGCCCGCATTCGACCGCTTGAACTTGTATGCAAAGACATGGACATAGCCCCGCAGGGCATGAGAGTATTTTGGAGGAGGTGCCCCCCTCTCGCGTATGTAAATTAATGTTCTTCCTTTAAGCTAGACTTGAAACTTGCCTTCCGGGCCCGTGAGCTCCTGAGTTGGGTCGTCGCTGAGACTCATCTTGATCCCAACAGGCTTTGGGTGTGTCCTGAGGTGGTTGGTGTGTCTTCCTCCCGTGGGGAGCCTCTTGGTGGCCCACCGGGTTTTAGGCCTCTTGAGGGGCCCATCGACCCGCCCGAGGGAGCCTCGCGAGGAGCGGATGCCGGGTTTTGGCAGGGTGTGCGCGTGGTGGCGACATGGCGATGGTACTCCTGATCATGGGGTGCTCACTGCCGCCTGGGCTTGCCCGAGCGGGGTTGGCGTGCCTGTACCACACCCAGTTCCACTTGCGAGGTGCTCGCTAGAGGAGGGGTAGCAGACACGAGCCTTGAAATAAAGCACGCAACTGAAACGCAAGAAATCAACATGAACATGAGAAGATTCCCCCCAACTTGACAGGAAAAGTGGCTCCAAGTTCAACTAAAAAAGCGCAATGAATCAAGTTACAGAAAAGGGGGCGAAAGCAAATGGCCGCGTCCGGCACCAAGCTAGTCTTCTTGTCTTCCACCAGTGCGGAGCTAAGTGCATTCACTGGCTGTGAGCATAGTCATTGGGGGACAGTGTCGACGGCCAGCGTGGAGCATGGTGCTTCTACTAGGACGTGGGTGGGAGCCCCCGAGGCCCGAGGGCGGCTCTCCGGAGACTCCAGGGCGTGTACAGCCTCACTAATTTTTACGTGAGAGTGTCACGGGCGGAGACCTTCACAGGTGTGTGCCTTGCTTCATATCTCCAGACGAGGGCCCCGCCCTGCGCCACCCTCGACTACGGTTGGGGTGTCCGGAAACCAGGACGAGACCAAGGGGCAAGAGGAGCACTAGCGGCGCCTCGACGACCACAGGCCCTCTACTAGGGGGGAAGGGCTCTCCAGCGCCTCCCCCGACAGAGGGCCTACCTCCGTGCAGCGCCTTGCTCCATGCGGCGCGGGGAAGGCTCTGGCTCCGGGCTCTTCCCGCGCAGCCCCCAGAGCGCCACTCCCGCCTGGAGCGGAGCTGCCACTCTGGGGTCTCTGACTGCCGCCGCGGGCTGGTTCTCCTGCAGCCCATGGTTAGTGTACGCCTGCTCCCGAGATACTGGATGTGCCCCACCGTCGTCGTCGCTGAAGGGGTCGGTGAAGCCTTCGGGGAACTCATGGAATGCCTCCGCTTCGGGCGTTCCGCCGTCCCATCCTGGCCCGGGGAACGACTCAAGGCCTTCCCCCGGCGCGTACTCTAGGTTCACCATGCGAGGCACTTAGGCCTCTGTGGTTCCTCCGCCAGAGCCATCGCCTGGGTGCCTCGCGCCTTGAGCCACTAACCATGGCACCTGGTCCCGGTGGCTGCCGGGTGGCATCCCGGCGTGTCCGCGTGGTAGATCGTCTACTAATGCCACTACTGGTGATGGCGCTGCCGAGGCTAGGCCGGCTGCGCCAGGGTCCATATTGGCACCGTCCGGTCTTCCTAGCGCTCGGCCAACCTGCACTGTAGGCGCTCCAGGGGACACGCACACTTGCCGGGGCCTCGTGCTCGCTTCCACCACAACCTGAAGCGTGGGCATAGAGCAGAAAGGCAGTGTACCTCTGCAGGCTGCATCCAGTAGTTCGGCGACGTGCTCCAGCGGCACATCGCGGCCGCCCTCGGCCAACCTGCACTGTAGCAGCTCTCGAGCCACGAAGAGTGCGGCCCACATGTTCGCCTCCTCCCGCCTCGTGTATGGTACCGTTGCTGCAGTGTAGTTTGAAGACCGCGCGGTGGCGCGCATGCGCCATGGCGTGAGGGCAGAGGGCGCTGGTCCACGCCGCCTGCGTCCTGCGGCGTTGGGTGGTGCGCGGGTAGCCCAGAGCGCAGAGCTGAGATCTTCTTGAGCAGACGGAGCCGCCAGGGCGGGCCAGGCAGCCCAGCGGTCGGCATGAGCTCCTGCATCGTCAGCCGTTGGAGTCGTTGGATGGCGGTGAGCTGAGATGGGAGAGAAGCTTGAGCGCACCCCTACCTGGCACGCCAAGTGTCGGATTTCAGGTTCCGCAAACCCTTGAGAGGTTCGAACTCTGGGGTGCGCACGAAGAACACTCTCTCCCCAGTTCGCTTGCCCTACAATTCCACAGCCTAACTTGATGAACTCAAAGAACAAGGGACACAGATGATTATACTGGTTTGGGCCACCTTGTGGCGTAATACTGTACTCCAGTGTGTGTGGTGGATTGCTTCGTGGGGCTGATGATAAACTAGTACAATGGTTGAACATCCTCCGGAGGAGAGGTGTTCTTGGGCTCGAATGACCTTGTGGTATGTGAAAGGTGGAATGGATCCAATGCCCCTCCATGGTGGTGGCTAAGTCCTATTTACAGTGGCCTTGGTCATCTTCTCAAATATCGGCGGGAAGGGATCCCACAACGGCCAAATTTGAAGGGGGAAGCTAGTACAAGATATCCTGACAAAAGTAGTCTTCGCCTGCAAAAGGCTCTGGTGGTGACGCTACATTGGGCTCCATGATGACCTCCATTCTGCCACCCTGACGATCATTCGTCTTGTTGCACCGATATGGAAACCTTTGCTTGATTCCTCGGGACTCCGCGCCTGCGCTTGCCTCCTTAGCACCAAAGGGGAAACTGGTACACTACGCCCGCTGGCACCCGCCTGGCCTTGGACGTCATGGCTCACGTCACGTGAACCTCGCGAGGTGCACCTCATATATACATCTCCGCTCCTCGGGAGCCAACCTAGATAGGCTACCCCCAGGGAGGTCTTGTCGTCGTCTACCTCACGAGGCTTGGCCCCTCGCGAGGGTCTTGAGTTGCGGATGTTGAAGCTGGGCCGCACCAGGCCGGCGATGGAGCCACGCCACGGGCCGCAGGCAGGCAAGTCTGGGTACCCCCGTTCCTAGAACGCCGACACCTGTGCAACTGCAAGTCATTATGGGCTCTAGCTTGGTTGACTTTAGTTGTGACTCTAGATGTGACGGTGCTAGCAAATGTAGAACTATGATAGGATTGGATGAGCACCGGACAGTGGTCAGAGGAACTCTTCAGAAGACCATGTTTCGGTCATCTTGTTCTCAAACACCCTGAAGTGCGAGAACGTAAAAAGAGGGATCGAATGTTGCCGGTAAAGTGCACAAACCTCTGCAGAGGGTTACAACCTAATCAATTAGCTATGTTCCGATTACGGACTACTTGAGCCTCTGGACTTGGATCTATCTCGGAGCTCTCAACACCAGACCAATAATTAATTGAGGGCCACTTATTGTTATTACAGGTTATGAGACATCGGTTGGTGGAACCATGTCATAGTAGATAACTCTGTAGTGAGGACTCCTGATGTTCCTTTGTTGTAGGGAAAATAAAACCAACTTTTACGCAAAAATCAGACACAGAACCACAAAGCCATATTGCATATAGAATAGTTTTATCATCTACTTTCTCTTATTGTGACCTTGCCAGCACATTTAATGTACTGACCTACACGGCTGCAACGTATCATGTTGCAGGATTATTTCTACGATGAGTGTTGTAGGGTTATGGTCTACACTCAACTTGCGGATAGCGTTGATGGAAATCCACACCCGATTGATTGTTTCCGCTGAGACTTATGAGGTATATATATATCAGTTTACGTTATTTTTTACATGTGATTGCACTTTGATATATACATTGATGTACTGTGTGTGTCAGCATACCGATCTAGGGATGACATAGATACACAGAGGCTTGACCGTTTGAGGTCGGTTCGTTACACTTTCTCTCCATCTTATAACTTGTATGACATTCATACCCGAGCTGGACATTCCGGTCTTCTTTTTATTCCACCTCGAAAACTTCTTATAGTTTTACTTCAATATTTCTCCCATTTCTCCCACTCAATGGAAGAACTATCTAACCTTTTAACAATGGCGTGAGCCCCGAATTTCCCTAGGCATGTAAGTATCATTGCATCGTTTGGTTTCGTTCTTTATCTTTTAGTTATCGCCATCAACTCATGACTGGCGTTCTTCTGGATCGTACGCATTTCAGTTTAAACATAGTTGAACACTTCACTAGATCATGCAAACAAAACACTTCTTTAGGTATCACATATCTTTAACCTTTGTTTGTTTCTGGAAAAAATATCAGTTTCGAGAATACCACATAACTATCCCAAACATTTTGAAGTTTGGGTTTCTCGGAAGCAAGAAGACTGTAATGCAATTCTAACTTTTGGATCGAAGGACGTGAGTCTCATCATCCATAGCATTAGCAAGAGAGTATTGTAAGTATGTGGTAGGACAAAATCCATCCTGGGAGTTTTAGAGGATGCTCCTCTCAATCCTAAAGATTCAACCAGATAAATAACAACTAATCAATTTCAATAACAAAGGTGGAACTGTGAGCCATAATTCTACTACTATAATACAAACTACACACATACATTTTTTATAATTAATTTTCACTAGTGATTAAACAAAATTAATACTCCCTCCATTCCCTTATACAAGGCCACAAACTCAAATTATAGGTACCAAGGTAAAATTTAATGACTGCTTTGCAAGTCCACTTTTCTTTTCGTTATCTGGGACCATTAGTATGCCCACATGCATGCAAGAAAGGAATTAGAAGGAAGTAGCTCAGTGTCATTATGACTACATGCATGCAGCTATTAAAACAGTTGGTAGTACGAGAAAACATCATTATTTTTTGCCTCTATTACAGTTACTGGCCTTGTATAGATGCAAATTATATTTTTCATAGTGGCCATGTATAAGGGAATGGAGGGAGTACATAATTGTGCTCCCACTCAAATCAATATCTCTCTTAATTGATTTTAAGTGATTCAAGATCCAAATCTAGTTCTCATCAATTTATGTTGACATCACTAATGATAAGAATTTTCACCGATTGTCGAACTATTGCCGATCATATCAGCATAAACTCTTGTTCATCTTTCGATGTTTTGTGCTCCAAGCTCAGAACGATTCTGCGAGAACTTCAAGACAACCAAGTGTTATCTGCTTGCTCTATCTAACCTCGCCTGTCTTGCATAAGGATGGCAATGGGTCGGGTTTGGATCGGTTTGAACAATATCAAATCCATATCCATATCCATGAAGACAGTCTTTGCCTGCCCATGAAAAAATCCATGGGTGAAAAATTATGTCCATGTCCAAACCCGATGGATATCCATACCCACTGGATATCCATTGGGTCCTCTCCAGACATATAAATAAGACATAACACAATGTTAACATAAGATCTTCCATTCTTCACTTCGTGGCAAGCTAGGCTTCACTTATGGTAAATCAACGTCCACTAACAACATAAGATCATTTAGTATTTTTCTAAAAAATGAGAATGACTAGTCATTTAGCAAGGAGATAAAAATAAGAGAAGGGCATTGGGGTATGTTATAGTGGGGATTGAATGTCAACTAATAAAAGTTATGACGAGGATTGTGTAATTTCTTTTGCATGTTTTGGATAACAAAGTGTAAAATTGCAGTTGGACATGTGACTGCGGGGTAGGGATAGCAGATTTTTGCCATTAAGTCATACTATCCGGTCGGGTTTGGATATACCCATGGGTACAAGATTATATCCATGTCCTACCCACGAGTAATCGGGTCGGGTTTGGGCGCTGCCCATGGACACAAAAGCATATCCAAACCCTATCCATTCGGGTCGGATATCCATGGATATCCATGTCCATGGATAAAATTGCCATCCTTAGTCTTGCACTAGTGGACGTTACGCATTCTGGAACGTTGCATGTTATAGATGGTTGCACCACTAGGAAGAGCACCTTTTAATTTGATATTTATTGTGAGAGATCACCCTAATAATTGACTACCGCGCAATCAAAGGTTAAAACAACAAAGGGATAAACATCTCAGACAATTCATAAAAGGAAGATATGGTATAGCCCTGGGCGCCGAGAATCTCCATGATCATCTACAATCTCCATTTGAATCCTCGTGACAGCCAATATTTTGTTGCTATGATCGTAATTTTAGAAAACATTGTCGTGTCGATAGTTGTAGAGAATGTCGTTGAGGCACCAAATTCAAATTTTTTGCTTTGGCACGAAATTATAGCTCCTCGTCCAACACCATGTACATCTTTTCCTCGTCGGGGTCCTTTGTGTATAGTTTCCATCGTCACCTGTGACCTATAGGCTAGCTCTACGAACTTTACATTAACGTGGTAATCTCGTGGCTCCAGCCATCATGCCTTGACGTGCAGACCATTTAACGTTACAACATATAACCATCTCATACATAAACTCATTATCATGATGATGGCTATACCACATCATATGCATACCGTGCAAAACCAAGTTAGGCATCTGCTAATCAGTTTTAGCAAAATTTTAGTTACACGGTTAACCACTTTTAACAAGTAATACTAGCTACCTACGTCCACAATTTCAGCGATGTTTCTTGATGCTAGATTAAGTTCGGGGGTGCGTGAAGCAAGAGACTCAATTAAAAATCTCTAGCCTCACACTAAGCTTCATCAATACACATGACCCCTAGAAGATCACCCATCTTCGACACCCTCTTGTGTATGCGATGGTTCACTATTCTCAGCTATGGTGAAGCCTAAGGAACTGTTAGCAGATCGTCAAAAGCCATAGACGATCGATTGTCAGAACCTTGTGAAATGCGGCACCATGATGTTGATGAACTGAACCAAAGCAACCCCTAAGGGAAGAATAGCAAGAACATCAACCCTCACAATCACATGTGATCTAGATCACAACCCGCACCTACTCATATAAGTGCTCATGATGCCACTGTTGGGAAACATAGTAAAAAACAAAAAAACCGCGCCTACAATCACCCAAGATCAATATTGAAAAATAGTATAATGGAGTGACATGTGAGCCTCCACAATGTTTTGGGCCTCTTAGCCGTCGGATCCATGTGCCATATGCTCTAGACCAGGTCAGCCGTCCTCAGACCGTTCACGCACTGGAGATGTCATTTCGCGGGCTGCTACTCCGCCGAGCAAGCGCTCGTTTATGTACATAATCTGTCCGCAAATGCCCAGGTCTAGTCGAAACTTTTCCCATTCTCTTGGGTCGTCCAGCCCCAAGCAACTGCTCCGTCGTCCGCGACGCGCCTGTTGACACCAGATTATGGCATGATCAAAAACTTAATCAAGATGGCCTCAATGGAAAAATTCTTAACATGTGAAAGTTTTGTGTCGTCAAAATGAGAAACTTTTATGTTTGGGTCATCACCATCCAGTCTCATTTAAAGGACTGAAATTTTGCTCTAAGTACTAAGATTTTGGCACTCATAGTACTGTTTAGTCAATTACACCATCAAGACGGCCTTATATGAAAAACCTTGCTACATGAATTATCTTTGTCTCGTGGAAACGATCAATTTTGATAGAGAAATTGTCCCAATCTGAGTTCGTATGCAAAAGTTAGAGGTAGAACTCTGCGGACCGGTCCTAAAAGATAAAGTGACGCGAGGGACCAGACCCACCTAGGTGTAATTTGATGGGTCGCGCGAGTTATTTGGTGTCGGTGTAAAAACGGCAGATCTCAGGTAGGTGGTCCCTAACTATGCGTCTGAGAATCAATGGTAACAAGAGATTGGTGACAGATGTTTCCCAGGTTCGGGCCCTCTCGATCGATATAATAGCCTACTTCCTGCTTGATTGATCATGATGAATATGGGTTACAAGAGTTGATCTACCTCAAGATCGTAATGTCCAAACCTCAAAAGTCTAGCCTATATGATTGCTATGATTTTGCTGTTGTCTCTACGGACTAAATCCTCCAGTTTATATATGCATCGGAGGGACCTAGGGTTTGTACACGATGACCTTGCAGAGGAAGGAAATTATTACACACAGACTCTAAACTTGCTATTTTACACATGGAGAGTCCTACCCGGATACGGGAGATAGTCTTCATCAATAATCTTCACGGCGCACCAGTCTGGCCCCTAATGAACGATCCGGTCACTTGAGGACCCCTTAATACAGGACTCCCTCAGTAGCCCCTGAACCAGTTTTCGATGACGACGAGTTCGGTTGATGCACTACCTTCAGGATTGCAAGGCGGGTTCCTCCATCCGAACATATTGAAGAAATATTCCCTACAAAAGGTACTGTGTCCGGCTCCGCGTGGTTAGTACAACCCTTAGCCTCGAAGGCAAGGTATCAAAAAAATGGATAGTGTGTCTTTACTAACAACCTTTCAGCGAAGTATCATGTCTGTCCCTTTAATACATACCAAACCATTTTCTTGGCCCTAATTTCGCGTTTTGAGGTATAGCCTCATTGACACATCTTGTCAAAGCAGAGATCGTGCTCGCTTATTACGGGATCTTTATCCATGTGACGTGAGCATCTTAACCGTGCCTTACGCACGACCTCATTGGGAACCAGCGAGGTTTACGGCTGGCGTGGGGGGCGTTTAGAATTCACCACTTATAAAAGGACTCAAATCTTTCCCATTATCCTCACGCTTTCCTCAAGCCCTAGCTTTCCAATATCCTCAGCCCCCAGTGTGCACATCTCTTGTGCCCTCAACTCTCAACTCCTGCACCACCACCGCCTTTCCAGCAAATGGGAGGCATCTTCGATCACAGAGAAGACCGTGAAGAGCCTCCAGAGTGCAGGCTATCTCGCTGATGATGTGTCACATCGAGTCCCTGAGAAGGACCAAGTGATCCCCAGCCCTAAGGTGGGTGAGAGGGTTGTATTCCTCTCACACTTTATTTGGGGGATGGGATTTCCTCTCCGCGCCTTTGTACGTGGCCTTTTGTTTTTCTATGGGCTAGATTTCCACGATCTAGCTCCGAATGCAATTCTCCACATATCCACTTTCATAGTGGTATGTGAGGCGCTCCTCCGCGTCCCCCCCACACTTCGGTCCATGGCTCAAGAACTTCAATTTGAAGCCGAAGGTGGTCGACGGGCAGCACGCGGAGAGCGGGGGCGCCATGATAAGCAAACTCCCCAACACCACTTGGCCAAAGGGGGCGTTCGTGGAGACGAACAAAATTTGACAGCAGGAGTGGTTTATAATGACCGAGCCTCGCGACACCAAGTGGGCGGCAGCTCCTGCATTCAGATCTGTACCCCTGGGGAGGCTAACCCCCTGGCCTGACAAGAGTACGGATTGGGGGTCTCAGGCGGGGGTACTGGCGCTCCAATGCCGTATCTCCGACGTGATCTCCAAGGGCAGCCAACTCACAAACGTGGTTCGTGTAATGCTTGCCCGCCTCGTTCTTCCCTGGCAACACTTGGACTCCTATCTATGGGAGTTCAATCCGGAAGGGTCCTGGCCCTTGAAGCACCTCATCAGCTCTAGACACGAAGATATCTAGAAGCACCTCTTCAAGGCCCAGAATGGGTGGCCAGCGGAGACGGATGACAAGGGTTCAGTACTGTACTTACCGCATCGGAGATAATTGAGATTCCTACCGAATATATACTCCTTCCTTGCTTTACTTATAACATGAGCTAGAGTTTCTGCGTTCTATCCAGGCCTGGATGAAAAAAGCAGAGAGGATTAAGTGTCCGGCTCCTTTGCCAGAAGACCCAGAGATGCCTTAGGTGACGGCAATGCTAGTCCCGGCGCCGTACAAGGTGCCGGAGAAGAAGGCCAAGAAGAAGGGAAAGGAGGTCAAGAGCGACCCCCATCCTGCTGGCCCTGCGGACACAAGGTCCGAGGAAACGGGCTCCCAACTCTCTCCCAAAGAAGAAGAGGAGGAGGAAGAAGAAGAAAACTCCCCCGTCCTAGCCAAGTGGTGGAAAAGAGCGGCCCCTGCTGACGCAGGCAAGGCCGTGCCCAGGAGGAAGCTGACTCTTCGTGTTAGCTTGGACTCATCGTCCGAACACAAATATCGGGTTCAGTCCAGGATCAAGCCCCTGGTCAAATCGTAAGTATTTAAACTGCTTATATTCGAATATTTTTCTTTGCAGCATCTAATATTTATTTTATATTTATATAGCCCTCTACATGACATCCCCGTGGCTTAACTGTCCTCGGGGAATTCTCTAGTGTTCGGAGAGACGGAGAGCGATACGCCTCCGCAGGGCTCGTCGTCCACCATGGGGGATACCGAGGTATCCTCTCTACAAACTCCCTCTGTTCCAGCAGGTGGGAGTGGGGCGGGCGAAAGGGCGACCGAGGTCAATCCCTCGGCCGCGGTCGACCAGGTGGGAGCAATCCCCATGGTGACCAAAGACGGGGGGCCAAAACAATCCGGGGCCCCACCGAACACTTTTTCGGAGTCCACTACGGTTCCGGAATCAAGGGACCAGCCCCCCGTAATGGGGGAGGGAGCAACTTCTCCTGCGGCGCCTATCGTTAATCAGGAGGCGCCCAACTCTCTGGAGGGAGCACTGCAAAGTGCTTCCATCGTAGAAGAACACCGCACTCTGATGAGTGCAGTCATGAAGAAAATTCAGTCCATCAAAGGCGGACTGAATATATATATATATATATATATATATATATATATATATATATATATATATATATATATATATATATATATATATATATATATATATATAACATTATTCTTATCCCAGGATCAAAATAGTTACAGAAAAGAGATAAATTTTATTATCATGTGCACATGGACCAGCTCTAAACTTACATCTTTCAATTCCATTGTTCATAAAAAAGGCTAAGAGGAGCCTGGTTCATCCATGGCTATTGTTTCATTCTTTGTATCTGAAGTTGCGGGAGGGAGTTACATGAATAGAAGAACAGAAAGAAAATGATGTTTTATTGTGCTACAGTAAATGAGTGGAATTTGCGGCACTTGGGTGTTGTTTGTCTGTGTACCTATCAACATGTTATTTCAAGAAGTTCTAGTGCCTATATTTGCATAGTTGAAATGACAATAAAAACATGAGTTCATCATATGGAAGCGACGGATGGTGCTTCGGTCAGATGATTGTGGTTTTCTATTAAAAAAATGAAAAAATAAACGACAAATGTTTGCAACCCAGTTTTGTTCTCAAATGTATGCATAATGTACAAGCAAGCACAAAAGTGAGTGTGGTGTGATTTTGTTGTCTTTAATTTTACATAAAATAAGAAAAGAAAATTCCAACCAATTTATTTTTGTAGTTCACATGGAAATCACATGGCAAGTTCGGAATGTAAAAATATGCACATGTTCACGCATACTAAAACTATTGCAATTAAAAAATGATAAATGTGTATTGAAGCATACATTTTCTTATTTCCGAGGATATCATGAAAAATACCGTGATGTAATTTAAATTTCAATAACACATTAGTTCGATGTCTATGTAAAGAAATAGATTTTTCCTATTCCTGAAAAAAACTAAGAAGGTCAAATTAAAATAATAGAGCAGCTCGATGCTCAGTAAAATTTTGGTTTTTTCTCATTTCTAAAAAGTAACCAATTTTTTTGAAAGTTAGATGTTCCTTGTTCCTAAAAAATAAGAGAGAAGGCCAACTCAAAATAACAGAGCGGTTCAAAAAAAGTTTATAAAAATGGATTTTCCAAAAAAAGTAACCGAGTAGGCAAAAAAATGTATAAGTTCAAATTTGAAAACCCTAGAAATTCAATTTGAAATAATCGAGAAGGAAAAAAAACTAGAAGTTCAAATTAAAAAAAAAACGGAGAAGTTCAATATATATTACAAAAACTTAATTTTTCCCCGTTACTAAAGAATAAACCAAGAAGTTCTATTTGAAATAACGAAGACGTTCGTCATTTACTAAAAAAACTCCAATTTTTCGCATTTCTAGAAATACACAAAGAGTTAAAAATATTGAAAAAATAGAGCGAGGCGTCTAGTGCTCCTCCCGGAGAAATTCACGTGCTCCTCCCGGTGAAGTTCAAGATCTCTAGTGCGAGACTTCCGACCTTCATGTACATGTAAAAAACAAGCAAAAAACGACGTTCAACTATCATTTGTGTGAGAAAGTTAAAAAATTATTGTGAGAGAGGTTTGTTGTAACACCCCAAAATTTTGGTTTGGTTTTTACCAAATTTTTTATTTGATTTAAAGGAGGTTATTTGAATTTTTTTTTAAGAGAGACCCTCCTTCCCAAATTTTGTTTCTGACAAATCTTTTTGAGTCTTTCTCAATCTTGATTCTGGCCTTGAGGGTCTTTCAACTTATGTGGGTTCAACACAAATACTCTTGGATTGTTTTGCTAATTCTTTTGTTAAAAAGAATTCCTATCATTTTTTTTATTTTTCCCTCCCTACTCAAAAATACACTCTTGCCATGACCTATGTTGAAAACTTCCTCCCAAAACCTTCCTCCCTACCTTGGGTCAAGTCAAGCATCAATTCCAGCAAGTTTCAACTTTCCCTAGTTTTTATTTCTATTTATTTAAACCCCAAAATCTTTTTCTGTCATTTATTTGGACCTTAGTGATTTACAAAGGAACTACTAGATTTCCTTTGAATCTTGGCTCCAAATAAATTCCTATGGCTAGTCCTTAGTGCCCTCAACTTATATCCATTAAGATCTACTGGCCATCAGTTCAAAATTTTCAAAATATGCTTGCTGCAAGTTTGGAGCAGATTTGCTATTTTTGGTGAATTTCATTCTTTCTTCTTTCCAAAAATTCTGAGGTAATTCAGGCAGTCTCCAGATGCATCAAGAGACCCCCTCACCAAGTCCCAGCTCAAGAAAAGTTTTCCACGTGCGTCAAACATTTCATCGAGCAGCTTACATGCACTGTTCCTGTCAAGTTTCAGGGTTCAGTGTTAAAATTCAGTCGCCAGTGTCGTTTCCTTCAGTTGATCGTCGACAATCTCACCAGTTCCTCGCTTGGCCTCTTGCTCACTGCTCCTCCTCCTTATCCTCGCGACGCACGGTCGGTTGGCTGGACGTGGGCGTCGGTGCTGAGCCGTCCCATCGTCTCCGGCGAGTGCAGCGATGACAGAGCCGCCCGCCTCGGCCGTTAGACGAGCTCAGCGAGGAGCACCGTAATCCAGCACCGCCCAAGCCTCCTCAAGCCTCCGCGTGGCCATCTTATCCTCAGAGCGCGCTAAGGGACACTCGCCGCGGCCTGAGACGCGCAGGGCACGCTTCCTACCGCCGACGAGCCAGTGAGCTCCGTTCCGTTGAAACCGCGGGAGCAGGCCAAATGCGATCAAGCTTAGTTGTTGAATGGAGCCAGTGGACCAATCCGAAGATGCCCAGTCACCTAAACCACCAGCCCGGCCACTGCCTCGCCGTAATCTCTCGCCGGAGATATTTTGCTCACGGCACCTCCCTCGCCCGCCTATAAATAGGACCCCAGAAGCGTTGTGAAGCCACCGCATCCACCACACCCCACCACAGCCTCGCCAAAACCCCTCAGAGGGCCTCGGGAGAGCCTTCTTCCCCGACTCCGGCCGCCCCGACCCGCTTCGGGCTCCGGCAAGATCCGCTCTGGTGAGGGCACCCCCGCCGCCCAAACTCTGCCCGTAACCTTCTAGTCGACCACCCCATCTAACCCAAGACTCAATTTGTAGTCAGAAGCCCTATCCGGTGAGACCCATCATCGCCCGACGCCGCCGTCCGCCGTAGAGGAAGTAGCCGTCGCTGTGGTGTTTCCCGTCGGTCTCTTCCACCACCCACCGACGCGGAATGACCTCCTGAACACACCGGTACTTCCCTCCCTCTCTGCCTCGCAGTGGTTCGTCGCCGGCGATCATCGCAAGTCTCTGGCGCCGGCGAGCTCTGTTTTACCTTTTAAACCTGACATGCGGGACCCCCTTGTCAGCCTTTTCTTTTTATTCGAAACGTTTTCTGAAAGCGCCTTCGGGCAAAGTACGCTTTCTATTCGGCTTGGCGTATTTCATCCGAAGCGTTTTCTGTCTATTCAAACTACCCCTGGATAGTTTCTGTTTTATTACAGACTAGTCCCTGGGTTTGTTTTCTTTATAACTTTTCAACTAAAAATGATTTTGAGTTGATTCTTTTTCTGTCATCTTCATAATCCTGCCTAGTTTTTTTATCATATTTATTTGAAAAATATTTGGAACACTTTTTACGCACGCACGGTATTTACGTTAGTATCCGATTCTTTTTATACCGTAGATACAGAAGGAGGTGACGGAGCCGCAAACTTCGCCGAGCTAGACTCCGACTACTCCGAACCAGGCAAGCATGTTTGAACCTTTGATATGATGAGTGTTTTTCATGTTTGCTAGTGTGGTTTTTCTTATGGCATGTTTATATAAGCATTTGTTGGATGTTATATTCCATGCAAGGTAAGTTGCAAGTGAGCTACAAAACTTGATGAGATCATATGATGGAGAACAACCTGATCATGTGGTGGCATGATAAGTTGTAAGCTGGTATTGTTGGAGCATGCCAGTTCTATATCAACTGTTTAACTCCGGTGTCGACGTGGATCAAGTCTCGATCCCGTCCATTTCCCTTTTTGGGCTGCCACATGTTTTCTGCAAAGAATACGGTTTAGTAAGTTGCAAACCTCTTTCCTGGTACACACCAAATAGAGAGGCCGTGATGAAGGTTCCATGGCCCTGGATTAAAGCCGTCATCCGGTCAGGGGGCATGGGTGTTTCCGGTTGGGACCGAGAGGGGGGCACCCCTTAGAGCGCGCGATATAAATTTGATCCCATGCTATTCGAGGAGTGACCTCCCCGCCTCAAGAGTTTTTCTTGAATGTTGCCTAGGGTGATTCCTGGCAACGGAATGTGGAATGGGTGTGTACTGGTTAGATGTGATTTCTTCTAAAATACCGTGAACGGAACTAGTCCTTGGTGACTACTGAAATCCGTTGGCTGTGGTAAAGTACAAACTCTGCAGAGTCAATACCATTCGCATAATCAAGTCCTTGGTCAAGGACGTTGGTTAGCAGATCAGTGTCAGTCTTAGCGCCAGTCTCTGTAGAACTAATACTTCTGACAGAGGTAAACCCGGTTGAATGTTACTCCTGTGAATGGACTAACCTGTTTACTTTTATGTGCCGAGTATTCCTTAGGATGGTGCTACCTCCAGGAACTACTCAATTTTTTCTTCTTTCGTACGATATAAGCCCTTTATGTGATGTCGCTCAGACGTCCGACTGTGGCATCCATGTCATTTACTTATGATATAAGCCCTTTATGTGATGTCGCTCAGACGTCCGACTGTGGCATCCATGTCATTTACTTTTGATATAAGCCCTTTATGTGATGTCGCTCAGACGTCCGACTGTGGCATCCTTGTCATTTACTTTTGATATAAGCCCTTTATGTGATGTCGCTCAGACGTCCGACTGTGGCATCCTTGTTATTTACCTTTGATATAAGCCCTTTCTGCGGTGTCGCTCTGACGCCCGACTGCGGCATGTCTATTCTATTTTACCTTTCGAGGCGTCGCTTCAGACACCCGATCGGTCTTCAGCTATTTTATTTATGTTGCAGTGCCAATTTAATTACTCGCGTGTGCATTACTAATCTGCTCGTATGCATCATGTTTGCATTTGTTATATCTTATGTCCAAACTGTCTTGCGAGTACATTCAAAGTACTCACCTGGCTTGTTGATTTGGCCAGATGTTGACGAAGGCGATCTTATGGATGAAGAGTACGATAGCGAGTCCGACGCCTAGAGGAGTCCCAGTCAGTCCCTTGCGATCCTGGAGTTGGTCACTTGTATTATATACGCTTCCGCCACCATAATAAAATCATCGAGCCTCACTCCGGCGCTTGATGAGTGTAAGATATTGGAGTCACGCCACCCACATCGTTGTGACATATCCACTACCACTATATCTACGAGTTAGTAGTTATGCCACCATATCCCGTTGTGTCATACCCGCCTTTATGTATAATATTGGCGTACTTGTAATAAATTGTTGAGCAGCCTCAGCTCAACCCTGTATAATATTTAGTGCTTCTGGATTTTCTGTATCAAGGATTTGTCTGCTAGTATGGAGGATTTCTCTATACTAGTTTGATGAAAGGGGCGATTTTTCAATAAGTGTTTTATTGGAAAACCGGTCCTGACAACCTTAGTATCAGAGCCAGGCTGACTGTAGGAAGCCACTAGGTGCGCTCGCTAATCGGTTATTAGCGTAATAGGTGCTATTTTAGCAATTTGCAATTGTAGCAATTTTTCTATTAGTCATCATAAATTTATGATTTGACTATCTGGAATTTTTGTCTACTTTTGTAGATGGCTGGCCGCGACTGTGAATCACAGGTGTTTGCCAATGTGCCTGAGGGGTTTATCAAGCTCCTCGCCTCCATCGCCAAGATCGCGATCGGGCCATCGACTCGTCCGGAGTTCACACTCTACGAGCACAAGATCAGCGACAGCGTGTCTATGCACCAGGCTGCGGTGCAATTCAAGGGAGGGCGTTCTGAATTACGCCGCTTCCGATTTGTTGGGAGGGCCATGCCTACGGAGAGGCATGCCATGCAGATGGCTGCCCGTGAGGCAATAGCTCGTCTCCGGGATGCTCTTCCTTCGATGAAGGCTCGTCGCTACCGCTACCTCCCATGCCACGTGCCATACACTTGTCACTATGCATTTGCTTGCACTAGGGGAGAACGAGATGATGCTATTGAGATGCTTGTTGAGTATCTCAAGGCTCTTGAGGCAGCTTTTGATAACCTCGTGGACGACTTGGTGGCTGCCCGTATGGACTCAGTTCAGGGCTGTGTCGCCAACAGGAGGGAGCTGCTCCATACAGCACCACCACTGTCATACATCTCGTCCTCATCATCCTATGCACCTGCCATCCGAGCCACCGCTCGCCGCCTACCTACCACTGAGGAGTTTGACCAAGTCATTGCTCCTACCCCAGTTCGTGCTGCACCGCCTACCACACCCGCTTCAGCCGCACAACCCAGTACTCCGTGCCTAGAGCCTATTAGTGAGGAAGAAGTTGAGTCCCCAGCAGTACTGGGACTTACCCTCGGCTGGCCGAGGGAAATATTTACCATCTCCGACTGAGTGCGCCGAGCAGCCGTGTGATGTACCTGCTTGTACGATATGTTTATATGTATATAGGCTTGGTGAGAAGTAGTTTGTTTGCGCATCATGTAGGAACTCGGAGAAGTGCACTAGCCTAAATAACATGTCAGGAATGTGTACGCGCATCCTGAGTGAGGTATTGTATAATTATGGCTTGCTTGTAAGATACTGAGCGGTCCTTCTCCATGCGCAATCAAGTATTTTCTTGAAAAATCTCGGAGTTTTTAAATTCCTGCCTTTGCAAAATTATTTAATTTTACTACTCGGTTTTCCTCATGAGTTCTGCAAAATACCCCAGAGTGGAAAATGCATCGTCCCTGGACTCGTTCCATGCGAAGCCCGCCGGAAGAAAATTATGGTACCCAGGCAAGTAACAATTTCACACAGGGGCAGTCAAGTCAGCAAGACAGTGAAGCAGCATTTTCTCAAGTATGCCGCCTTTATGAGCAAAGCCAGCAGCAACATCAAGAAATGATGAGCCATATTATCAACATGAGAAATCACCGCGAACCATACCAGCAGCATTCCAAATTGGCTGAACTACAAAAGACGCGTCCCCCAACATTCTCTCACACGGATAAACCTCTTGAGGCTGATGATTGGCTTCGAGACATTGAGAGGAAATTAATTATTGCACAATGTTCAGACCGTGAGAAAGTACTTTATGCACCTCACTACCTTACTGGAGCAGCTGCATCGTGGTGGGAAAATTTTCTACACATGCACCCCAATGAAAACAACATCACCTGGGAGGAGTTTAAGGAAAATTTTCGTGGGGCGCACATTCCCAGAAGTGTTATGAAGATCAAGAAGAGGGAATTTGATGACCTCAAGCAAAGAAGCATGTCAGTGACTGAGTACAATAGTCAGTTTACTCAACTATCTCGTTATGCCAACGAAGAACATATGACTGAAAATAAAAAGATGGAAAAATTTCTGGATGGTCTGGCACCAGCACTTAAATGCCAATTGGTCGTGCACACCTTTCCAGATTTCAAAACACTTGTGGACAAAGCTATTACCTTGGAGAATGAACGCCGCAGCTTGGAGGATTTTCGCAAGCGCAAGCGGGACAAGACTTCTCAATCTCGCGACAATCGTAACAAGATTGATCTTCGGAAAAATGGGGCGAACAAATCCGCAACCAGTGTTCCACGCTCAAACAAGAATTTTCATGCAAGGGATAAAGATTTTACGTATCACCCAGGCGTTACTTGCTTCGCTTGTGGAGAGGAAGGACACTATGCCAAGCAATGCCCAAAACCAAGAAACTCGGCCCCCAAGACAAACAATGGTGGAAATAATTCAGCCCCCAAGCGTAACAACTTCAATCCCAGCAACAATCACAAGAAGGGCCACGTGAACCATGTGACCAAGGAAGAAGCGCAGAATGCTCCGGATATCGTACTCGATACGTTTCCTGTCAACACAATACCTGCCACGGTTTTGTTTGATTCTGGAGCTTCTCATTCGTTCATTTCAAAGAAATTTGCTTTACAACATGATTTTTCAATTCTCCCCTTGGAAAATTCTATGACCATCAAGTCCCCCGGGATTAAGCAAATCACCCAGAGTTATTGCCAAGGTGTGATTATTGAGCTCGGGGGATTAAAGTTTCGAGCAAACCTCATTGTATTGGAAAATAAGGGACTGGATGTTATCCTAGGAATGGACTGGTTAACCACCAACAAGGGATTTATCGACTGTTTCAATCGGACTGTGATCCTCACTCATCACCACGGGAAGACGATAAAGATTGCAGCTCAAGTAAGACCAGTATCATTGCGACCAAGATTGAACAAGGTGGATATTTCAGATTTAAATAAAGTTCCAGTGGTGTGTGAGTTTCCGGATGTATTTCCTGAAGAGCTACCACGCATGCCACCAGACCGAGAAATAGAATTCACTATTGAACTAACACCTGGAACCACTCCCATTTACAAGAAACCTTATAGAATGGCACCTTCCGAGTTGGTAGAATTGAAGAAGCAAATAAAGGAATTACTGGACAAAGGATTTATCCGGGCCAGCTCCTCACCTTGGGGTTCGCCAGTATTATTTGCCAAGAAAAAGGATGGGACACTAAGATTATGTATAGACTATCGAGCACTCAACATGGTTACCATCAAAAACAAATATCCGATGCCACGGATAAATGATTTATTCGACCAGCTTGCACAAGCCAAGGTTTTCTCAAAGATTGATTTAAGGTCGGGATATCATCAATTAAAAGTACGGACAGAAGATATCCCTAAAACAGCATTCACTTCCAGATACGGATTATATGAATTTACAGTAATGCCGTTTGGACTGACAAACGCCCCCGCATATTTTGTTCACCTCATGAACAAAGTGTTCATGAAATTTATGGACAAATTTGTTGTGGTGTTCATTGATGATATTTTGGTATATTCTAAAACACCAGAAGAACATGCTGAACATCTCAGAATTGTGCTGGGGGAATTAAGAAAGCATCAATTGTACGCCAAATTCAGCAAATGTGAATTTTGGCTAAAACAGGTTGGTTTTTTGGGCCACGTATTAACCCAAGAAGGTGTTGCCGTGGACCCAGAAAAAGTCAAGGCCGTACTCGACTGGAAACCACCAGCCAACGTAACCGACGTACGAAGCTTTCTGGGAATGGCTGGATATTACAGAAGATTTATTGAGGGATTCTCCACCATAGCAAAACCTATGACACAGCTACTCAAGAAGGATAAGAAATTTGGATGGACTGAAGATTGCGAGAAAAGTTTCCAAGAACTCAAAAAGAGATTAACAACAGCACCAGTATTAATCATACCAGACATTCACAAAAGTTTTGAAGTATATTGCGACGCGTCCCGGAAAGGCCTCGGATGCGTATTAATGCAAGAAGGCAAAGTAGTCGCATATGCTTCCAGGCAACTGCGAAGGCATGAAGAAAACTACCCCACTCATGACTTGGAATTAGCAGCAGTTATTCATGCACTCAAAGAATGGAGGCACTTTTTTCTTGGAAATCGTTGTGAAATATATACAGACCATAAAAGCCTCAAATATATTTTCACACAACCAGAACTCAATTTGCGACAACGACGCTGGTTGGAATTAGTAAAAGACTATGATGTTGGCATTCACTACCATCCAGGAAAGGCAAATGTAGTGGCAGATGCTCTCAGCCGCAATCCAAGCTCGAGCAACGACAGTTCACAAAACTTGAGACCTGAGTTTCAGAGGGAGTTTGCCAAGCTCAACATGGTGTTGGTCACTGAAGGCACTATGTCAAATTTGGAAATACAACCCACCCTAATGGAACAAATTAAGAAAGCTCAGCATGGACACCCCAGCATCGAAGGCATAAAAAGAAAAGTGAGTCTGGGCAAGGCCTCAGAATTCGTCGTAGACAGTGAGGGAATACTATGGTACGGGGACAGGCTTTGCGTGCCAAGTGTAGAAGACCTCAAACAACAAATTTTGACCGAAGGCCATACCGCTCCATATTCCATCCACCCCGGAGGAACAAAAATGTACAAGGACATTCAGGAAAGATTTTGGTGGCACGGTATGAAGAGGGATATAGCCACATTCATTGCCTGTTGTGATTCATGTCAGCGCATTAAAGCCGAGCACCAAAAACCAGCAGGACTATTACAGCCAAACAGGATACCTGAATGGAAATGGGACGAAATTGGAATGGATTTTATTGTCGGACTACCTCAGTCACGACACGGAAATGATGCCATATGGGTCATCACAGATAAGTTGACCAAGGTGGCACATTTTATTCCAGTAAAGACAACCCACACCACTCAGAAGCTTGCCAAGCTTTATATCTCCCGTATTGTTTGTCTACATGGAGTTCCAAGGACCATAATATCCGACAGAGGCACTCAATTCGTCTCTAGATTTTGGGATCATTTACAACAAGCTCTGGGAACTCAACTGGTATTCAGCACGGCATATCACCCCCAGACTGGAGGACAGACTGAACGTGTAAACCAAATTCTAGAGGACATGTTGAGAGCATGTGTTCTCACTTATGGAACAAGCTGGGAAGAAAGCTTACCATATGCCGAGTTCGCGTACAACAACAGTTACCAATCCAGTCTACAGATGGCACCTTTTGAAGCTTTGTATGGGCGAAGATGCCGTACCCCATTAAATTGGTCAGAGACAGGAGACAGCCCTATCTTCGGCCCAGACATACTCAAAGAAGCTGAGGAGAAGGTTAAATTAATCAGGGATCGACTCAAGACAGCCCAGAGCCGACAAAAGAGTTACTATGACCAGAAACATCGTGAAGTCAGTTTTGAACCCGGTGACTATGTGTATCTAAGAGTATCCCCTATGCGGGGCCTGGAGCGATTCAAAATTAAGGGAAAGCTAGCACCACGTTTTATTGGACCTTTCCGTGTGACTGCACGAAGAGGCACAGTAGCCTACCAGCTAGACCTACCCGAAGAACTGTCAGACGTCCATGACGTGTTCCACATATCACAATTGAGGAAGTGTGTAAGCAACCCAGAAAAGCGTGTATCTCATGAGAGCATTGACGTGCAACCAGACCTCACCTACAGGGAACGTCCAGTAAAAATATTGGAGGAGTCTGAAAGAAGAACCCGTCAGAAGACAATTAAGTTCTTCAAGGTTCAGTGGAGCAATCACACCGAAGATGAAGCAACTTGGGAGAGAGTTTGGCAGAGTACCCACACCTATTTGAGGATCAGCTGGAATCTCGGGGACGAGATTTTTCCTAAGGGGGTGGGTGTTGTAACACCCCAAAATTTTGGTTTGGTTTTTACCAAATTTTTTATTTGATTTAAAGGAGGTTATTTGAATTTTTTTTTAAGAGAGACCCTCCTTCCCAAATTTTGTTTCTGACAAATCTTTTTGAGTCTTTCTCAATCTTGATTCTGGCCTTGAGGGTCTTTCAACTTATGTGGGTTCAACACAAATACTCTTGGATTGTTTTGCTAATTCTTTTGTTAAAAAGAATTCCTATCATTTTTTTATTTTTCCCTCCCTACTCAAAAATACACTCTTGCCATGACCTATGTTGAAAACTTCCTCCCAAAACCTTCCTCCCTACCTTGGGTCAAGTCAAGCATCAATTCCAGCAAGTTTCAACTTTCCCTAGTTTTTATTTCTATTTATTTAAACCCAAAAATCTTTTTCTGTCATTTATTTGGACCTTAGTGATTTACAAAGGAACTACTAGATTTCCTTTGAATCTTGGCTCCAAATAAATTCCTATGGCTAGTCCTTAGTGCCCTCAACTTATATCCATCAAGATCTACTGGCCATCAGTTCAAAATTTTCAAAATATGCTTGCTGCAAGTTTGGAGCAGATTTGCTATTTTTGGTGAATTTCATTCTTTCTTCTTTCCAAAAATTCTGAGGTAATTCAGGCAGTCTCCAGATGCATCAAGAGACCCCCTCACCAAGTCCCAGCTCAAGAAAAGTTTTCCACGTGCGTCAAACATTTCATCGAGCAGCTTACATGCACTGTTCCTGTCAAGTTTCAGGGTTCAGTGTTAAAATCCAGTCGCCAGTGTTGTTTCCTTCAGTCGATCGTCGACAATCTCACCAGTTCCTCGCTTGGCCTCTTGCTCACTGCTCCTCCTCCTTATCCTCGCGCCGCACAGTCGGTTGGCTGGACGTGGGCGTCGGTGCTGAGCCGTGCCATCGTCTCCGCCGAGTGCAGCGATGACAGAGCCGCCCGCCTCGGCCGTCAGACGAGCTCATCGAGGAGCACCGTAATCCAGCACCGCCCAAGCCTCCTCAAGCCTCCGCGTGGCCATCTTATCCTCAGAGCGCGCTAAGGGACACTCGCCGTGGCCTGAGACGCGCAGGGCACGCTTCCTGCCGCCGACGAGCCCGT
Source organism: Secale cereale (assembly GCA_902687465.1). Classification (NCBI taxonomy): domain Eukaryota; kingdom Viridiplantae; phylum Streptophyta; class Magnoliopsida; order Poales; family Poaceae; genus Secale; species Secale cereale. The sequence continues at coordinate 690,689,329 of LR738715.1, read as the reverse complement.
GAGCTCCGTTCCGTTGAAACCGCGGGAGCAGGCCAAATGCGATCAAGCTTAGTTGTTGAATGGAGCCAGTGGACCAATCCGAAGATGCCGAGTCACCTAAACCACCAGCCCGGCCACTGCCTCGCCGTAATCTCTCGCCGGAGATATTTTGCTCACGGCACCTCCCTCGCCCGCCTATAAATAGGACCCCAGAAGCGTTGTGAAGCCACCGCATCCACCACACCCCACCACAGCCTCGCCAAAACCCCTCAGAGGGCCTCGGGAGAGTCTTCTTCCCCGACTCCGGCCGCCCCGACCCGCTTCGGGCTCCGGCAAGATCCGCTCTGGTGAGGGCACCCCCGCCGCCCAAACTCTGCCCGTAACCTTCTAGTCGACCACCCCATCTAACCCAAGACTCAATTTGTAGTCAGAAGCCCTATCCGGTGAGACCCATCATCGCCCGACGCCGCCGTCCGCCGTAGAGGAAGTAGCCATCGCTGTGGTGTTTCCCGTCGGTCTCTTCCACCACCCACCGACGCGGAAGGACATCCTGAACACGCCGGTACTTCCCTCCCTCTCTGCCTCGCAGTGGTTCGTCGCCGGCGATCATCGCAAGTCTCTGGCGCCGGCGAGCTCTGTTTTACCTTTTAAACCTGACATGCGGGACCCCCTTGTCAGCCTTTTCTTTTTATTCGAAACGTTTTCTGAAAGCGCCTTCGGGCAAAGTACGCTTTCTATTCGCCTTGGCGTATTTCATCCGAAGCGTTTTCTGTCTATTCAAACTACCCCCTGGATAGTTTCTGTTTTATTACAGACTAGTCCCTGGGTTTGTTTTCTTTATAACTTTTAAACTAAAAATGATTTTGAGTTGATTCTTTTTCTGTCATCTTCATAATCCTGCCTAGTTTTTTTATCATATTTATTTGAAAAATATTTGGAACACTTTTTGCGCACGCACGGTATTTACGTTAGTATCCGATTCTTTTTATACCGTAGATACAGAAGGAGGTGACGGAGCCGCAAACTTCGTCGAGCTAGACTCCGACTACTCCGAACCAGGCAAGCATGTTTGAACCTTTGATATGATGAGTGTTTTTCATGTTTGCTAGTGTGGTTTTTCTTATGGCATGTTTATATAAGCATTTGTTGGATGTTATATTCCATGCAAGGTAAGTTGCAAGTGAGCTACAAAACTTGATGAGATCATATGATGGAGAACAACCTGATCATGTGGTGGCATGATAAGTTGTAAGCTGGTATTGTTGGAGCATGCCAGTTCTATATCAACTGTTTAACTCCGGTGTCGACGTGGATCAAGTCTCGATCCCGTCCATTTCCCTTTTTGTGCTGCCACATGTTTTCTGCAAAGAATATGGTTTAGTAAGTTGCAAACCTCTTTCCTGGTACACACCAAATAGAGAGGCCGTGATGAAGGTTCCATGGCCCTGGATTAAAGCCGTCATCCGGTCAGGGGGCATGGGTGTTTCCGGTTGGGACCGAGAGGGGGGCACCCCTTAGAGCGCGCGATATAAATTTGATCCCATGCTATTCGAGGAGTGACCTCCCCGCCTCAAGAGTTTTTCTTGAACGTTGCCTAGGGTGATTCCTGGCAACGGAATGTGGAATGGGTGTGTACTGGTTAGATGTGTTTTCTTCTAAAATACCGTGAACGGAACTAGTCCTTGGTGACTACTAAAATCCGTTGGCTGTGGTAAAGTACAAACTCTGCAGAGTCAATACCATTCGCATAATCAAGTCCTTGGTCAAGGACGTTGGTTAGCAGATCAGTGTCAGTCTCAGCGTCAGTCTCTGTAGAACTAATACTTCTGACAGAGGTAAACCCGGTTGAATGTTACTCCTGTGAATGGACTAACCTATTTACTTTTATGTGCCGAGTATTCCTTAGGATGGTGCTACCTCCAGGAACTACTCAATTTTTTTTCTTCTTTCGTACGATATAAGCCCTTTATGTGATGTCGCTCAGACGTCCGACTGTGGCATCCATGTCATTTACTTTTGATATAAGCCCTTTATGTGATGTCGCTCAGACGTCCGACTGTGGCATCCTTGTCATTTACTTTTGATATAAGCCCTTTATGTGATGTCGCTCAGACGTCCGACTGTGGCATCCTTGTTATTTACCTTCGATATAAGCCCTTTCTGCGGTGTCGCTCTGACGCCCGACTGCGGCATGTCTATTCTATTTTACCTTTCGAGGCGTCGCTTCAGACACCCGATCGGTCTTCAGCTATTTTATTTATGTTGCAGTGCCAATTTAATTACTCGCGTGTGCATTACTAATCTGCTCGTATGCATCATGTTTGCATTTGTTATATCTTATGTCCAAACTGTCTTGCGAGTACATTCAAAGTACTCACCTGGCTTGTTGATTTGGCCAGATGTTGACGAAGGCGATCTTATGGATGAAGAGTACGATAGCGAGTCCGACGCCTAGAGGAGTCCCAGTCAGTCCCTTGCGATCCTGGAGTTGGTCACTTGTATTATATACGCTTCCGCCACCATAATAAAATCATCGAGCCTCACTCCGGCGCTTGATGAGTGTAAGATATTGGAGTCACGCCACCCACATCGTTGTGACATATCCACTACCACTATATCTACGAGTTAGTAGTTATGCCACCATATCCCGTTGTGTCATACCCGCCTTTATGTATAATATTGGCGTACTTGTAATAAATTGTTGAGCAGCCTCAGCTCAACCCTGTATAATATTTAGTGCTTCTGGATTTTCTGTATCAAGGATTTGTCTGCCAGTATGGAGGATTTCTCTATACTAGTTTGATGAAAGGGGCGATTTTTCAATAAGTGTTTTATTGGAAAACCGGTCCTGACATTTGTACAAAAGGAATAACATTTGTGCAACACTAACGAATGGATGCGAAAATTACAAATGAAAATACGTCACAGAAGTTCAACGTGAAAATAGCAGGAAGTTCAACTACTACACTGAATGAATTTTGCATGAAAAACTTTTAAAACCGTCGTGAGTATGAAAAAATAATCAACACAGGAAAATTGCGTATTTACAGTAGCTTTCCATCGGTATATCACTTGCTCAATTCCGATGAGTGGATGGAGAGCTATGAGCAGTGGATGGTGAGCTGCGAGCAAAAAAAGCCCTCGAAAAACATAGTAAAGTTCAACTACACTTGCCCAGAAGTTCAGATTCTTCACGCGGTGCATTTTCGAAGAATCTGTTTCGCGATGAAGGCAGAAAAATGATCTCGCCATTTTCGCAATTACTTGAAAACGACTAGGAATCAGAGAAAACCATCAACATGAAAAAGTTTCGCATTTTTCGTAGCTTTTCAACGGTATGTTATTTGCCTCATTCCGATATACTTTGTAGAACTTACGGCGAAAATACGTTTTTCGTCATTTTCAAAACTGACTTAAAAGCGTAAAGAATTGGGAGAAACAATACATACCAAAAAGTTTCGCATTTGTTCAAGCTTTTCAACGCCATATCATTTGCTGCATTTAGACGCACGGTTAAAAAACGAGCTCGAAAATACGAACTCGGTAAGACTTGTACCGTTTTCTAGATTACTCTTAAACCGTTCAAAATTAGAAAAAACTTTCAACATGAAAAAGTAGTGCATTTTCATAAGCTTTCCAATGCCATATAATATGGCCTAATTGGATTAGCCGTTTAGAAATTCCAGTGAATATACGAACATCGGCTTTTCGGTTTGTGAAATTTTACGTTTTTCCGAATTACTCTTTAACCGTAGGGAATTAGAGAAACTTTCAACATGTGGAAGGAGCGGTTTTGCAGCAGCTTTCCAACGACATACTATATGCCACATTCCAATAAACGGTTTAGAAATGAGATCAAAAATACGATTCACGTTTTGTGTCTGAATAAAAAACGGTTTTCAAAACTGCTCTTAAACCGCTTATATTTTGACAAAAAATTAAGTTGGGTCATGCTACTGGTGTCCATAGCTTTCCAACGGTATATCACAAGCCCCGTTTGGGCAATGTTGACGGAAGTTCAACCTAGCACATCGGGAAGTTCAGGTCGAACAACTCAGGTAGTAACGGTATAATATACAAAGCATCCATGTTATAGCATATGATAGAGCTGAACTATGAATTTTGTGCTTGCGCAGGCTTCGCTAGTTGCGGCATCTGCCCGAGCCGCAGAGGTTTCCGAGTTAAATCGGAAACTTAAACTAGCTGATGTAGATCTCGATCGTGTCAACAAGCATTTCGATGAAACGCAAGGCATGCGGGTTTAGGAAATCTAAGTTTTATCACACTATTTGTGAGAATGTGAGCTAACTTGTGTTATATGTTCATGTGAAATAGCCGGCATAGCTGCGGTCGAGGCTCTAAAGCACGAGCTTGCGACGGCCAAGGAACGGGCCAGAGCAAGCAAAGCAGCCGCTGATAAAGCAGCTGTCGACCTGGAGGCCGAGAAGGCCCTGCGTCAACAGCACGAGGCTCGGGTGACCGAAGTCGAGGTCAAGCTACAAGATGCAATTCGCAAATGCAATGCATTGGAGCAAGTGCATTCGGACCAAGCATCCGAACTCACTGCATCACTTATTGCTGCCAAGGAGGCGCAGACTGAATCACGCAGTGCTTAGGAGGAGATAAAACAAGCGCGTGAAATAGCAGCTGGTAAGGTTTTTCTCTTGCAAAGCATCTTCGGAGGTCAGAGGTATCTTGGGCTGACACGATTGTGGAGTTCTCCGGGCGTGTTTGCGGATCTCCCAAGGAGCATCGCCGACGCTGCCCAATACTTCCGAGCTCAGGAGGGGAACATCACGGAGAAGCTGTTTTGGTCGCAGTTCCTTGCGCCCAACCATCCAATGCCCCTCAATGACCAAATGAAGCAGCTGGTCGAGCTGAACAATATGGCGAGTTCCGCCATGAAGGACTTGATAGTCCGGCTATGGCCCGCTGATCCAATCCCGAGTAGTTACTTCGGATTGGTGAAGAGGCTCGTCGAAGGGAGTCCGCGGGTCGATGCTATTAAGCGCTCGTCCTGCATAGAGGGTGCTCGGATGGCATTTGTCCGCGTGAATGTGCATTGGGCAAAGATGAAGGCCAGATAGATAGCCATTGCTGGCCCTCCCGAAGGGAAGGATCACCGCAAGTCGGAAAGGTACTTTGGCGACGTCCTAGAAGGAGCCCGCCTTGTAGAGGGCCAGTGCTCAAAGGACATAATCATTGAGTGATTTGTATTCGGGTTGTAAGGACTAAGCCAATGTGCCGATGTATATAAATTTTGTGCTCTAATTTTGATGAGCGACTTTTTCCTCCCGTACGGCTGTTTATTTAAATATGAAAGTTTCCAGTCATCGGCTTCAGCCCCCATGTAAATATTACAGGGGTGTTCGGTAACACGCACGAACACTCTTTATCCAACGTCTTGGTTCGTATAGGAGGTGTGTGCGTAGCGAACCAGGAAATCAGACTATCCGGCTTTATCGCTTTCACTTAGCCATATGAGCTTGACTAGTGGGGCTAAGTACTAGCCCCTGGTGTGTACCAGGATTTTCAAATTATAGTGCCTTTTTGACGAGGCTGGGTGAAGACCAACCCCTTGTATAACACAGAGTGGATCGCTATCAATCATAGTATAACACTAGGTCACCGAATCGCTTGACCAGCTCTTGCCTCATCATGACAGTCAGTATTCGGCTTTCTCTACTTAGGTACTTGACCGGACGAACCAGAAGTCAGTTTTCGGCTTTCTCTACTGAGGTACTTGCCGTGAGGTTACAGATAACGCTGATAACAGCCTCGGGGAAAGTGCAACTAATCCGCGGGCGGTTTTGGTAATTTATAACAACATATAGCTCATTGGACTAATGATTCCTCAAGCTGAATATTTCAGGAAAGTTCAATGAATGGCATGGCTATTGTGGAGATGTGTGTCGGTGTCAAGACCGGCGGATCTCGGGTAGGGGGTCCCGAACTGTGTATCTAAGGTCGATGGTTACAAGAGACTGGGGACACAATATTTACCCAGGTTCGGGCCCTCTCTATGGAGGTAATACCCTACTTCCTGCTTGATTGATCTTGATGAATATGAGTATTACAAGAGTTGATCTAACACGAGATCGTAATGGCTAAACCCTAGAAGCCTAGCATGTATGACTATGGTAATGTCTGTCCGTTATCCGGACTACACCCTCCGGTTTATATAGACACCAGGGAAATCTAGGGTTACATAAGGTCGGTTACATAGGAAGGAATCTTCATAGTTGGTCGCCAAGCTTGCCTTACACACCAAGGAGAGTCCAATCCGGACACGGGTGCGGTCTTCGGCCTTCACGTCTTCACAGCCCATCAATCCGGCCCATGGATAACGGGCCGGACGCCCGAGGACCCCTTAGTCCAGGACTCCCTCAGTAGCCCCCGAACCAGTCTTCAATAACGAGGTGTTCGCACACAAATTGTCTTTGGCATTGCAAGGCGGATTCCTCCTCTAGAGACCTCAAAGTAATGTATCCGGCTGCTGATCCAGGGTCGCTCTCCTCGGCTTCTGCGCGTTAAATTACTTCGTCTTCCACGTGTCGAGTGAATGCGGAAAGTCAGGGTATTTTTTCATATAGCACCTGTTCCATGCCAGGAAGAGCGCCTATTGAAAGAGATTGGATCTTAGACCCATTTGGCCCTACGTAGAGAAAATCCTCGGAGACCACTAGGAGAAACCATTCCAACATGGCTAGCGTTCCCAGCTCCTCCCCCCGTTCCGGCCCAGAGAAAGGCGAGTGGGAGAGGTGTTCTATATCCCCACTACAAAAAAAAGACACATCCGTGACATTTTGGTCCGAACGAAACTTTTTTCTGTCATACTTCTGATACTTCTATGACAATAATTGTGACAAAACATGGTATCATCATAGATGTGGTGGGGTCCTATTTCTATGACAAAAATCATGACAGAAAATGGGCTTTTCGTCCTGGGCGGGCCGGAGACGCAGCTGCATGTCATTCTTTTAGCCGTCCATGACGGAAAAAACCGTGGTAGAAGCGAGGGCGAGGAAAATATCGGGGGGTTCCCGGCTACGATGGGTGGTCGGGGCCGAGCGATGCGCGTTTCTCTCGTACACGCACGCGCGTGGGTGCGAGGCATTGGGCTCGAATGAACCCGAGCGAGGCGTTGGGCTCTAACTGAACCCGAGTGATTGTACTGCAGGCTACGCGTTACTGAACCCGAGTGATCGATCGATGGCTGTTAACTGAACATGATCGAGCGATTCCTTCGCTACTACTGCTAACTGAAGCCGACTGATGCTGCCTCTGCATGAACAGTGAGCGTTGCTGGGGGGGGGGGTTGGATGAATAGTTCCCGGTGGGGGTGGCTGAACAAGACCCCGTGGTGTTGCCTCTCCATGAACAGGACCCCGTTCGATTGACCCGGTTGGGGCTGCATGAACAAGACCCCGTGGAGGGCTGCATGAATAGGACCACCCCGTGGAGGGCTGCATGAGCAGTAGACGGTGGATGGCTAGATGAACAGTAGTCCGTGGAGGGGTGGTTGAACGGGAGCCCGTGGAGAGGGCTAGTTGAACAGTAGCCGGTGGAGTAGCGCGCGGTGGAAGCTGAATAGTCACATGTGGAGGCTGTAGGAGGTTGACGGTGGATGAATAGTAACCCGTGGAGGCTGGAGGGGGTCGACGGTGGTGATGAACAGTATCCCGTGGAGTCCCGTTTTGCGGTATGCCATACCCCTCCCGATGAACAGGACCCCCGTTTTGACCGTAGCGCTCCAACACAAGTCCGTTTCCTCTGTTTTGCGGTACGCCACACCCCTCCCGATCAACAGGACCCCCGTTTCGACCGTAGCGCTCCAACACAAGTCCGTTTCCTCCGTTTTGTGGTACGCCACACTCCTCCCGATCAACAGGACCCCCGTTTCGACCGTAGGAGGTCCGTTTCCTCCGTTTTGCGGTACGCCTGATCCCTCCCGATGAACATGATCCTGTTTCGAACATGGCCGGTCGAACACAAGGCTGTTTCCTCTGTTCTGCGGTACGCCACGCCTCGTTTCCATCGGCTGTTCCATCCAAGCCCTCCCGATGAACACGACGACACATTCCGTTCCGACCCAACCGGTTGGCTCCCCATGAACACGACGACGACATTGTTTCTCTGTTCCGACCCAGCCATGTACACGAGCCCTAGCCGTACGTATGCGCGAGTAGGCGTTCAAGACCTTGCTCGTATGTACGTACGTGGTCGTATTTTATTTCTTGCACACTTGCCGTTGTACGTACGTGTACATGCTACGTGCGCGCCTCTATTACGACACGTGCGCGCCTCTACATCGACCTGTATATACGTACACATTTGCGACCAGAATGACAACGCTACGTACGCTTCGACCAGGTGGGTCCCGACTGTCAGGCACTTCCTTGCGTGCCAAGATGTAGCTGATGGGTCCCCGCAGTCAGGGGGCGAATCGTTGTTTTTTGCCCGGACGCACTTCCTTGCGTGCGAAGATGTAGCTGGTGGGTCGCAGCAGTCAGAAGGAAACGTTTTTTCTTGCGAAATACGGTGGCCTGTCCAGTGGGTCCCCACTGTCAGGTGGAGGAATAATTATTTTGCGCGTAATAAGGAGGCACTTCCTTGCTGCGTTCGTGGACCCAGCTGTCAGCCTCTCCATCTACAGTCCACGTCCGATGGAAGCCGTTCCTTGACCACGTTGACCACGCCGCGCCGAGAGTACCAGGGTGGTGGACAACGGCGAGGACTAGGAAGGGGACGACGCGGAGCTGGGGAAGACGGGATAGTGGATGCCCACGCGTAGAGGAGTACGAGGGTTCACTGGTTCGCTGCGGTGTGAGGCTGCCTTCGCCGCAGAATAACAGGGGGTGTGGGTGAGTAGAAGGATGGCCTGGCCAGCGGTCGGAATAGTACTTGGCGGTGAGGTCTCCGCAGCAGCACAACCAGCCACGTGAGGCAGGAGCATGCTCATGACTGGCGCTGCTTTGGGCGGCTGGAGCAACAAGACCAGAGGTTGAAGAAGCACTACGGCCGTTGGATGGACATCGTACGGTCACTGGAGCTAGAATCGTTCATATTGACTAAGTTGACAAAGCTCTCCGTCCCCATCAACTTAGTAGGCCCACAAGTCAGCCTCCCACCAAGGTGGGTCCCAACCAGCAGGGGGAGAATTCATTTTTTGTGCATAATAAGGAGGCGCTTCCGGTGGGTCCGAGCTGACAGCGGGGGGAACGTTTTTTCGTGCAATACGGTGGCCCGTCTGCTGGGTCCCAACAGTCAGGGGGGAAACGTTTTTTCGCAAAATATGGTGGCCCATCCGGTGGGTCCCTGCTGTCAGGTGGAGGAATAATTATTTTCCGCGTAATAAGGAGGCACTTCCATGCTGCCGTCGTGGACCCAGCTGTCGGCCTCTCCATGTACAGTCCACGCCCGATGGAATCTGTTCCTGGACCACGTTGACCACGCCACGCCGAGAGCACCAGGGCGGTGGACGACGACGAGGCCTAGGAAGGGGACGACGCGGAGCCGGGGAAGACGCGGCAGTGGATGCCCACGCGTAGAGGAGCACGAGGATTCACTGGTTCGCTGCGGTGTGAGGCTGCCGTCGCCGCAGAATAATAGGGGGCGTGGGTGAGTAGAGGGATGGCCTGGCCAGCGGTGGGAGTAGTAGGGGGTGGTGAGGCCTTCGCGGCATCACAGCCGGCCACGGGAGGCAGGAGCACGCGGCACGACCGGCGCTGCTTTGGGCGGCTGGAGCAAGAAGACCAGAGCTTGAAGAAGCACTACGGCCGTTGGATGGATATCGTACGGTCACTGCAGCTTGAATCGTTTATATTGACTAAGTTGACAAAGCACTCCGTCCCCGTCAACTTAGTAGGCCCACAAGTCAGCCTCCCACCAAGGTGGATCCTAACGAGCAGGGGAAGTATTCATTTTTTGTGTGCGTAATAAGGAGGCACTTCCTTGCGTGCGAAGATATAACTGGTGGGTCCAAGTTGTTAGCGGCGGTAACGTTTTTTTCGCAAAATACGAAGGCCCTTTCGGTTGGTCCCAGATGTCAGGTGGAGGAATCATTATTTTGCGCGTAATAAGGAGGCATTTCCTTGCGTGCGGCCGTGGACCCAGCTGTCAGCCTCTCAACGTACAGTCCACTTCAGATGCATGTCGGTCATTGTCCAAGTTAACCAGGCCGCGCCGAGAGCATCACGGCGGTGGACGACGGCGAGGCCTAGGAAGGGAACGACATAGAGGCAGGGAAGACACGACAGTTGTTTCCCACGCGGAGGGGAGTACGACTGTATGAGGGTTCACTGGTTCGTCGGTCGTCGCCGGAGAATAACAACAGGTGTGGGTGAGTAGAGGGATGGCTAGGCCAGCGATGGGAGTACGATGGGGTGGTGAGGCCTGCGCGGTAGCACAACCAGCCGCTGGGAGGAGGGAGCAGGCAGTCCTGCCGTCGCTTGTTTGAGCGGTTGGAGCAGGAAGAGCAGAGATTGAAGAAGCACGACGGCCGTTGGATGGACATCCAACAGTCACTGCTTGTGCGTCAACCTTTTTTTAGGAAAGCCTCAAATCTGTGGAAAACATCATACAGCCCATCTGCCATTATTTCTAATAATTTGCATCACATTTGCTAATTCTTAAGGTTTTTTTGGAGCCCATATTCTTTTTGTTAGTATTACAGCCCATATTCTGGACACGGTTAAAAAATTATACGAAATTTTGCACATTTCGGTGCAGTCCGAACTGTTTTTAATCCCGAAATTTCAAGTCACATTCAAACCGATTTTAGAAATAAATGTATATCAATATAAAATCGAATAAATTGTCCACGCATAAAAATCAATGCAATTTAAAATCCTGAAATGAAAAAAACAGAAATTTGAAACTAATTGCCGGTTTGATGTGTTTTAAAAATGTACATCCCATTTCACATTACTGATAGGCCATTTTCTCGGCCGGCCGAATGAATCTCTCCACGTCTTGAAATATTTGCAGCCCAATAGGCCGGACAAAGCGACTTAATTGGCAAATCACAAAAAACTGGGATGTGGCCGTGGACCCAGCTGTCAGCCTCTCCACGTACAATACTCTTCCGATGGAAGTCGGTCGTTGACCACATTGACCTCGCCGCGCCAAGAGCACCAAGGCAGTGGACGACGGCGAGGCCTAGGAAGGGGACGACCTGGAGCCAGGGAAGACGCGGTAGTGGATGCCCACGCAGAGAGGAGTACGAGGGTTCACTGGTTCGGCTGCGGTGTGAAGCTGCCGTCACCGCAGAATAACAGGGGGTGTGGGTGAGTGGAGGGATGGCCTGGCCAGCGGTGGGAGTAGTATGGGGGCGGTGAGGCCTTTTAGGCAGCACAACCGGCCACGAGGGGCAGGAGCAGGCGGCATGACCGGCGATACTTTGGGCGGCTGGAGCAAGAAGACCAGAGGTTGAAGAAGCACTACGGCCGTTGGATGGACATCATACGGTCACTGGAGCAAGAATCGTTCATATTGACTAAGTTGACAAAGCACTCCGTCCCCGTCAACTTAGTAGGCCCACAAGTCAGCCTCCCACTATGGTGGGTCCTAACTAGCAGGGAGTCGCAGACGGAGAGGTGTACGAGGGTGAACTGGTTCTGGTGTAGTGTGGTTCGGCAGTCTGTGGAGAAGAATAGGAGGTGTGGAGGGGTGGAGGGATGGCCTGGCCAACGATGGAGTAGCGCTTCACAGTGAAGCGTGCTAAGCAGAGCTGCTAGCAGCAGGAGGCGTGAGCAGGTGGTCCCGGCGGCGCTGGAGGAAGAAGACGAGAGATTGAAAATGGATGCCGGTCGTTGGATGTAAATCCAACGGCTAACGATGTGAGAATCATTTGTTGACTAAGTTGACAATGAGTTGCATTGGCTTCGGCCTATTGACCCACATTTTAGCCTCCTAAAATGTGGCACGTATTCAACCCATTTTTTCAGATTTTCCAGTCTTTTTTTTGCGGGGTAGAATTTACAGTCCATTTGATCTTTTTTTTGAATTACAGTCCATTAGCTGGGCTGGGTGAACAAATAATGTAGCGTCCATGCGGCCCATTTATGTTTTTCCTAAAAAATTACAGGCCGTTTGCACTTTCTCGAAATACATGATTTTGCTGGGCTGATTCTAATTATATGTTGGTCCATAAATCTTACCAAGCTTTTGTACACAATCACCAGGATTTTTGTTGCCAAAACAAATCCAGGATTTTAGTGTTAAGAAATTATTTTTATAAGTTAACAAGATGTGGGATATTGTTTTCTTACATATGTAAGTATCTGTTAAATATATGATGACAATAACAATAATATATAATAACATACAAAATAATTTAAATATATATAATATAGTTAGAAGGGAAACATAAGTTGGACTAGGCGTTCCTATTCTTATATAGAAAAATAGAACAGACCTCTGCGTTTTCTTCAAAAGAATACAAAAATTGGGTTGCCGATGATTCAGGAAAAATAAAACCTCGGATGGGAGGTCCATAGGCCGGTCCATATATGACAGCCCTCAAGAAAATACAAACATGCCTATGGACCTCCCATCCGAGATTGTGGGCTACGCATGTTAAAAAAGAAAGCCTAGATGGGGCAGCCCAAAACCCAGCTGATACTTGCTGCCCCAGTGATAATAAATGATACCTGCCAGCTCCCCGGCTTCGTTGTGAATTTATCTCCTATAGTAACTACGTTGAAGCACCTAAAAAGAATGTAACTATGTTGACAAACCCGTGGGCCCCAACATCAGTATAGCATTAGGAGGAAGTATTTTTTCGATGAGGCACTTGCTTGCGTACGGCCATAGACCTGGTGGGTCCCAACTGTCCGCCTCTCCACGTACAGTCCTCTCCAGACTCCTCTCGTTTGTTTAGCATGTTCACAATGACAGACAGCGGCGTCGCAAGATCCGACCACCTGATGAAGTGCCTTATTCGTAACAAAACAACTGAACTAGCCCAATAGCCGAGTGACACTACCCGATAGCTGTTCCGCCCGGGTTCGATTCCACCTGTGCAGAGAAAATATCTCCAAATTTTTTGCCTCTGCCTTTATTGACATGTGGATCCCAATTGTCATCTACGCACACCACGTCCTACACTTGCCAAAACTTCGTCCCTCATTTTCTCTGTTTTTCGCACACTTGACATTGTGTGGGCATTTTGAAAATAGCATATCTTTCTGACTGTGCATCATATGAAGATGTGCTATGCATGAATGTTGATCAGCATGATGTTAACTGGCTGGTAGTTCCAGTTTCGACCATGAATAAAACTTCTAGCATGATGTTAACACTGTTTGAAAAGGCCGTGTTAATATAAACGCTCTGCCTCTAAAAGTTGCAGTTTCTTATCTGAAACTGAACTTGGAGTTTCTTATCTGAAACTGAAACTTGCAGTTTCTTATCTGAGAATCACATTGTCCGCACTTTATACTCCTATGAAACTACATTTTTTAAGTGCTAAAAATAGATCTCTAGAATTCATAAAATACTTCATATGCTCAATACTGCAAATCTGAAATTCAAAAGACATTCATATCTGAAAGTACTCTCAAAATACACAACACAAAACACAATTCACAACCTGCAAATAATAAGAGCATCTCCAACCGTTGCCCCCCCAAGACGCTTAAAAATCGCCCCCTGGGGCGAGCCGGCGATACAATCGGCGCTCGGGGCGGTTTTGCGCCCAGTCGTCGCCCCCAGGCTCCGAAATTGGCCCACTTTGCGGCCCAATTTCGGCGATTGAAGGGCCCATATGGGCGAGAATAGGCCCATATTCGGCGTGGTTTCGCCGTGTCTCGGCATTCAATTATCAACAAAATTATTTCTTATCACATATTTCATCACAGAAAAATCAAATACTTCAACAAAATAGTACAACAACAAATAATTCAATACAAATTATATAGTTCAATAAATAAAAACTCGTATTTCATCACACGGCGTCCCCCTTGAGCCTCCATAGGTGCTCAATCAGATCTTTCTGCAGTTGATGATGCACCTGTGGGTCTCGGATCTCCTGACGCATACTGAGATAGGCAGTCCAAGTTGCCGATAGATGGTGATCAACTTCGGCTAGAGGACCCTGCCTGTCATATGGTTCAGTGTCAAACACTGGGTCTTCTTGCTCGCTCTCGATGATCATGTTGTGCAAGATGACACAGCAAGTCATAATCCCCCACATTTGATCTTTGGACCAGGTCTGAGCGGGGTACCGAACAACAGCGAATCGAGATTGGAGCACACCAAATGCCCGCTCGACTTCCTTCCTGCAAGCGTCCTGAACTTTCGCAAACCAGGCGTTCTTGCCTCCTGCGGTAGGGTTTGAGATCGTCTTCACAAATGTCGACCATCTCAGATAGATGCCATCTGCTAGGTAGTACCCCTTGTTGTATTGGTGCCCATTGATCCCGAAGTTCACCGGAGGAGAATGGCCCTCAATGAGCTTGGCAAAAACAGGAGAGCACTGCAGCACGTTGATGTCATTGTGAGTTCCTGGCATACCAAAGAAGGAGTGCCAAATCCAGAGGTCCTGTGTGGCTACCGCCTCAAGCACCACACTTCAACCGCCTTTGGCGCCTTTGTACATCCCCTGCCAACCAAATGGGCAATTCTTGCATTTCCAATGCATGCAGTCGATGCTTCTAAGCATCCTAGGAAATCCTCTTGCTGCATTCTAGGCTAGGATCCGAGCAGTGTCTTCCGCATTGGGTGTTCTCAAGTATTGTGGCCCAAACACTGCCACCACTGCCCGACAGAACTTGTAGAAACACTCTATGCTGGTGGACTCGGCCATGCGCCCATAATCGTCGAGTGAATCATCGGGAGCTCCATATGCAAGAATCCTCATCGCTGTCGTGCACTTCTGGATGGAGGTGAATCCAAGAGCGCCAGTGCAGTCGATCTTGCACTTGAAGTAGTTGTTGAACTCCCGGATGGAATTCACAATCCTGAGGAAGAGCTTTTGGCTCATCCGATAACGGCGCCGAAATCTTTTCTCGCCGTGAAGTGGAGCATCAGCGAAGTAGTCGGAGTAGAGCATGCAGTAGCCTTCAAGACGAAGCCAGTTCTTTGCTTTCAACCGCCCTGGCGCCGAGCCACCTCGTCGTGGCTTTTCATTGCTCGCCAGCACCTGGACAAGGGCGGCGAGCACCATGAGATGCTCTTCTTCCTGGACGTCGGCCGTGGCTTCCTCCTCCAGCGCGGCGAGCTCTTCCTCGTCATCCGAGTCCATCGCCGAGACAGGCAAAACACCGAACACCTTGCGCTCGGTGGGCGTGTACCCACCGCTAAACCGCGCCTCCGCGGCTGGAAACGGTGGCCGGAAACGCCCAGCTGCTGTGGGAGGGGCTGCCGCGGCGGAGCGCTGCTATTTTTGGCGGGGAATGGCTAACTAGCAGAGTTGGGCGGCGGCCGTCGCCGGGATATAGCTAGTGGTGGCCGAGGGCGCGGGGGGTGCGAGGCGAGCCGGGGGAAGAAAACCTTGACTTTTCCCCTGTCGGTGTGCGCCAGGCGTGCTTTTCCTTAGCGCCGGAGCCCCCAACTGCTCCCCAGCGCGCCGGGTTCGGCCTGTGACCGCCGGACGGAAAAAAGGTCCGAACCGGCGATTTTTGGCGTCCTGGGGGCACGACTGGGCCGTTTTTTAGGCGCCGACACCGAAAAAGTGGTCTGGGGGGGCCTGTTGGGGGCGCGTCTGGAGATGCTCTAACAACCCTAAGCTCCTCCTGATAATTCACAACCTGCCCGACTATTGGTCTGGGGAGGGGGATCCCTCCTATTCCTCGGTGGCAGACAGCCACCCCGTGAGACGATGTGAACAACGAGGGAGAGGATGGCGGGGAAGCGTCATCGTGCCAATTGTTTTTCTCCTCTTGCAGTTGGGTTCGGTCGATGAAGACTCCATCGGCTCGCTCTGGCACGACACCCTCACAGACGACACCCTATAGATGCTTGATCCTTCATTCTCTGGTGGATGCTCTATCTGGGATCGATACTCCATAGTTTGCGCCACACATCCCACTGATGGTGGTGGATGCCAATGCTTAGATGGAGCAGGGTTGGTGTCGGTAATTTTTACTTGGCACCTCTCACTCTGCATATATGCCGGTTCCATCCGTACATTTGTGCAGTTCCACCAAAATGCAGCTGAATAACCTGTTTGCACAGATAATGAAAAGGCATGATTAGATTATAGTGGCACTAGTTGATGAAACATACACTAATAATAAAAAGAAAATATTACATTATACTGGAAATCGACCCAAGTCTCCCCGATACACCTTCTGCAAGTGATGAACATCGGTGTACATCGGTAGTACAAGGAGGGGCCTTGAGACATTCAAATCTCTATTTTTGTGCAGATAACCTAAAATTAAGCACCCCGGTTTGCAGAAACGCTTAAACGTTAGCAATGGGACTAGTTGATGAAACGTACATTAACAAAGAGAAGCACTTTCTTTATCTACATTGAAAATGAAATGATAGAGAGGACACTCACTCTATTTTAAGTTTTTAACTGTATTATTACTTCATTTTATCAGTGAAACTAGGGTCGAGCAGGTGGCAAACGAGGTGTACCATGCGTTGCAAGGATGAAGGTCGGGGGTACTTAGACTGGGTTGCTGAAGCTTGCTCTTTCAGTCCCTATCTCCCCCTGATGTTTCTGTGGTAGCATTTGGGTTGTAATCCAAACCTGGTCGAGCTGGTGCTGCGTCCCCCTACCTGTCTAGTTTATGTGGCGAACTTGTCTCCTGCTAGTACTGAGTCCGTTCTAGTAGTAGTTGCATAACTGCCCGTTTACACTGAGATGTTGTCGGATAATGGTTCTCTATGGTTGGGTTTCTTTAATGAAATCGGAGGGAACCCCCTCTTTCGATATATAAAAAAAACAGTGGCACTAGCGGTGCCAAAACATTGCCTCAAATTAATAGTGCCACTAGATTAAGGTGCAAAATAATAACACTACTACTTTATCATGGCAGTGCCAAAACAGCAGCACAAAAGCAGGATCAACATGCAGGATCTTTGGAAAATGGTCATACCAAAAAGGAACATACCTCGTGATGGGAACCATATCTGCAGTCAACGCCATCGTAGAAGGGTTGACACCAGTCACCAACATGGATGATTCAATTCATTTGACCTTTTGGTGCAGTTCACCTAAAATGAAGCAATGTCCCATGAGCTAGCAGCTTCTTCTTTTTTTTTTAAGAAAAGGGCTCTAGCCCCGGTTCCATTTCCATCAGAAAACGTAAAGAAGCAACTTATCTTAATGGGAAATTTAGCAGGACATGAAAAAAAGTGCCATTGATTCATATTACTGGAGGCATTACATTGAAAACAACATTGGTTTAATGTGTCCTTACTTTTAACAGTGTGACTGCTACATTTTACCAGTGGCATTACTTAAGAGCGGCTCGGGGCGACAAAGACCAGAAGAGGATATCTGGGTTGGTATCATTTTTGTTCGGCATATAGCCACCTTATACTGTGTGAGGCTAGCAAATCTAGTGCTAGACTTACTCTATTCACTTGTCCCCCAGCACCCACTTTCTTTCCTTTTTCAATCAATAGATCGGGTTTATATTGAGTTTTTACTGCGTTCCCTTTATTTCCCTATTAGACCTAGAGACCAGTTGGATAGCCAGTCTCTGCTACTTTTCGCCCCCATTATTTCCTCTTTCGACCAAGTCCTAGATTCAGGTAACAAATCTTCCCCCACCCCCACCCCCTTTCTTCCTTGTTTGAACCAAGTACTACTAGATTCGAGTGCATGAACTAGTTTTACCTCTTAATAGTAAAAAAATAGGTGGTTTTCGAGCAGCCGATCGATCCTATCTACACGAGGGGGCCTGAGAAATAGTAAAAGATACAAATACAGCGATGTCAAGAGCTCAGGAAGTAGAGCAAGGCCGGTTTCAAAGGAAGTTATACCTGAGGGTCGCCGGGATGTCGCTAGGTGGGCGGCGGGAGGTCGGATCTGCCCACACTACGGAAGCGAGGAAGAAGGGGTGGGAGGCCCTCCCTCGCCAGTGATGCTTGGGAGAGAACGACAAGGCACGCTGACCGGGACGCGCCGGTAGTGGGTAAGAGCCGTCGCCGAGGACGACCGCGTGAACGTTGCACCTTCTCACCTTCCGCGGCGGAGAGGATCCGACTGGATCTGTGACCAGCGATGAGTAGAGAGAGAGTGTGTGTGGCCACTGCTGTCGTGTTTAGATCTGGAGAAGACGAGACAGTGTGAAGAGAGCAACACTAGCAAGCAAGCGCGGAGGCTCCTGACTATATAGTGGAGTACTAGTTTAATTTTGTCTACCGGCCGGAGCCGGCTTGACCTCGGCAATGACTGTCGAGAAGTCTTCATGCACGTGCCCCGGAGGCACAATTGTCATCATTTTTATCTGAAGCACCGGATTATAACATATAACACGAAAAAATGACACATGAAAACAAATCATAACCTCAAAGGAGACAAGATGAATCCCGACGGACAAACTAGACGAGGATCAAAGCTCAAATTAAAGTTAAACTCGTGGAAAAGGGGCCCATGGATAGATGTCCTAATTAACATAGCCGGCTTGACCTAGATGGCAGCCGAGTAGTCTTCGTGCATGTGCCCCTAATGACTAGCCCAACTCAGTTGTCGCTGTTTAACCCTCGCAATGATCCGAAGCACATGGCACATAATTTTGCGAGATGACAAGAAACCTTTTTTAGACTTCTCACCAGAACTACAGCCCTGTACAACACAACCTGCTAGATATGTAGACGATAGCCAATCCAGGCGTGTCTGTTGGAGTCTGGTCACATGCATGGACGAACTGATCTTCCATGTCTTGCAGGGATCATCCAGGTACTAATGTACGTACTTCTATTAACTCACCTGACTTGCGGGGCTGGGGAGTGTGCCTATGGTCTGTTCTCAATTGCGGTGCCACATGTGTGTGAAAACGCAATATGACGCGCATTCCATTCGGAGAGCGGCGTGCCAGATCGACCGACCATCTGGGATGCGACGCGAACGCGATGGACGTGTTGTATACTCCCTACATGTGTACCGCCGTCTCCTTGAGGCTTTGCTCCACGGCGCATGTCAGGACCCCGATCCTAAGTCACACCGATCTAGCTGTAACACGTCATATCAATTTGCGGCCTCACGCACGGTAACCCCACGGGTGCCACCTTACCTGGCCCGGGACCGTTTGCGCATTTTGGCACACGTATATGACAGTGTCGCTAGCATCCATATGACAGAGAACCCGGGCCGACATGGCTAGTTATAAACCAAAAGTGGCACTAGATTACAGAGACAGGCACCCATGACCCAGCAACGAACGTGTCGGTCATCAACGTATGAACCCAAGTCGTAGCAAGCTACATGGACTTAAAGGAACAACGCGTGACATTTCCCCTAAGGGACAGACACAGGAACGAAGAAGGACACATGCCGGCCAGCCTACGTGTTTCGAGCAGTAGCAAGCTACCAAGGCTCATTGGAATCACTAGGAGGCATTTCCGTGTAAGGTAGGCTACCAAAGGAAAACAACTAGGTGTCGGATCCCACACATACCAAGCATTTCAACCATACACACAATATGCTCAATATGTGCAAATACAACATAGCATCACAACAGAACTCTATGACTCAAAGTACTTTATTTAAGAGGCTCCAAGAGCCATACATAACATATCCATACAGATAGGGGTCACATGACCCTACACTCAAGTCATACAGTCATACAACCACTAGCGGAAGCTACATGTCTGAGTACAGACAACTTAGAAAATAAAACAGGCTTGGTGTAGCCTGACTATCTACAAGGCCCTTCACAAGCTCCAGATCTCCGTCTGGGTGTCAAGCTACTCGTCGACGTCAACGTGTATGTAGAACCCATCAGCAGGGGCAGGGTTCTCCTCTGCAACAGTTATTAAGCAAACATGAGTACAAAGGTACTCAGCAAGTCTTACCACAGAACGTATCATACATGCAACATTATCAAAGGGGGTAGTGGAGTTCATAGCAGAAAGCCAGCTTTGACTCTTGGCTAACCTATACTACAACTCTCAACAGATTGCAAGATGTTATTACGAACACGAGTCCTCTACTCACCACAACAATACACTACCGAGGATCCTCTTCCGGCATCCTATGGAAGGGCTATCCACGGTACTCACACTTATCTTGAGGCTTTTAGTAGTATCCATCAACTTGTCTATGAACTGTAAGAGTAACCAAGTAGTCCGTACCGCGAACAACGGCTATTCGAATAGATTGATAACCCTGCAGGGGTGTACTTCTTCACACATGTTTTCACCACTTAGCGTCTGCACACGACATGTGCTCGGCAGACTTCAAGCGAAAGCCGACGTGGGTGTAGACCACGACCTAACCAACCACTCAAGTCTCTCGTCCAGGTTTATCGCCTATTTGGGTTCCATCCGTGGGGAGATCCGGCCGGGGTGTTGCTCACGGCCCCAAACGATGTGTATAGGGTTCCCGAGTCACCAAACGGGCAACCGGTACACCGTGCCACGTACCTGTCGCATCACAGCCCACCCCGAGGGTCAGCGCTGTGCACGACCTCCAGTAATCTATAAACACCAGAAACTAGTTGCAACTCCTGGACAGAGAACATGGCAGTCGATAAGTCGAGCGGGGTTATATTTCAGGTCCCAATGTGTGGTAGTAACTGTAACTTGAATCACACACACAGATCTCGGGTCCTATGGACGATTCCAATGAAACAACCCACCACGTACTCCTACATGGCCTTTCATCGATACCTTTACCAAGCGTATTCCACACTTCCTTCCCTTTATCGGTATGATCATTTCACTCTGATCCATCACCCAGATGAAGCAGACCTGACACAACTCTAATCATAGCAGGCAACATAAATAAATAGCATGGTGGATCACCCATCACATGGCTCAATCAACTCCTACACATGCTAGTTGGTTTCAACTATTTACTGTGGCAATGACAGGTCATGCAAGGGAATAGGGTTCAACTACCGCAGCAAGTAGCAGTTCACACGCTGTTGCCTTAATGCAGTAAAAGAGAGCAGGAGCGAGGAGAATGGGTTTGTATCGGAATGA
This sequence comes from Secale cereale, assembly GCA_902687465.1. Taxonomy (NCBI): domain Eukaryota; kingdom Viridiplantae; phylum Streptophyta; class Magnoliopsida; order Poales; family Poaceae; genus Secale; species Secale cereale. The sequence continues at coordinate 690,668,239 of LR738715.1, read as the reverse complement.
TCAATGATTGCTTGCCCGATAAGGTGGTTGTGGGGTACTGCTCTTCAGCTGGATACGCAGCAATATCCTCGGGAGCAGGACCTAACACAGAGAATACCGGCGATACAATCATTAAACAAACAAATGCAACAATATGATGCATGCTCATGACATGGCAAGATGCATGTGTTTTGGGCTAATGCAACTATAACCATAAGGGTTTGAGCCTATTTGAATCAAGGATTCAAATTGGCACTTTAGCTATTATTTAAATAAGTGCATTATCATGTTTTAATGTATACAGCAAGGTTAACTTGCTCAAACATGCATGAAAGTAGTGCCATTGGAAAGATTGGATTTTTCTGATCATTTTTCATATATAAATCTTTTCCATCTGAGCTACGGTTGATTTTATATGATTTTTAGAAGTTTTGGGTATTTTTTGGAATTTCCTGAATTATTTTTAAACCTAAAAATTCCAGAAAATCCTTTACTGCGTCAGCATGACATCATGCTGACGTCAGTCAGTCAACAGGAGCTAGTCCAAGTCAAACCTGACATGTGGGCCCGGCATGTCAGTGTCACAGCTATTTAGCAAAGTTAATTAGTGTTAAACTAGGATCTAATTAGCTGTCAGTGGGGTCTGGGCCCACGGGTCAGTGACTAAACTAATAAACTAATTTAACTAACATTTACTTAATTAAACTAGCTAATTGGGGGAGGGGTGGCCCACACGTCAGCGACCCAGGGGTGGTCAACCCCCCGGTCAAACGAGTCAAACTCACCGACGAAGTGACGCCGGCGAGGCCAGACACGGCGGCGTGCTTCGGAAAACATCCACAGGGCTCGGTTCGAGCTGCGGTTGGGCGCGTTGGAGAGCCCTTGTCGTTGCGCGTCGAACGGTGGTGGTCGCCGGACCTGTGGTGGCCGGAGACGACGGCAATGAGTTCGACTGCGGCGGCCGGCGTTCGGGCGTGTATGGAGACGCAGCTACGGTGGCCTAGGCGATGCGTGCGTGGTACCTAGCTCGTCTACGTGCTGCGGCGAGCGAGATGGACATGTGCCAGTGACCAAATGGTCACCGGAGCATCGCCGGCGGCAAGCACGGCGGAGGTAAGTTTCGGTGATCAACGGAGCAGCAGCTACATGGCGCAAACGAAGCAGAGGAAGGAGGGATTCGGCGTAGGAGCTCACAGCGGTGCTAGTGAGCTCGACGGACAGGTCGGGGACGCTCTGCAGCTTCTTAATCGACGGCGAGGTGCTCCGGCGATCCGAGGTTGGGGACGACGGCGTGAAGGCGTTGCAGGGCTCCCGGCGATCCGTGGCTCAGCGAGGAGGTTGAGGGCGTCGCGGCGAACCTTCTGGACACGCTCACGGGACGAGGGGGAGGTTCTAGGTGCGGCAACGGCGAACGGCGGCGACGGGCGGCTCGGTGGTGAGAGGGAGAGAGCCAGGGGAAGGCGATGGGGACGAGGGGAAAGTGAGAGAGGGGTCGGGGCAGCTGCGTGGTGACGCCAGGAGACGTCCAGGCCGTCGGGGAGGCAGGCAAGCAGGGTGGAGGTTGATACGTCCAAAACGTATCTATAATTTCTGCTTGCTCCATGCCACTTTTGGGTGATATTGCTATGATATTCATACACTTCCATACACTTTTGATCATATTTGGACTAACCTACTAATCCAGTGCACCCCGGTGCCAGTTTCCGTTTTCGGCTGTTTTTGTATTTCAGGTTTTCACGTTACGAGAACTGCCAGGAAAAATCCAGAAAAATTATATAAAAAATCAGCGTTCCAGAACCTACCTTGCGCCCGAAGGACAGCCGGGGGGGCCACCAGGGCTCCAGGCGCCCTGGCAGCGCCCCCCCCCCCCCCGGGCCGCGCCGAGGGGGCGCCTGGGCCCCCCGAGCCCCGTCTGGTGCCCCCCTTCGGCATATATTTAGAGCGTCCTTCGAAACCCTCGGGACGAGAACTCTTTTTCGCGATCTCATCTCTGTTCCGCCGCCGCCGCCGCTTCCAAGATCGGGAGCACCAGGAGAACTCTTCCCGGCACCCTGCCGGAGGGGAGGATCACCATCGGGAGCCTCTCCACCACCATGGACGCCTCCCGGATGAGTTGTGAGTAGTCTCCCTTGGACCATGAGTCCATGACCAGTAGCTATGTGATGTTCTCCTCCCGTTCTTGTGCTTCACTAATTAGTCCTCGTGAGCTGCCCTACATGATCGAGGCACATATGTAATCCTTATGCTGTTGCTATGATGAGTTTGCTGGGATCCGATGGATTATGAGATTATGTTCAGATTGTTCTTGAGTAATATATTTGATCTACCTCTTTTATATTTATGTTCATAAGTAATTCTTGCAT
>LR738715.1:690623441-690659410 GCA_902687465.1 Secale cereale | reverse complement strand
GGCTCCAAGCGCCCTGGCGGCGCGCCCCCCCTGGGCCGCGCCAGGGTGGGCACCTGGGCCCCCCGAGCCCCTTCTGGTGCCCCCCTTCGGCATATATTTAGAGCGTCCTTTGAAACCCTCGGGACGGGAACTCTTTTTCGCGATCTCATCTCTGTTCTGCCGCCGCCGCCGCTTCCAAGATCGGGAGCACCAGGAGAACTCTTCCCGGCACCCTGCCGGAGGGGAGGATCACCATCGGGAGCCTCTCCACCACCATGGACGCCTCCCAGATGAGTTGTGAGTAGTCTCCCTTGGACCATGAGTCCATGACCAGTAGCTATGTGATGTTCTCCTCCCGTTCTTGTGCTTCACTAATTAGTCCTCGTGAGCTGCCCTACATGATCGAGGCACATATGTAATCCTTATGCTGTTGCTATGATGAGTTTGCTGGGATCCGATGGATTATGAGATTATGTTCAGATTGTTCTTGAGTAATATATTTGATCTACCTCTTTTATATTTATGTTCATAAGTAATTCTTGCATGTTCTCCGTTGTTATTTATTGCTTTGGCCAAGTAATACGTAGTGACTCCAAGAGGGAACGTTATGCTCGATTGTGGGTTCATGCCCCTCGATGACTAGCTTGAGTGACAGAAACATGAGTCTAGGGGATGTGCTGTTGCCACAAGGGGGAAAACAACGGTGCTTGTGCCTGCGGGTGCAAGGATTGTTTACTTTACGCAAAGTTCTTTTAATGCAGTTGTCTGTTGCTTTGAGTTTACACTATGGGTGGGACTCGCAACTTAATACCAGTGAGATGTTCTGGATAGATATCTCAAGGTGGATGATTAGTAGTAGATATTGATGGATTTCGGTCTACTTACTTTGGCGTACCGCCCATGCTTTGAACCTCAACCTTTCTTGCAATGTAGTCAGCATTGGTTTGCGTTCGTGGTCCTGTCAATTGCCCAGCTGTAATTCGTTTACCTCACATAGCTGTTTTATCGTCTTTTGGGAGAGAGACATCACTAGGGAACATCATGAGACTCCGGTCCATATTACCATCATTGATCACATCCGCTATTTACTTCTCTCTTTTACTTACTATTGCAAACATTATCTATCACTACTATCATTTGCGTTTAATCCTTTGTGAACTACAAGGCCGGAGGGATTGACAACCTCTCTGTACTCGTTGGGAGCAAAGTTATTTGTATCTGTGTGCAGGTCCACGTTGATTGCTAATCCTCGCCGTTAGTAGTTGACACCTACTTGTTGAACCTAGGAGTCTCTGGGGATTCGATCCTTGGCATCTTTGCTAAGGGAAAAAACTTCCACAACACTGCATCTTACACCTTCCACTTGTGGTAACCAACGAGGGGTTAGAGGCCCATCAGAGGAGGCCGGGCGCGTGCCGGCGCACGGTGGCCACGCGCGCTGCCTTCTGGCGCGAGGAGGAAGTAAACAAAAACGAGGCTGGCGGGCTGGGCCGGCCTGCAACAGTGTTGGGCCCAAGGTAAGTGCTTTCTCTCTCTTTCTTTTTCCTATTTCTTTTCTGTTTCATTTCTTTTGCAACTTTGTTTAATTAATAAAAATACCAGAACATTTTTATAACTCATAAAACTTGTCATGCCCACTGTATATTTTATGAACAGTATGGAACATTATAGTTTATGATTATTTGAGCATTTAAAATATTTTATAGCATTTAAATTCCCAAATACAAATACCATATGATTTAATCTAGAGCCCTTAGATGTCCTAGAAAATTTTGCACCATTTTTGGCAGAGGTTTAGGACCAAGGCAGAAATGATGAACATTTTTGAAGGGCATTTTGGGTACATTGGAAAAGATTTTATCAAACCCTAGTTGTTAGGAGAGGGGTGCTGGGGTTTCTGTCATTCCCATTTCAAGTTTCTTTGATAAGTAAACATGATGCACACTCTAGCTAGTCCTAATGCAAGTGCTAACTAGGGATGTGACAACTCACCCCCACTTAAAAGAATCGCGTCCCGAGATTCGGGTTCCTCCGGAAAGAGGGTGGGGTACTCAAGTCGAAGACGATCCTCCCTTTCCCAAGTAGCTTCACTCTCGGAATGATGTGACCATTGAACCTTGAGAAACCTGATATTGTGGCGTCGAGTGGTGCGCTCGGTTTGATCAAGAATACGAACGGGGTATTCTCGATATGTGAGATTGTCCTGGAGATCAAGCGTTTCGTGGTCCACTCCGCGAATAGGATCCGAGAAGCAACGCTGTCGGTGTACTAAGATAGGGGTACCTTAGTACCCCAACTTGTGCACGGGCAGTAGCAGCTTCCCGCGGCAGGGCTTACCACGTGCTCGCCGGGAACCTTTCTGGCCCCTATAAAGCCATTCAAGAACAAAGTATACAAGTCAGAAGATCAAGGCCCCAGCAAGAGGAGCTTGCCGGGAAGGCCGTACCAGGCTCAAGGTTATCACTTTAGCACAAGACCCTGGCAAGAGGTGCTTGCCAGGAAGGCCAAGGGACACATATCTCAAGAGATGCCTCGGCGCATCATGCGCCCCGGCAAGACCCGGAGAGCGACAAGCTTCCGGGCCCAGCAAGATCACTACCCCGGCAAGGTGCTTGCCGGGGAAACCTACGCTGTGTGCCCGCGCTCCAGCTCATCTGCCCACGCGTCGCCCTGGGGCCCTTCCAGGGACGCGTGGCAGACGGCTGTGCAGCCTGGGGCACACGGTGGCAAGCCACGGTGACGAGGCTACCACCGTGGCGAACGGAGAAGCATGGACGGACGCTTTTGGGGGCGACGGCGACGGGCATTTAAAGCCCTTGTCCCCCACTGTCAGACTTAGGTGAAGACCACTGTTCATATACTGTTCATACACTGTTGCAACTACCACCAAAATTACACTTTTACCCTCCTCTACGTTGACACCTGTCGGTGACCCCTTTGAGCTATAAAAGGAGGCCCATGCACAACGTAGAAAGGGTTGGAAACCTAGACAACTCTCTCGCTCAGTGTAGCTAGTACTGTAGTTCTTCAAGCTCCCGAGCTCAAGAACTCAATACAACCTAAGCAGGAGTAGGGTTTTACGCGTCTGCGCGGCCCGAACCTGGGTAAAACTGCCCGCGTGCGCTCCTCGATCTGCTCTCCGTGCTCCCTCCGCTCCCTTACCGCAACGTAGAAGGGGCTCCGGTCCCATAGGTGCTCGTGGGAGGACAGTTTCCCCCGACATCTTTGGCGCGCCAGGTAGGGGGGCGTCGAGGTTGTGCGAACCTGATCCGGTGCTCACGCGGGCGCATTCTTCATCAACCTCTCCAACTTCATCGACAACATCAACATGCCTCCGAAGAAGAAGGCTTCGGAGGTCGGAGGCCCGTCTGCGTCGATTCCACCGCCACCAGAACCATCGGTTGGTGGAGGAGACGCCGGCGGAAGGGTGGTCGCCGGCGAGGAAACTCACGGCGCCACCAAGTCCAAGGACAAGACCGACGACCGGGCTAACTCCAAAGCCTCGGTGTCAGTACACGCCCCACATCCCTCCCAGGAGGTGCAAGACCCGCAGCGGCGTGGTACTGGAGGTACCATACGCTTGCTGGGGCGTGGCCAAGCCGGAGGATCGCGGGATGCTCAAGGCCAGCGTGCTGGCACGAGCAAGGCGCGGTCGCCGGGGCGGGAACATGCTCCTTCTAACGCTGTTAGAAGTCCGAGCGTGTCCCGCTCCTCGCACCGCTCGCCGCCGTTCCCCTCTTCTCCAGCAGAAGCTCTAGCAAGAGCACAGCTACTCCTCGACTTCCCTCCAGCGGCAGACAAGGCCGAAGACTGGAGGGCAACGATCCAGAGTCTCATCCCCTTCGCCAACAACAACGCGCCACAGCAGCCGGCAACCTCACGGCCGCGGCAAGCCGACCAAGCGAAGGCCGATGGCGACAAGACCGCCTGGGGTGCAACTACTGTGCACTCCCCGCCACGGAAGCAGAAATCGCCACCCCGCCGGATCAACGTCGACGACGACTCTACGGCGTCGTCGGATCCGCGGGCTCGCCGCGATCAGCGCGAAGTCCTAGACGACAGGCGGCAAGAAGACGCTCGGACTCGCATCGAGCGCCGACGAGAAGCCCGAAGACAGTCAGATCGGCGCGCTGGGACCGCTGTCGACGCGCATGCGCCCGGTGAACCAGGCGACTTGCCGTACGCGGCAGGCTGCCCTGCGTTCACCCGTGAGCTGCGGCAAGTCCAGTGGCCCAGCATGAAGAATTTCAAGCCCAACGTACCCGAGAAGTACGACGGCAAGACACACCCCTCGGAGTTCCTCAGCATCTACACCATCGCGGTGCAGGCTGCCGGGGGACGCGACGAGAAGATCCTAGCCAACAACTTCCCGCTAGTGCTTAAGCCAAACATCCGGTCTTGGCTTATGCACTTGCCGGAGAACTCCATTTCTTCGTGGGCGGATCTGTGCCACCAGTTTGTTGGCGCCTTCACGGGCGGCCACAAACCCCACGACCAGGAGAGCGATCTCCACATCTTAGCCCAGAAGGAGGGAGAGTCCCTGCGCAAATACATCCAAAGATTCAGCCGCGTCCAGCATAACATTCCCGACGTCCATCCTGGCGCGGTTATCAGCGCGTTTAATCAGAACGTGCATAACCGCCGGATGAGGGAGGAGATGGCCATGACCAAGATCCGGGATGTCAGCGAGCTCTACGCTCTGGCTGACAAGTGCGCGCGCGCTGAAGAGGGGAGGAGACTCCCCGGAGAAGATACTAGCGCAGGAGGAAGCGACAGCGAGGATGCCTCCCCGGCAAGGAAGAGCCGGCGGCGGAATAACAGAAACAAGAAGAGCAAGGAGGTGCTGGTTGTCGAGCAGTCCGGAAAGGAGGCTCCCGCCAAGAAGGCACAGGCTGGCGGTTCCGGCAAGGAGCCCGCCCCTGTAGCGGTAGCCGACAAGCAGGACAGCTCCGACAAGCAGTACTGCAAGATCCACCGCACCAAGGGCCACGATCTTCAGAACTGCAAAAGAGTCGAGTACCTCGTAGAACGGCAGAAGGCTGAATACGAGCGTCCCGACAAGGAGAAGGCCCAAGGAGGCGGAGGAGAGCCCAGCAAGAAGCGGCCGTTCAATGGCCGGGGAGGACGCCGCGGCAAGGCCAAGCAGCGGCAAGGTGACAGGCCTCCCCGGGGCCGCGACAAGGATGAGGATGAAGACGACGATGATGACATGGAAGAAGGAGACAACAGCGAGCAGGAGTTCCAGAAGGCCACAGAGGTTCTGTGTGTCGACGGAGGTGCCTCTCTGCACACTTCCCACCGCAAGCTCAAGCAGTGGGTGCGAGAAGTGAATGCAGCTGAGCTGCCCGTCGAGTCACGCAGGCTGCTGAAGTGGTCCGGCATGCCCATCATCTTTGACCTTGAGGACCACCCTGATCGCACCACTGCGGTCGGGAGCTTGCCGATGCTGGTCTCACCAACCATCCGCAACCTCAAGGTCACCAAGATGTTGGTTGACGGCGGGGCCGGCCTGAACTTGATCTCCTCGGCTGTGATCAAGAAGCTACAGATCCTAGACGGCGAGCTCGAAGAAACCGGGTCGTTCCAAGGGATCAACCCGGGAAGGAGCAAGCCGTAGGGAAAGATCACGCTGCCAGTGACCTTTGGTGGAGAGCTCAACTTCAGGACGGAGAGGATAACCTTTGACGTTGCTGATATCCCATTGCCATACAATGGGATACTTGGCCGTCCTGCGCTCGCCAAGTTCATGGCAGCTTCCCACTATGCATACAACGTACTCAAGATGCCGGGGCCGATAAGCGTCATCTCTGTCCCTGGCGACAAGAAGGACGCGCTTATCTGCGCCGACAAGATCTACCGGGATGCAGCAGCCGCAGCAGAGAGCAACACACTTGCCGTTGAAGCTCCCGGGGGGAAGACCAAGACCAAGTCCGGCAAGAGCTCTGGAGCCCACTCTGGCAAACGCACCTCTTCGGAGTGCTGCGCTGCCGTCGAGGACGCGCCATCGAGCTCCACCGGCAAGTGTAAGAAAGGAATGGCAGCTCCACCGGCAACCAAGAAGGTGTCCGCCAAGGAGGACGACACTGGTTGTACCTTCACCATCAGTGCTACACTCGACCCCAAATAGGAAAGCGCGCTCATTGCCTTCCTGCGGGCGAATGTCGATGTGTTTGCATGGCAACCATCTGACATCCCCGGCGTTCCCAGGAAGGTAATTGAGCACAAGCTTGCTGTTTGTCCTCATGCGCGGCCCGTCAAGCAGAAGGTCAGGAAGCAAGCCGTGGAGCGCCAAGAATTCATCGCCGAAGAGATAAAGAAGTTGGAAGCAGCGGGCCTGGTTAGAGGCGTGATCCATCCTACGTGGTTAGCCAATCCAGTTGTCGTGCGCAAGGCCAATGGGAAGTGGAGACTTTGTATAGACTTCACTGATGTGAATAAAGCGTGTCCCAAGGATCCATTTCCCTTGCCGCGTATTGACCAGATTGTTGACTCCACCGCCGGATGTGAGCTGCTTTCCTTCCTTGGTGCATACTCAGGTTACCACCAGATTTTCATGGCCAAGGAAGACGAAGAGAAGACTGCATTCATTACTCCATGTGGCACATATTGCTTCATACGCATGCCCTTTGGATTGAAGAATGCAGGCTCGACATTTGCAAGGGTGGTGCACACTGCTTTTGAGCCACAGATACACAGAAATGTAGAAGCCTACATGGATGATATAGTGGTCAAGACCAAGAGCAAAGATACCCTGATACAGGACTTAGAGGAAACCTTTGAGAATCTGCGCAAGATCCAACTCAAGCTGAACCCTGAGAAGTGCGTCTTCGGAGTTCCCTCCGGCAAGCTTCTCGGGTTCTTTGTGTCCCAGAGGGGGATTGAAGCCAATCCCGACAAGATAAAAGCCATCGAGCAGATTGAAGCCCCGAAGCGCGTCAAGGACGTAAGAAGACTTGCTCGTTGTGTGGCTGCCCTCAGCAGGTTCATTTCAAAGTCTGCAGAGCGCGCCCTGCCTTTCTTCAAAATTTTGAAAAAGGCAGGTCCTATGAAATGGACTCCGGAAGCGGAGGCGGCGCTGCAAGACTTGAAAGGATACCTGTCCTCCACTCCGATACTTGTCGCACCTAGGCCACAAGAGAAGTTGCTGCTGTACCTAGCGGCAACCAATCAAGTGGTTAGTGCTGCGTTAGTAGCGGAGAGAGAGGCAGATGAGGAACCCACATCCCCGGCAAGCGAATCCAGCGACAAGCAGGGAGCTTCCCCGACAAGCTCTGGCCCCGACAAGGACAAGTCTGCGTAGGAACAAGGTGAAGTGCGAAAGAAGATGGTGCAGCGCCCAGTGTTTTTTGTAAGTTCCCTCTTGCAGGGGGCTAGATCAAGATACTCTGGGGTGCATAAGTTACTTTTCGGCCTCCTCATGGCCTCAAGGAAGCTGCGCCACTACTTCCAAGCGCACGAGATAACAGTGGTCACTCGCTTTCCGTTGAAGAGGATATTGCAAAATCCGGAAGCAACAAGCAGGATCGTCGAGTGGGCACTGGAGCTGTCAAGCTTTGGTCTCAAGTTTGAGAGTACTTCAACCATACAGAGTAGAGCTTTGGCCGAATTCATAGCAGAATGGACCCCAACGCCAGATGAAGAAGTCCCAGAGACAAGCGTCCCCGTCCAAGAAGCGAGCAACGAATGGATGATGTACTTTGATGGTGCTTTCTCGCTACAAGGCGCCGGTGCCGGCGTGGTACTCATAGCGCCCACCGGAGAGCACCTCAAGTATGTTGTCCAGATGCACTTTCCCAAGGAACAAGCGACAAACAATACTGCTGAGTATGAAGGTTTGCTTGCCGGCCTCAGAATTGCGGCCGAGCTTGGGATCAAGAAGTTGATTGTGCGGGGAGATTCACAGTTGGTGGTCCGACAAGTGAATAAGAGTTACCAGAGCCCTTTGATGGAAACTTATGTTGATGAAGTGAGGAAGCTTGAAGAACACTTTGAAGGTCTGCAAATGGAGCACGTCCCAAGAGCTCAGAATGATATTGCAGATGGCCTCTCAAAGTGTGCTGCAATGAAGTTACCTGTGGAACCAGGGACCTTCGTGCTCAAGCTAACTTAGCCATCCGTTACACCATCAGTTGGGCAAAACAAGAAGAGAAAATTGGTCTCCGGCGACTACTTGCCGGCGGATCTTCCAGAAGCCGCCGCCAAGGTCCCCAGGATCAACAGCCAAGATGCTGAGGAACAGTTTGCTCCTGCGGATCCAAGGGTCTGTACAGTTGAAGCAAACGTTCCCGACAAGCCTTGCCCCGGCAGGCTTGCCGGGGGACCATCAGCTCCGGCAGAGCCGCAGGTTCTTGCCGTAGAAGTTGAGGTTCCCGCAGCAGCCCTCATGCCTTTAGTCCTTGTTGTTGAGCCTCAAGCTCCAGCATGGGCACAGCAAATCGTCCGTTTTCTACAAACTGGAGAACTTCCCGACGAGCCAGAAGAGATAGAGAAAATAACGAGGCAGTCAAGTATGTACCAGTTCGTTGGCAATGAACTGTACAAAAGAAGACTCAATGGTGTCAGGTTGAAGTGCATTTCCAGAGAAGATGGACAGAAGCTGTTGGCAGAGATACATGGAGGCATATGTGGCCACCACATTGGCGCAAGGGAACTTGCCGGGAAGGCGTTCCGGCAAGGGTTTTTCTGGCCAAAAGCCCTCCAAGATGCAACTGCACAAGTAACCAAGTGTGAAGCGTGCCAGTTCCATGCCAAGCAAATTAACCAGCCAGCTGAAGCTCTCCAGACAATTCCTTTATCCTGGCCCTTCTCGGTCTGGGGGCTCGATATCCTCGGCCCCTTTCCCCGCGCTGCTGGGGGCTGTGAGTACTTGTACGTAGCAATCGACAAGTTCACAAAGTGGCCAGAAGTGGAACCAGTGAGAAAGGTGACAGCACAGTCAGCAGTCAGGTTCTTCAGATCGATTGTTTGCCGTTTCGGAATCCCTAACAGGATCATCACCGACAACGGCACACAGTTTACAAGTCGCACCTTCATGCAGTACGTCCAAGACCTTGGCGCCAAGGTCTGCTTCGCTTCTGTTGCTCACCCGAGGAGCAATGGTCAAGCGGAGAGGGCCAATGCTGAAGTGCTGCGCGGACTCAAGACAAGAACCTTCGACTGGCTACACAAGTGCGGAAGAAACTGGATAGAGGAGTTGCCGGCGGCTCTTTGGTCAATCAGGACGACACCAAATCGAGCCACGGGACAGACACCCTTTGCTCTTGTCTATGGAGCAGAGGCAGTTCTCCCCACGGAACTCGTATACGGATCTCCTCGAGTGCTCGCTTATGATGAGCTCGAGCAAGAGCAACTGCGACAAGATGACGCATTGCTCCTTGAGGAGGAACGTCTCCAGGCTGCTGTACGAGCTGCTCGATACCAGCAAGCCTTGCGTCGCTATCATAGCCGCAAGGTCAGGGCCAGGAGTCTCGAGGAAGGCGACCTTGTTCTTCGGCATGTTCAATCCGCCAAGAATTCCAACAAGTTGACGCCGAAGTGGGAAGGCCCTTATCGGGTGAGACAAGTCACAAGGCCCGGTGCTGTCCGCCTTGAGACCGAAGAAGGCTTACCGGTGAGCAACTCCTGGAACATAGAGCATCTTCGCAAGTTTCACCCATAAGGCCCGGTTGCCGTGATCCGCTCCGGAAACCACCTTTTGTACAAGTCTTGCCGCTGTTGCATGTAAACCTTTGTACAAAGCCGGGCGCAGATCCCGTGCATCAGTAAATCTTTTGTGCTTAGCACTATTTGTCATTTTCACGCCTTTCTTTGTTATTGCATGCATCATCTGACACTATGTGCAACGCACGTCCCCGGTAAGCATTAGCAAACCATGAGGCCCTATACTTGTTTTTCCTCCTATTCTTCTTTCCCTCTTAAGCAGAAGGAGTATTCCTCGCGCACAAGTTTGCCGGGGGGGGGGGGGAAGGAGATGGAGGCATATGAACCAAGTGCTGTTCAAGAAAGAGAAGCCTTGTCGGGGAACAAACAATCTATGAAAGCTAAGTTACCAAAGTTTGAGTAATTCAAATTTTTTAAATTTTAGTTATCTTCCTGGAACAACCACACTTTGTATGGAAAACCTGTGCGCGGAGGAACCTACCCGTAGCTAGTCGCACCCTTATTTTGTTTCGAGCACGCTCAACGACTTAAGTGAGCTGCGACAAGTGTCGCGCCCTTACTTCGTTTTGGAGTTCGCTCAGCAATCTAGGTGTGCTGCGACTAGCTGCGGCAAGGTTTCTTGCCGGCGAGGGTATTGCCAGCAGGCTGCTAAGAGTCCAGCACTCAGCGCTCGCTGCAAGGGCCCCTTGCCGGCAAGTTCCCTAAAAGCGTAGGGTAAAAAGCATACAAAGTGAAGGACCAAGAGCAAGGGAGATAACACTGCTTTGGTTGCTCAAAATAAAAGTGTATATTACAAAGATAGCTTGCCGCTGTTCTAATCAACTACTGCCTATGACTTAATTGGCAGCGGCAAAGGAAGCAGAAAGAAAGGAATCTAATCTACATGGTCGCCTTCACGCCTCGTGATCTTGCCCACCTTGGCGACGATGTGGGCAACCTGCGCCTTCAACGCCTCCTGATCAACTTCGGGCGGCAAGGTGCGGAGGACATTGACGAGGTTGATGCCGGGGTTGCGGTAGACGATCTTCGACAAGACCCGTTCCATGGTGCCCATGCAGAGCCGACGCGCCTCGTCGGCCAGCTGCACGGGGATCTTCTCCCGCAGCCGCGCAAGCGCCGGCGCAATTCCCCTGAAGAAAAGACTCAACTTGGCGCTGTGGGGGAGGTTCTCGTCCGGGGAGTACACGAGATGCTCCGCCCTCAGCGCCATCATCTCCATGTCAATACTGGCAGCGGAGGTGACCAGCTCATCAGTCCACTGCTCCACTGCCTGGTTGAAGTTGTTCGCCAAGACGGCGGCGCTCTCCACCAAGGCCTTTTCCTTGCGGAGTTCGTCCTTCAGCTTCGTCTCGCGGTCCCGGGCGGCGTCGAGCGAGCCAGTCAGGGTGGAGACCTTCAGCTCTAAGTCAGCAATAGAGTCCTTGGCGACAGCGAGCTCTGTGCCCTTCTCGGAGAGACGTACCTGCAGCTCAGAGTTGGTGTGGGCATCTTTCTCCGGCTCCACGTTGAGCGCGGTGACCCTGTCCTCGCTCGCCTTCAGGAACAACTCCAGCTGCTCCACCTTGGCCTCCAGATCTTTCTTGGCGGTCTCTGCAGCGGCTGCGGCGTCCCTCGCCTCCTTCAGAGCCCCGCCAATGGCCTGATCCCGGGCGGCGAGGTCGTCCTCGTGGGCATCGAGGTCGACCTTCCGCTGGTTGAGTACTCCTTCCCGCCGAGACAGCTCCTCGACGGCCAATCGTTGCTGCTCCTCGGCCTCAGCTTTTTCGAGGAGGAAGGCTTGCTGCGCCCCGGCAAGCTCTTCGCGCTCCTCCGCCAAGTTGCGGAGGGCCGCCTGGTTGGCGGCGCGGAGCTCCGCGGCGCGCTTCTCCAAGTCAGCCCCAACCTTGGCGGCGAGAGCCTCCCGAGACTCCAACTTCGCCTGCCTGGCCCGGTACAAGGCCAGGAGCCGACGAAGGAGTCTCTCCTCTTCGGGCTCGTCGCTGCTGCCGGGCGCTTCAACAATCTTCAATCCGGCGGAGGCGAGGACCTCTCCGTCAAAGGTCTCTCCCTCCGCGGGTGCTCGAGACGAGGACGCCCACGGGACTTGTATAAAAACCCCGTTGGCGGCCTCCAGGTAGACGCCCTGCCCAACCGCGGAGGCGGAAGGGTCGGCGGCCGGTGCAGCGTCTGGCGCTCCTGCGGCCTCCGGGCCAGCAGTGCGGTCGCCGGTCCCTTCCCCAGCCGCGGCGTCTGTGGTCGGGGCGGTCTCTTCAGCGGCGGGCTCGTCATCCCCAGCCGTTCCCTCAGTGGCAGTGGCGTTGCCGCCGTCGCCGTGCACCTCCTCCTCAGCGGTGGCCTCCGTCTCCATCCGCTCCGGTGCAGGAGGATCTAGCAGAAGAAAAAGAAAAGAAAGGATCAAGAAAATATCCAAAAAGGCAAATACAAGAAGAAGAAGTTGCAAGATTTACCTTCGCGGACTTCTTCGACGACGGGGTCCCTCGCCGGGGAATTCTCCCTTGGCGGCGGAGTAGTGGCCCCTGCCCGCGGAGGGCCGCCTGCGCCCTCCCTTGGCGGGCTGCTCACCCTTGTCGGGCTGCTCACCCTTGGCGGGGTACTCGCCCTTGGCGGAGTGCCCGTCCTTGGTGGAGCGTTCTCCCTTGCCGGGGAGTTCATCCTTGGCGGGGAGGGTGGAGCAAGTGGCTCATCGGGGGCGACCTCCTGGTGCTCCTGCGGCTGCGGCTCCACTTCTGCACAAGACAACAAGACATCAAATAAGGATGATAACCTCGAGTGCGCCCATCAAGCAGAAAAATAAATACCAGACTTACGCTGGGGGCTGCGCTGGGGGCTGCTCCTCGGAGCAGCAGGCTGATCCTGCAAGCTCGTCGCCGGCGCGTCGCTTGTCGCCGCGACGGGCTCGTCGTCCTCAATGGTCACCACAGGGATCTTGGCCCTCTTCGCCATCCGCTGGGTCAAGGTCCTACAAAGCAAAACAAAAGCAAGATCAGGACCAAGCAAGGAAAATCAAGACAAAATCAAAGGAACTAAAAGAATTGCAAGTACTTACTCCTCTTCCTCTTCGTCGGAGCTGAGGGCGGAGAAGTCAAACTCCGCCTGGTGTGCTCCCGCGCGAGGAGCTGGAGGAGAAGGCTCCCTCGGGCGCTTGGCAGGCTCCGGGGCCGTGGGCTGCGAAGACCCGGCCCCCGTCGTCGCCGAGGACCGAGGGGCAGAAGGAGCACCCGTTCCGCTCCGGGAAGATCCGCCTCCGCTTGGCGCTCGAGCACGGGGTGCCTCCTTGACGGCCTCGCTTGTCTTGGTGGCGCGTGTCGCACGGCGCTTCGGCTGCTGTCGAGGCGCCTGCGGCCTCGCCGTCTCAGTTGCCTTGTGGAGGCGCTTCTTCGGTTGCTGCGAAGGGCTTGGCGGAGGCGGAGAGTTCTCCGAGGACAAGGAGGCATTGTCGTCAAGATTCAGAGATCCCCCAGAGTCTTCATCGGAATCTCCAGCCTCGGCGTCCTCCTCCTCCTCGGCAGGCCCGCTGGACTCAGCGCCATGCCCGGCGGCCTCGCTCCCCCCGGCAACCTCGATCGTCCCGGCAAACTTCACGGAAGGATCCCCGGCAAACTCCTCGGGCGCAATCTTTAGCAGCTTGAGGATTTCCGCCTCCTCTGCTTGACTCACTGCGTCCGCGGCCTGTGCCTCGTCCACAGTGTGTCCGAATTCGCCCGCAGCCGCAGCTGCGGCGGCCTCCTCCATCCTGGTGGCGATGTAAGCTACATCCCGGTCAGTAGTTTCCCGGGTCAGGCCCTTATTCTCCTCGGCGTTCCGGGGCTTCTCGACCAAGTTGTCGAAGAAGGTCAGCACGGTCTCCGGTGGAGGCTCCAGCCAATTGGGAACGACGCCATGGGAGTCGCACTCTGGCATTATCGCGCGTATGGAATCGCGGGCAGTGCTGTTACACAGCGGCACCACTCCCCGGGAAGGTCTGAACCACTCCGGGTGGGCAGGGTCATGCTTGAAGAGCTGAAGAACCATCCCCCTCAACTCCAAGACAGTAAAGTTGTAGTTCAATCCAGGGCGCAGCCTCATGATGTCCGCCGCGTTGCCGAATTCCCAGGCAGGCCTCTTCCTTTCTTGTAAAGGGGCGATGCGGCGGCGGAGGAAATCTGCTCCAACTTCTCCAACAGTCAGATTGGCGACCCGGAGACGAATGATCCAAATGAGGGCAATCTGAAGCTTGCTGTCCTCCGGGGCCAATTCACTCCAATCCCTGCCGCGCACTATGGCTGTCTGGCGCGACGCGGTAAAGGGCTCAGGATTAGCTTCCAGCACCCAGCACCAATCGGCTCTCCACTCTTCCCACTTGCCGCGGAGCTCTCCCTTCAGGTACGAGTCTTTCTTGTTCAGCCCGAAGATCCAGGAGATGCCGCCGGAGAGGGGAGCACCAGACTCTACTCTAGGCATGAAGAAGTGGCGGAAAAGGGCTACATTTGGATGAACCCCAACATAGTTTTCGCACAGATGTGCGAAAACGGCCATCGTAAGGATGGCATTGGGGGTGAAATCTAAGAGCTGGAGGCCATATGTGTTCATTACATCGCAAAAGAACTCCGAGTACGGAGGGAACAGACCACAATGGAAGAATGCGGCAAAGAAAAAGTACCCGCCGGGGAACATATCAACGGCGACGGCGGGGAGGACTCTGGTGCGGGGATGAGCTTTGGTCTCCCTCGCCCAGAACAAATAGTATTTGTCCCACAGCTCCCTCGCGCCAAGCCTCGGCGCGAAGACCACGCACTTCTTCCGCAGGGCTGCCAGCTTCGCCGCCTGCTCGGACTTCTCCTTCTTGGCCTTGTCACTCTTCGCCTTGTCGCTCTTCGGAGCCATGGCGGGGGCGGCGAGGAAAGAGGCGAGGAGCTCGACGGCGCCGCGGATGCGGGAGACGGCGGACGAAGGGAGGGGCTTGGCTCTCGGTCGACCTTTGGGAGGCGGAGGCCGACGGGGGTTTCTGGAGAATCAAGGCGTAATGAAGACGATGGAGGGAACTGCCCCTGCTTCCTCTGCTTTTAAGGGGGGAAGTGGGGGACGTTCCGCATTTCCCATTAAAGAACAGGCCACGATCTCTCCCACGACACCGCAATCGACGCGTGCCGTTAGGGAGGGATGCAGCGGATACGGAAGGGGATACGACTTGCCGTGGGCCGCGTGTGCCCGTGCACTGTCTTGGGCCTGGCCCAACAGCGCTCGGCACCGTGTGTGGCCCAGGCCCGGGGGCTCCTGTCGGTGTACTAAGATAGGGGTACCTTAGTACCCCAACTTGTGCACGGGCAGTAGCAGCTTCCCGCGGCAGGGCTTACCACGTGCTCGTCGGGAACCTTTCCGGCCCCTATAAAGCCATTCAGGAACAAAGTATACAAGTCAGAAGATCAAGGCCCCAGCAAGAGGAGCTTGCCGGGAAGGCCGTACCAGGCTCAAGGTTATCACTTTAGCACAAGACCCTGGCAAGAGGTGCTTGCCAGGAAGGCCAAGGGACACATATCTCAAGAGATGCCTCGGCGCATCATGCGCCCCGGCAAGACCCGGAGAGCGACAAGCTTCAGGGCCCGGCAAGATCACTACCCCGGCAAGGTGCTTGCCGGGGAAACCTACGCTGTGTGCCCGCGCTCCAGCTCATCTGCCCATGCGTCGCCCTAGGGCCCTTCCAGGGACTCGTGGCAGACGGCTGTGCAGCCTGGGGCACACGGTGGCAAGCCACGGTGACGAGGCTACCGCCGTGGCGAACGGAGAAGCATGGACGGACGCTTTTGGGGGCGACGGCGACGGGCATTTAAAGCCCTTGTCCCCCACTGTCAAAGTTAGGTGAAGACCACTGTTCATATACTGTTCATACACTGTTGCAACTACCACCAAAATTACACTTTTACCCTCCTCTACGTTGACACCTGTCGGTGACCCCTTTGAGCTATAAAAGGAGGCCCATGCACAACGTAGAAAGGGTTGGAAACCTAGACAACTCTCTCACTCGGTGTAGCTAGTACTGTAGTTCTTCAAGCTCCCGAGCTCAAGAACTCAATACAACCTAAGCAGGAGTAGGGTTTTACGCGTCCGCGCGGCCCGAACCTGGGTAAAACTGCCCGCGTGCGCTCCTCGATCTGCTCTCCGTGCTCCCTCCGCTCCCTTACCGCAACGTAGAAGGGGCTCCGGTCCCATAGGTGCTCGTGGGAGGACAGTTTCCCCCGACAAACGCGTGAGTTGAGAAACGTGGAACACGTCATGAACTCTGGATAGGTGCGGAGGTAGTTCCAATTGGTAGGCAACTTCTCCTCGTTTGGCAAGAATGCGAAAAGGACCGATGTAACGAGGGGCCAATTTGCCTTTGATACCGAAGCGATGGGTTCCCTTAAGAGGAGTAACCCGAAGGTAAGCCTTATCGCCGACTTCAAAAGTCACAGCCTTATGATGACTATCATATTGGCTCTTCTGGCGAGACTGGGCTGTTTTCAATTTCTCACGAACGATGCGAACTTGCTCTTCTGCTTCCTGAATCATATCCGGGCCAAAGAATTGTCTTTCCCCGGTTTCTGACCAGTTAAGAGGTGTTCGACACCTTCGTCCATATAGAACTTCGAAGGGAGCTTTACCCAAGATGGCTTGATAACTATTGTTATAAGCGAATTCGGCAAATGGAAGACACTTTTCCCATTCCATACCGAAAGAGATGACAGAGGCTGGAAGCATGTCTTCCAGAATTTGATTGACTCGTTCCACTTGACCACTTGACTGCGGATGGAAGGCAGTACTGAAGGAGAGATGAGTTCCCATAGCATTCTGGAAACTTTCCCAAAATCGTGAAGTGAAAATACTTCCACGGTCTGAGTTAATCTCCAACGGCACACCATGAAGTGATACTATCCGAGAGACATACAAGTCTGCTAGCTGACTAGCGGTAATACTCTCTCAAACAGGAAGAAAATGAGCTACTTTAGAGAGGCGGTCGATAACGACGAAGATAGCATTATTCCCTTTCCTGGTCCTGGGAAACCCGGTAATGAAGTCCATACCGACTTTCTCCCATTTCCATTCAGGAATAGCTAAAGGTTGAAGGGTGCCAGCAGGCCATTGATGCTCTGCTTTAACTCGACGACAAACGTCACAGTTAGCAATGAATTGACTGATTTCTCTCTTCATCCTAGTCCACCAGAATCTCTGACATAGGTCCTGATACATTTTGGTACTACCGGGATGAATTGTGAGAGGAGATTCATGAGCCTCCTTAAGGATTAACTGCCGTAGATGGTGGTTCTTGGGAACCACTACACGGTTCTCAAAGAAAACAACACCTCGATCATCCATAGAGAAGCTTTTAGCGAGTTCGCTAGCAATGCTCTCTTGGAGTCGGGATATACCTTCATCACGCTTCTGGGCAGCTATAACTTGATCCATAAGGGTAGGTTTCGCCACCAAGGTGGAAAGGAATCCTCGAGGAACAATGTGAAGGTTAAGCTTACGAAATTCCTCGTGGAGAAGTGGTTGCCCTTGTTGTAACATTAAGTTGTTACAATAAGACTTACGACTTAGCGCATCAGCCATGACATTGGCCTTTCCAGGGGTATAAGTGATTCCTAAGTCGTAATCTGTGAGCAACTCAACCCAACGTCTTTGCCTGAGATTTAGATCCGGTTGGGTGAAGATGTACTTCAAACTTTGATGATCAGTGAAGATTTCACAGCGATTACCAAGGAGGTAATGTCGCCATGTTTTGAGTGCATGGACTACAGCTGCAAGCTCTAGATCATGAGTAGGATAGTTATCCTCATGTGGATGCAACTGTCGGGATGCGTAAGCAATCACTTGACGATCTTGCATGAGTATGCAACTTAGTCCTTGTCGCGAGGCGTCGCAATAGATTATAAAATCCTTGGAAAAGTCTGGTGGTACCAGTACAGGTGCAGATGTCAGGCGTCTTTTCAGTTCCTGAAAACTGGACTCGCACTGTGGGGTCCACTCAAACTTTTTATCTTTCTTGAGGAGTTCAGTTAGAGGTTTAGCAACCTTGGAGAAATTCTCGACGAAGCGTCGGCAATAGCTCGCTAAGCCAAGAAAACTCCTAACTTGCTTGACCGATTCAGGGGGAGTCCAATCAAGGACGGCTTGAACTCGCTCGGGATTGACAGCAATACCCTTGCCAGAGATCACATGACCTAGATAGGTTACTTCTGGCAACCAAAATTCACATTTAGAGAATTTGGCATAAAGGCGGTGCTCTTGAAGTTTCGTCAATACCAGCCTTAAATGCCCGGCATGATCTTTCTTGTTCTTGGAGTAAATATGTATATCATCGAGGTATACCACGACGAATTTATCCAAGTACTCCATGAATATAGAATTCATTAGCCGGGAAAAGGTAGCTGGGGCATTGGTTAATCCGAAGGACATGACGGTGTACTCATATTGGCCATAACGAGTAACAAAAGCCGTTTTAGGAATGTCCCCGTTCTTGATTTTGATTTGATGGTAACCCAACCTCAAATCCATCTTAGAGAAGATTGACGATCCAGCGAGCTGATCATACAGGTCGTTGATCCTGGGGAGCGGATACTTGTTCTTTATGGTGACCAGATTGACAGGTCGGTAATCTACAACCATCCGCTTCGTTCCATCCTTCTTCTTGACGAAGAGGACGGGGCAAGCCCAAGGGGAAGAACTAGGACGGATGAAACCTTTTTGCAAGGACTCATCGAGTTGTTTCTTAAGCTCAGCTAATTCTAGGGGTGCCATCTTATAAGGTCTCCTAGAGATTGGGACAGTTCCAGGGATAAGATCTATCATGAACTCGACATCTCTGTCAGGTGGAATTCCTGGCAGTTCTTCTGGAAAAACATCCGGAAAGTCATGGACTACCGGGATATCTTCGAGTTCTGGTAGAGGGCTGGCATTAAGAGAGTAGAGCTGACGCTCAGCCATTCGGGTCAAGACATTGACTATCTTGCCGGATGGGTGTGTTAGTTGAACGGTCCTAGTATAGCAATCAATCTTGGTGTAATGAGTTGTCATCCAATCCATACCCAAAATGATGTTTATGTCCGAGGACTTGAGAGCGATTAGAGATGCAAGGAAAACAAGTCTGTCGACAAGGATTTCATTTCCATGGCTTACCCTAGAGGTTTGCCACTTTGAAACAGGAGTTTGAATAACCATGGAAGTTGGCATGTCACAAAAAGTCATGTTGTGCATTCGAGCATAGCTCTCAGATATGAACGAATGTGATGCTCCAGTATCGAAAAGAACAGATGCCGGATGACAGTTAACGAGAAGCGTACCAAGGACGACGTTAGGATCCTCATAAGCTTCCTCAGCAGAGACATAGTTGACATGACCACGTGAAGTGGGGATTGGCTTGACATAATTCACCTTGCTGGTTGGATTACCACGGCCAACGGGTTTTCCTGGTTGATTCTGAGGACACTCACGCATGTAGTGCCCCGGTTCTCCACACTTGAAGCAGGTCACAGTGTTAGTGCGTGGAGCAAAATTGGAAGGTGGTCCTCCATAGGTCTTAGCAGGTGCATACTGTTGAGTTGGGCGAGGCGCCTCATAGGATGGCCTCGGTGTGTACTTGGGTGGCAGAGCAGTGTTAGGAACCCACACACGGCGCTTGTGAGAGCCAGAGCCGGATGAGGAACCAAAGTCTCGAGGATGCTTGCGTGTGGCCTCGAAGTCGGTCTGGCCCGTTTCAGCACTGATAGCCTTGTTTACCAACTTCTGGAAGGAAGTGCACTCGTGCAGACGTAGATCTCGGCGGAGTTCAGGGCTGTGTCCCTTGCGGAACCTCGCCTGCTTCTTGGCATCGGTGGATACTTCCTCAGGTGCATAGCGTGCCAAGTTGCCAAACTCGCGACTATAGCCATCCACAGTTAACCGGCCCTGGGTGAAGTTGCAGAATTCCTCCCGCTTGCGATCCATGAGACCTTCCGGAATGTGATGTTCACGGAATGCCTCACTGAACTCAACCCAAGTAGTGATTTGGCCAGCAGGACGCATAGCTTCAAAGTTTTCCCACCAAAGACTGGCAGGGCCCTCAAGATGGTAGGCGGCATAGGTAACCTTGTTAGCTTCGGCCACACGGGCAGAGTGTAGCTTGTGGGTGATACTACGTAGCCAGTCATCCGCATCCAGAGGTTCAGTGGAGTGATGGAACTTCGGTGGGCACATCTTGATAAAGTCATTGATTGACACCACGTCATTCCTCTGACAGAACCCAGTGTTCTGCTCTATGCGTTCCAGCAGACAGTTGGTCTCTCTCTTGTTCCGTTCTGCCTCGAGCATAACTTCCGCCAAGGAGGTTGGCTGGGGCAGATTCCCATCTCTAGCCCCACTAGCCTCACCCTGCTCCTGAGCAGCAGGAGTGCTGCGAGTGTTGACCATCCTAAGAAAACAAAACAACGGTTTAGACAAGGATGGCAAAAATTTGACATAGGAGTGCAGAATGTAATGGATGACATGGAATGCAGAGATGTTCATCCGTACGACATGGTAATATAGAAACTGCTATATATACACCAGTGGTCATACACACCATACATAGTTTAGTACAAGCCAAGGCTAAAGTACAACTGCGGTGAAATACGATACATCCCATCAGAGGCATTCCAAACTCCTATACATTATTTAACTACACCTCCGGAACTCAGTACACACTAAGTCATATTCCACAAGACGCGCAGGACTGTGGGAATACAACTACTACAATACTACTACTGCCACGGTCTAGCTCAGACATTCCAGTAGTAATCTTCGTAAAGATTACCACCGTAGCCTGGAAGTGGAACAGACGGATCTTGAAACTCGCGAGCGCTCAAAGGCGGTGGACCATAGGGACATGGATGTGGCCTCGGTCCTGATGCTGGTGGTAACCGACGCCCACGTGGAGGTGTAATACCCCCAACGTCACGCCAATCCATGCGATCAGGCGGACGAGTCTGCATGGGGTACAAATCCCGCATGTCCAGATATCCGGCGTGCACAGCAGGTGCAAGCCGTGTCAAAGTAGTCCAGTGGGCGGCTCGAGTGTTATACAGCTCCATTCGAAGGGCACGGACCTCACGGTCCCTATCCTCCAGCATCTGAACAGTAGTCTGAAGCAGTGGCTCTTCATGAGCAGCATCAGTATACAGACCAGTGTAATAGCCTTCCTCTCCGGGAAGTGAGGCTGGCATGTAACAAAACTCAGTGTTCAGCAACAGGGCATGCCTAGCCCGAAGAATGGTCATCATCGAATAGGCGGCATCCTGTACTGCCATCTCGATGGTAACCCCGAGTCCATAAGACCAATTGATGGGGTCGTTAGCTCCGGGATATGAGGGGTATATCCGGACTGTGCAGAAATACTGACTCTGATTGAAATCCCGGTACTGTTCCTCCACGGTGTACTCAGGATACCAGCGATAACCGGTCTCAGTCAGCACACGGACTAGCATGGCCGTGTGACCGGGCACATTAATGCACCGCGTCAAACGAACCACTTGGTGAGGGGTGCGGCCAGACATCTGAAACACGAAGTAATGCAAAGGCATTAGTGCTTCTGGAAGAAATCAGGCAGCATAACAACTGTAAATGCTCAAACAAAGATTTGAGACATGATACATATGAAAGCATAGCCACTCAACAATTCCGTATCAAGGTTCCGGGTCCAACAATCATCATACTAAAAGGATAGAAACTGAATTGAGGCTTGAAACCCACAATCCTAAGAGTCTACGGATTAGTAACACGTGAACCTAGTAAGGATAAGAGGCCTAGTCCTAAATCCCCGTAGAAAGAATAGACTGACTCAAATCAGAAGGGCATAAGGTAAAGGAGTAAAAAGATCCTTACGTTCCCTTCCACAATCAATTCCCCTACATATAACTAAGAATTTTTCTAGACTCAACATCGACAAGTTTGGCTTGAGAAACCTACAGGCAGTCCAGCTCTGATGCCAACGCTGTCAGGACCCCGATCCTAAGTCACACCGATCTAGCTGTAACACGTCATATCACTTTGCGGCCTCACGCACGGTAACCCCATGGGTGCCACCTTACCTGGCCCGGGACCGTTTGCGCATTTTGGCACACGTATATGACAGTGTCGCTAGCATCCATATGACAGAGAACCCGGGCCGACATGGCTAGTTATAAACCAAAAGTGGCACTAGATTACAGAGACATGCATCCATGACCCAGCAACGAACGTGTCGGTCATCAACGTATGAACCCAAGTCGTAGCAAGCTACATGGACTTAAAGGAACAACGCGTGACATTTCCCCTAAGGGACAGACACAGGAACGAAGAAGGACACATGCCGGCCAACCTACGTGTTCCGAGCAGTAGCAAGCTACCAAGGCTCATTGGAATCACTAGGAGGCATTTCCCTGTAAGGTAGGCTACCAAAGGAAAACAACTAGGTGTCGGATCCCACACATACCAAGCATTTCAACCATACACACAATATGCTCAATATGTGCAAATACAACATAGCATCACAACAGAACTCTATGACTCAAAGTACTTTATTTAAGAGGCTCCAAGAGCCATACATAACATATCCATACAGATAGGGGTCACATGACCCAACACTCAAGTCATACAGTCATACAAGCACAAGCGGAAGCTACATGTCTGAGTACAGACAACTTAGAAAATAAAACAGGCTTGGTGTAGCTTGACTATCTACAAGGCCCTTCACAAGCTCCAGATCTCCGTCTGGGTGTCAAGCTACTCGTCGATGTCAACGTCTATGTAGAACCCATCAGCAGGGGCAGGGTTCTCCTCTGCAACAGTTATTAAGCAAACATGAGTACAAAGGTACTCAGCAAGTCTTACCACAGAACCTATCATACATGCAACATTATCAAAGGGGGTAGTGGAGTTCATAGAAGAAAGCCAGCTTTGACTCTTGGCTAACCTATACTACAACTCTCAACAGATTGCAAGATGTTATTACGAACACGAGTCCTCTACTCACCACAACAATACACTACCGAGGATCCTCTTCCGTCATCCTACGGAAGGGCCATCCACGGTACTCACACTTATCCTGAGGCTTTTAGTAGTATCCATCAACTTGTCTATGAACTGTAAGAGTAACCAAGTAGTCCGTACCGTGAACAACGGCTATTCGAATAGATTGATAACCCTGCAGGGGGTACTTCTTCACACATGTTTTCACCACTTAGCGTCTGCACACGACATGTGCTCGGCATACTTCAAGCGAAAGCCGACGTGGGTGTAGACCACAACCTAACCAACCACTCAAGTCTCTCATCCAGGTTTATCGCCTATTTGGGTTCCATCCGTGGGGAGATCCGGCCGGGGTGTCGCTCACGGCCCCAAACGATGTGTACAGGGTTCCCGAGTCACCAAACGGGCAACTGGTACACCATGCCACATACTTGTCGCATCACAGCCCACCCCGAGGGTTAGCGCTGTGCACGACCTCCAGTAATCTATAAACACCAGAAACTAGTTGCAACTCCTGGACAGAGAACATGGCAGTCGATAAGTCGAGCGGGGTCATATTTCAGGGCCCAATGCGTGGTAGTAACTGTAACTTGAATCACACACACAGATCTCGGGTCCTATGGACGATTCCAATGAAACAACCCACCACGTACTCCTACATGGCCTTTCATCGATACCTTTACCAAGCGTATTCCACACTTCCTTCTCTTTATCGGTATGATCATTTCACTCTGATCCATCACCCAGATGAACCAGACCTGACACAACTCTAAGCATAGCAGGCAACATAAATAAATAGCATGGTGGATCACACATCACATGGCTCAATCAACTCCTACACATGCTAGTGGGTTTGAACTATTTACTGTGGCAATAACAGGTCATGCAAGGGAATAGGGTTCAACTACCGCAGCAAGTAACAGTTCACACGCTGTTGCCTTAATGCAGTAAAAGAGAGCAGGAGCGAGGAGATTGGGTTTGTATCGGAATGATCAATGATTGCTTGCCTGATAAGGTGGTTGTGGGGTACTGCTCTTCCGCTGGATACGCAGCAGTATCCTCGGGAGCAGGACCTAACACAGAGAATACCGGCGATACAATCATTAAACAAACAAATGCAACAATATGATGCATGCTCATGACATGGCAAGATGCATGTGTTTTGGGCTAATGCAACTATAACCATAAGGGTTTGAGCCTATTTGAATCAAGGATTCAAATTGGCACTTTAGCTATTATTTAAATAAGTGCATTATCATGTTTTAATGTATACAGCAAGGTTAACTTGCTCAAACATGCATGAAACCAGTGCCATTGGAAAGATTGGATTTTTCTGATCATTTTTCATATATAAATCTTTTCCATCTGAGCTACGGTTGATTTTATATGATTTTTAGAAGTTTTGGGTATTTTATGGAATTTCCTGAATTATTTTTAAACCTAAAAATCCCAGAAAATCCTTTACTGCGTCAGCATGACATCATGCTGACATCAGTCAGTCAACAGGAGCTAGTCCAAGTCAAACCTGACATGTGGGCCCGGCATGTCAGTGTCACAGCTATTTAGCAAAGTTAATTAGTGTTAAACTAGGATCTAATTAGCTGTCAGTGGGGTCTGGGCCCACGGGTCAGTGACTAAACTAATAAACTAATTTAATTAACATTTACTTAATTAAACTAGCTAATTAGCGGAGGGGTGGCCCACACATCAGCGACCCAGGGGTGGTCAACCCCCCGGTCAAACGAGTCAAACTCGCCGGCGAAGTGACGCCGGCGAGGCCAGACATGGCGGCGTGCTTCGAAAAACGTCCACAGGGCTCGGTTCGAGCCGCGGTTGGGCGCGTTGGAGAGCCCTTGTCGTTGCGCGTCGAACGGTGGTGGTCGCCGGACCTGTGGTGGCCGGAGACGACGGCAACGAGCTCGACACCGGCGGCCGGCGTTCGGGCGTGTATGGAGACGCAGCTACGGTGGCCTAGGCGATGCGTGCGTGGTACCTAGCTCGTCTACGTGCTGCGGCGAGCGAGATGGACATGTGCATTGACCAAATGGTCACCGGAGCATCGCCGGCGGCAAGCACGGCCGCGGTGAGTTTCGGTGATCAACGGAGCAACAGCTACACGGCGCAAACGAAGCAGAGGAAGGAGGGATTCGGCGTAGGAGCTCACAGCGGTGCTAGTGAGCTCGACGGAGAGGTCGGGGACGCTCTGCAGCTTCTTAATCGACGACGAGGTGCTCCGGCGATCCGAGGTT
This sequence comes from Secale cereale, assembly GCA_902687465.1. Lineage (NCBI taxonomy): Eukaryota > Viridiplantae > Streptophyta > Magnoliopsida > Poales > Poaceae > Secale > Secale cereale. Next base: position 690,634,547 of record LR738715.1, on the reverse strand, counting down.
GGGGACGACGGCGTGAAGGCGTTGCATGGCTCCCGTCGATCCGTGGCTCAGCGAGGAGGTGGAGGGCGTCGCGGCGAACCTTCTGGACACGCTCACGGGACGAGGGGGAGGTTCTAGGTGCGGCAACGGCGAACGGCGGCGACGGTCGGCTCGGTGGTGAGAGGGAGAGAGCCAGGGGAAGGCGATGGGGACGAGGGGAAAGTGAGAGAGGGGTTGGGGCAGCTGCATGGCGACGCCAGGAGACGTCCAAGCCGTCGGGGAGGCAGGCAAGCAGGGTGGAGGTGGCCAGGCGCGTGCCGACGCGCGGTGGCCACGCGCGCTGCCTTCTGGCGCGAGGAGGAAGGCGACAGAAACGGGGTTGGCGGGCTGGGCCTGCCTGCAACAGTGCTGGGCCCAAGGTAAGTGCTTTCTCTCTCTTTCTTTTTCCTATTTCTTTTCTGTTTCATTTCTTTTCCAACTTTGTTTAATTAATAAAAATGCCAGAACATTTTTATAACTCATAAAACTTGTCATGCCCACTGTATATATTATGAATAGTATGGAACATTATAGTTTATGATTATTTGAGCATTTAAAATATTTTATAGCATTTAAATGCCCAAATACAAATACCATATGATTTAATCCAGAGCCCTTAGATGTCCTAGAAAATTGTGCACCATTTTTGGCAGAGGTTTAGGACCAAGGCAGAAATGATGAACATTTTTGAAGGGCATTTTGGGTACATTGGAAAAGATTTTATCAAACCCTAGTTGTTAGGAGAGGGGTGCTGGGGTTTCTGTCATTCCCATTTCAAGTTTCTTTGATAAGTAAACATGATGCACACTCTAGCTAGTCCTAATGCAAGTGCTAACTAGGGATGTGACAGCGCAATCCTTGGATACAAAATTAGTATACTGTACTGTTTAAAAGTCGAGGGCGGTGCTTTTTCGGCGCGGTAGGCAGGGCAGTTCCGCCTAGTCGGTTCGACAGAGACGCGAGAAGATGAGGGAGTAGGCTGCTGCAAACGTAGGGCGGTGTGATTTGATAGTGAGTTACTGCTGGACAGGTGGGGCCCGGTGATTTGACTTGCCATTATCATTTTAACTGCCAAGCCGGATGCCTGACCACCTCCATACAGGTGCCTCTCCCGATGCTCCACCATGTAGAGGCTGGCTCTTGCTTGAGAGCCCACTCCTCCACTTTTTCCTTGCCTCTTTCCCCCACATATGCAAACCCTAAACCCTAAACCCCACATATGCAAAAATGCCATGTAAAGCGGGCTTATAGCCCACTATTGTACTTGATCCTACAGGTGCTAAGCCTGCCACATAGGCATAAAGTCTGATGTGCCAAGTTAATTAAGAAGAGAGAGACTAGCTTGGTGACCCCCCAGGAAGAAACGGTGATAAGCGCGTGTACCTAGATGAAGCAAACTTAGCAACAAAAAACTAAGCACCTATGCATTGGGGACTTGAGTTGCTAAGCCATTTAATGCCCATAGCACCTCATCTAAGCACCATTTCATTGGAAGAGGTCACTCCTTGGTAGATGCAATAAATACTACGAAGAAAGAGATAGAGAGAAGTAAACAAAATATACTCTTATAGACAACCTTATAGCTAACCTTGATGACTATGTATGACATGCCAACATCAGATAGCCTAACGCACCGTGTTAAATCTCCAAGGGCGCGACCGCGCGAGCGAGGCGACGGTCGTGGTAGGCGCGACCATGATACAGGCTGCTGGCAGCCCTTGGATCTGAGATCGAATGGTCGCATGCTAAGTTGCTGAAAAATTACAGAATAACCCTCTAGGATAGGATATTCACCCATAGGTCTAGAATCACGCCGTGCAACCATTCGATCTCAGATCCAAGGGCTCTCGGAAGCCCGTATCATGGGAGAATGGAAAGCTTCCTATCACCAATAATTTTGCCGACGCTTGACATGACATCGAAAGCCATTTAATTGGGCGTCAAGTAGACATGACATCTAATTGGCCCCCCATAGTACTGTGCATGAATCCATTTATCCACCAGGCAAGCCACTACCTACCATTCGCACGTGCCCCCCACTCGACATTTTTACAATCGATAAACCGCTCCTAGTCGTCCTGTCCTTTCACATTACGGCAATTCCACTAATCCCGACCCTCCTCCCAAATCCATGGCGTCCCAAATCTCCATGATCCATGGTGAGTACAAGGTTTGGACCATCACCGGCGATGAGTTCGACATCATCTACACCCGTTCTTCCGCAACGGTGAAAGAATGCCTTGCTCGCTTCAAACGCATGTTCGAAAACTCAAATGATGAGTGGGTCGCTGGGCTAGATGTTGAGTACACCACAGTCCTGGGAAGCGAGAAGAAACTAAAGAAGGCAGAGAAGAATAAGCCTACCGTGATCTAGGTTTGCGTGCATGACTTATGCTTGGTCTACCACATATGCCATGCCGATGTTGAGTGCGAGGAATTTAAGAACTTCCTCAAGGGCGGCCGAGTTAAATTCGTTACTGCGGACTTTAGGAACGACAAGGAAATCCTGGGTCGGATAGGCCTCGTTGTAGACCAGCCCTTCGATCTCCAGAAGGAGCGCCTGGTGTCCTCCTCTCAGCCTTCAATGCTGACCCTGGCAGGAGCCATGGTTCATCCTATGTACGGTGAATTGAAGAAACCTCCGCACACGTTTCATCGTGCATGGTAGTGGACTGTACTAGATATAGACCACATCCACTACGCTGCAATGGATGGCTACCTTTGTTTCAATATCTGCAAGGGTTGGATGAAGAGCAAGAGCCAAGTGTGCGGTTCAAGCAAAGAAGTATCGCCCAAGAGGAAGAGGGACAAGGACGAAGTCGAGGACGTGGACGAGGACTCCGAGTAAGGTGGCAGTGTCGTTGCTCATGGTGGTTCTAATGCAGTGTCTACCAGATTAGTTGCTTAGTTTAATGTCTGGTGTGCTTAGTTTTATTTGAGGGGTGTGTTGTGCTGAGCCCTAGCAGAACTATGTTATGTTTCTTCTCGTTATATTTTGTACATTTCATCTTTTAGTTGGTATAGTACTACCACTCGTTTCTTGACATTATATACGTACAATATATATATGGCCAATATCATATAGCCAGCAGTTTAGTTGTCAAAGAATTTTAGGGTGATTAGTTTTGTCAAAGAATTCCAGGGTGCTTAGTTTTATTTGAGGGGTGTGTTGTGCCAGACACCATAAACTTATCATTGTGAGAATTTGCTTATTTTTGTCATGTAACATGGTCAACAGGTTTGACGTGAAAATAACAATGTATAATGGCATTTCTGAGCAAACATCTAACTTAATGATGGCATTTTTTAGATATCTAATTGCATTTTTGAGCAGGCATCTCACAGATCGATGGCATTTTTTGAGTAGTTGTAACTTCTAATGGCAAAACTGAGTAGTGATACACAACTAGTGGCATAAATAATAAGAACCCAAGAATTAAGTAGGGCTAATTTCTTTATTTCTTTATACCTTTGTGTGCGAAACAATATACGCTGCCTCCCGCAAGATTTTCTTTATAGAGGCAACATAGAACTATATGAGTGACCTGTTAAATTTTGGATTTATTCCGGGTTCGTTTGGCCTTTTTTATACATTAATTGAGTTTCTGGTCATTTAATGTGCATAATTCAAATTTGAACTACAAGCACATGCTCCCGTGCACCAAAGTTGACTGAAAAATCACATGTGTGTCCTCGGGTGAATTTCTAGGTCCCATGCAAGAAATGGGAATGAAATTCAAACATCTGGGCATCGTGGTTCGACGGAGAACATTGAGAAGCTTGGTTTTAAAATTCTTGTAAATCCAAAACACGCCTGAAAATCATGAAAGTTGGCATGGTGTCATGTCATTGTACTACCATGCTGTGGTAAAAAAATTGCAGAGTAGGAACAAGTTTTGGTATAAGTTTCTTGCAAACTGGAGCTTCTCTCAAGAAGGCTCGTGGTTCTGAGAGGGAACGTGTCACCTTTGTGTGCATAATTCAACATTTATATACAAGCACATGATCCAGTGCACCAAAGCTGGTTGAAAAATCACATGTGTGTCCTCGGGTAAATTTCTAGGTCCCATGCCAGAAATGGGAATAAAATTCAAACATCTCGGCGTTAAGGTTCCGCTGGAAACATTGAGAAACTTGGTTTTTTAATTCCTGTAAATCAGAAACACGCATGAAAATCATGAACTTGGCTTGGTGCCATGACATGGCACCAACATGTTGTGGTAATTTTGCTGTCCGATTTGCGAAGACGCACACATTAACAATCAACAAAGTCATTTTGGAACAAGTGCTGTCACGTTACAATCGGAAAACACAAGTATTATTGAAACCGTCTATTTACCATTTACGTGCCGCCACGCGTACCCTTTTTTTATTAGCTAGGAGGCACTGTGCAGGGTAGCTATTTGAGTACGAGAGGCGTGCGATCAGACCCCTGCGCGTTCTTATCGGGAGGAGAGCCCTTTGACCTCCATCTGCCGTCCACCTCTCTCCCAAGGTCTCCATTAATGACGCTCGAGCCTCTGTTTAACGGCGTGGCAATGTCTCACTCAACTGAGCTTTAAGAGAGAAAAAGGAAAATCTGATTTTTTTTGCACGGATCTTGATATAAGATCCGACGGACCTATATAGCATCTACTGCGACTTATATCAAGACTGATGAATATATATAAGGACGACGAGAGTGGATAATAATTGTCTTACATAATTAGGAAGAGAATTAGAAAAGCCACATGTGGCTATCCCCGAAATATACAAGGGCAAAAGAAGAAGGAAGACGCATACAATGATCTAGCTCGTTGATATCTACGTTCTTTATGCGCCGCAGGTCACGGAGACTAGTTCTCACGGCGGGCGATGATCTCTTTCATCAGTTTCATGTCCTTAATACGCTGCTTGGCAGCATCCATGGATTCCTCCACCAGCCTGTTGCGCTCGATGTGGAGCATGGCATTCTCGTCCATAAGTTTCTTGATGATGACGCCCATCCTCTGGAACACGGCAGCTGTCTCCTCCTCCTGCTTCGCCCTTCCGACGATCTTTTCCCTTAGCAGGTCGTGCTCGCCCCGGAGATTCGCATTGCTCTCCCCCAGTTGCTGGATGATGCCGGTAGTCTCGTCCTGCATCCTCGCCCAGCCGGAGATATGATCCATCTGGCTATGGACTATCGCATGCATGCGCTTGTAAGAGTCCTCACCTGCCCACGAGAAATTTTCCCAGGCCGCCGCGGCACGGCGGGACGTCCCTGCTGCTTTGGCGGCGCGGTGGGACATCTCTGCTGCTTCCGCGGCGTGGCCGGACCAGTCTGCTACATCGACGGCGCGGCGGGACCTCCGTGCTGCTTCAGCGGCATGGCGAGACCTCTGTGCTGCTACTGCTGCGTGGCTAGACATGTCGGCTGCTTTCGCAGCGAGGCGGGACATCTCTCGTGCTTCCTCTTCCATGCTCACCTCTCCCTGGTGGAAATCTCTCGACCCAGAACTCACGCTGGCTATGGCTTGGTTGACTTGATTGTTTTTTGTGGATGAGGATTTGAGGAGAAATGTGCAATCATCTTATAACTGAGTACTACTAATACGCTCCTAAGTGGGAAACCATTTAGGTTGTGATCGGTGTGAACAGGTTTGTAATTAAATATAGCGTGGTAGTAGTAGTAATTTGGAAGGTGACGAGACGCGCTCAAAATTTATTAAAAGGCTAGAGGGCGGGGCAGTCTAGCTTGGTCCTTTTCACGAGAGGCGAGGGGCCTTTTTGATTTGACGGCTCCTTACTGCGGGAAGGCGGGGCCTTGTGATTTGACTGCTTGCATAAATGTGCCGATGACCTGAGGAGGAGCAAAGGACCGTGCGGTATACTCATGTTTTCCAGCGGAGTACGACGGAGGAGCACGAAACACGGCAGCCTAGTGCCATATCCTCTACTCTCTACTCTTATTATATACTACTAGCAAGAGGCATTGTTCTATTGGCGATAAAGAATGATCTACTCCCTCCGTTTCATAATATAAGAGCGTTTTAGACACTACACTAGTGTAAAAACGCTCTTATATTGTAGGATGGAGGGAGTAATTTGCTAGTTATCTCATTTTTAGCATTGTTCTATTCATGCCTCGCAGAGAAGGTGACACGTGCGGTGAAACACCCGAAGCAAAATAAGAAACACAGGAGCAAAAGAAGGAGGATTATCACCCCAAAAAAGGAAGGAAGACGCACACACAAGTCTGGGGCGCTGCTCTCACTACATGAAGGGTTGCTGGCCGCGGAGTCGTAACTGCTTCTTCATCTCCTCCACGACCTCCATCTCCTTGCGCGTCTCCTCCGCCATCTTCATCATTGTGTCCATGACGCGGGATTTCTCGAGGCGAGCCTTCATCATCTGTTCCACGGCAGCATTACGTACCTTGATAGCAGCCGGGTGCTCGATGCGTAACCTCGCCAACTCCTCCTTCTGTTCCATGACGAGGCCTGCAACATCTTCATCGAGGAACTACTATTCTCATGCAGCTTCTTCCAGCCGACGTTCTCCTCCTTCAGCAGGTCGAGCTCGTGGCAGAGCTTCGCCTTGTCCTCCTGAAGTTGCGGGATTTCACCGGTCACCTTCTTCTCCGAGGCAATGATCTTCTTCAGCAGCATCACCAAGCCGGCGGTCAACTCCGCCTGCTCATTGAGCTCAGCGTGCATGTCGTCGAGGCTCTCCTTCAGCAGCTCCACCAAGCTGTGGATGAACTCCTTCTGCTTATTGAGGTGCTTATTGAGCTGATCGGGCATGCCGTTAAGGGAGGAAGACTCCAGCGCCGCCAGCTCGGCATTTTCGCCTCCGCGTCTAGGGCGCTCCTGGGAGCCATCACCTGCCCGTGAGAGATCTCTCAAGGTCTCTGCGTGGCGGCGAGCCCTTTCTTTTTTTCCGCAGCCATGGTTTCTGCTCGCTTGTTACGAGTAGTTCTTGACCTAGAGCTCTGCACACCGGCCATGGCAAGGATGGACGAAGAAGGAGGACTTATGAGGAGGAAGGTAGAGTAATTTTCGGTTAGGTAGTTCCTCTTTTTATAACCTAATTACTAGCACTAGCACTAAAACCTGCACGGAACACATTCAGGTTTGGTACGTACAGGTAGGTGTGAGCAGGCTTGCACTTAATTGTAGCACTAGTACTTTCGAATGTGATGGGAACAAGGTAAAAAGATTAATTGATGGTTTTTGGTTTCGAGGCCCGAAACGGCTCCAGATGAGTTTAGTGGAACATAAATTTCAAGTAGACTACACTGCTCAGATGCATAAATATTATGTTACTGTCAAAAATTGGCACAAAATACAAAGGAGCCAATGGAAGTACTACTAGCAACCAATGATTTAACTACTCGCATGCGCGCAATGGAGTGGTAATGTCTTTCTTCCGCCCTCACGTCCACTCAATTTGCATGTGTTGTACTAACTGACCATCAATGAAGTCAAGGACTTTACACGTGTCAACTTATCACATGGGGTGGATCTTGGTACAAAATTGCGTCCGCCCGTGTACCCGCGTGTGCGTGTGATGGAATGAGTGCGTGCGTGGCGTGCGTGCACATCTTCGCTTCGTGCATGTACCTCCAGCGCGACTCAGGGAGGACGAGTACATTCTTCTAGAACCAGCAGCACGTCACTCTGATCAATCCACACAAGGATGTCGTGACAACGCCTCCACATGTGCCACGTGGCTTCATGAACTGTAAGAGATACACTATGTAGCGTGCCATTGTATTTTGCACATACTCGAAGTACTAGTAAGGTACACGTGCATTGCACGCATCAGATTTTGCAACCAAATTACAAATAAATACCACACAGTAGCATGTAAGCTCTGAGTCATATATGCCTGATGTAGACCTTCGTTTAATTCTTATAGTTCATATCATTCAAAATCAATTAGTTTTTATAAAAAATCTAGGGCCTCTTTGATTCGTAGGATTTCCAAAACGCGGGAATAGGAAGAACATGGGATTAGAGTGGAATGTCGTCTTGAATCCTACAGGATGGTACGAGTGTTTGATTGTGCATAGAAAAAAAAACGCAGAATTCTTTCTAAGAGGTTTGAGTGGATGGGATGTTTCCTATGAAATCTAGTGCAAATGAATCATATGGAAAAATTCCTATGGTTTACAATCCTACGAATCAGACAACCAAGATAGGAAAAATTCCTAAGGATTAGAATCCTCCAAAATTCCTTCGAGAATCCTTTGAATCAAGGAAGCCCTTAATCTATTTTATGATTCATGGAATTGTGCGTTGTAAAGCATAAAGTAAAAACAAATAATGGCAGTTCAACTAGAAAAAAAGTTTGGGCAGTTATGATATGGATGATTCTAGAAGAAAGGAGAACCATTGTTGTTTTGAGATTTGTGCATTATGCTTAAGTTCAACCATGGAGTCTGCTAGATTGTACATGTGACAAAATCCGGTGGGGGGCTAGAAGATGGTGCGAGGGGCCGAGTGGAGGAAGACTATGAAGGAGTGCAGAACTGCAAGATCGATATTTAGAGAGAGGGGCGAGAACATGCGCTGTTGCATGCAGTGGCGGAGCCATGAAAAATGTCCCATGAGCTAGGGGGACAAGCATAGCTAATCCTTTACGAGGAGGGCCAATTCATCAACTTAAACCATTTTTACCAGCAATTGTCTAATGATCACATTCATATTAGCCTCGATATATAGTGATGTCAGGGGGGCAGGGCCGTTGCTGCCCCCTGTCTTCGCCATTGTGCGCGCGTCTGAGAGATGAAGCGGAAGGCATGGATGATGATAGGGGGCGTTGGATATATAATTAATGTGGGTGTATTAGCTATATATGTAATCTTATATAGAGAGGTATAAATTGATCGATGTGGACGTGGGAAAGAAGGTGATACCTCACTAGATATATAGATTGATTGGTTTATGTGGAGAACTATGAAAGACCTAGCCATACACACACACACATACATAGAGGAACATCGATCATTGCGCATGCACATTAGAGATAAAGAATGCCCGATATGATGGAGAGGGGGATGTGTGTGTGTGTGTGCCTTCATGGGAGACCGACCTGAAGAAAAAGATTGCATGTGTGCGATGGATAATGCTGACTGGTAGTGTGTGTGCATGCACGCACGAGAGAAAGTTAGTGGTACAATTATAAAGAGAAGACCAATGTGAGGGTGTAAAAGACTAGGTGGGGTCATAATCAATGTAAAGTTGAATTCAAATATTGAATAAGAGATCATGATGTTCGAAACCCATGCATGCATGAATATAACGGAGATCTGCGCGGCGTGGATTGGAAACGAGCATGTTGCAATGTATAAACATTGAACAAGGTCAGATTGGTCTGAATCTGATATACCGATGGCAGACGTCGTTTGGCCACATTGCATCCGTGCATGGACACAATATTCTAATTGGAGATGATGGGTGGCTTTCGCATCACATATTTATGTCTATACCCCTATATATATATATATTAAATTATATATTTTTTATATACTGTGTGAATAACTTTAACTTTAAAAGATGGTCGTTGGATGAGGCCAATCCGATGGTGCAGAGCTGGTAATTTTGAGCACTACTGGCCGTTGGATATCATCTAGATTCCACCAGATTTCACCACATGTACAATCTAGAAGACTCTATGGTTGAACTTAAGCATAATGCACAAACCTCAAAACACAAGCACTTCTTCTTTGTTCTAGAATCTTCCATATCAGAATTGCCCAAATGTTTTTCTACATGATTTGTTTTTACTTTATACCTTACAACGCACAATTCCATGAATCTTAAAATAGATTAGCTTTCTTATGAAAACTAGATGATTTTGAATGAAATGAACTATAAGAATTAAATGAACATCTACATCATGCGTATATGACTCAAAGCTTACATGCTATAATGTGGTATTTATTCATAATTTGGTTGCCAAATCTCATGCGTGCAATGCACGTGTACCTTACTAGTCTAAATGGCGTCTCTGTGTGTGTGTGCTGTGCGTGTTAAACACATTGTATGTAGTATATCATACTAGTCTAAATTGTCTTTTATGGGTACACGTTAAGCTTGTTCTCCCGAAATTTCAAGCCGCGCCTTGTTATGCCGAAATTTCAAGCTAGTGTCTCTGCCTATCATACTGCGTAACTTCTGCCTCTTCAACCCGCGCCTTGTTAGCCCGAAATATTTAAGATATATCTTTGTCTCGTTGTGCTCCGACAACTCCCTCCATTTCAACCCGCGCCTTGTTATTCTAAAATTTCAACGCGCGCAAAAACTACCACCTCCTGCGAAATCCCGACACGCAAAATTCCCGTGATACCCCTGAACCGAAAGAACCGCCTCAAATCGGTGGGGGTACTTTCGTAACATACCCCACATTTTGGACAAGCGCGTCCCTAAGCCATGGTTCGCCACTCCCATCCCATCCGCCCACCCATTCGTACCCCGAGGCCGGCAAAACCCGCGAAGCCCCACGCCCTCCTCTGTCTGCCACCCAGCCAAAGCCTCTTCCCCGACGACGTCGTCCACAGCAACACCTCGACGCCCCTCATCCACCATACCGGATGAGGATCCGTCGTTGATCTGGTCATCCCGCCGGTTCAGCCACCCCGTCCTCCACCTCCAAGGAGCTGCCCCGACGTTCCCCTCGTCTTTCGCGGCACCTCCATTCCCACACCGCCGTCTTCACCTGCACCACCGGAAGAGCATCATCATCACCGTTTCCTCGGATGAAGCTGCGGCCTAATCGGCGCCACCAAAGAGGTTGTACATTAATCGCCGCATTTTCTTCTTGATTCTTGCCGGCGCTCGGTCCCAAGCCGACACGGCGTGGCTCCATCCACGGCGGCATCGCCGGCCACTTCCTCCACGACATCGCTCCCTCTGCGGCAACGTCCACATCAGTAGGAGCTGCTGCTGCTTTAGCTCTCGCTCGCGCTGCTGCTCTGCTCTTGCTCTCGGTCCCCTGCCTGGTCTGCTCTTGCTCTTGCTCTTGCTCACGCTGCTGCTCTCGCTCTTCTTGCGATGCTGCTGCGATTTAGCTAAACTTCAGTCGACTGAATCGACTTTTGGGTCAGTCAATTTTCAGGGGGTG
>LR738715.1:690590928-690621566 GCA_902687465.1 Secale cereale | reverse complement strand
CCCCCCCCCCGAGGTGCATGCTCTAACTTGACAGGGTTAGGTTGCTCATATCGTGCGTATGGTATCTTGCATTGTGTGAATGCCACATGTTTAGTGTCTAATTAACATATATGTGAATTATGCAATGCCATCTTTTTGCAAGACTTTATATATGTGAATTATGCAATGCTATCTTGTTGCAAGGCATTATATATTTGAATTATGCAATGCCATGCTGTTTAGCCAAGCATCATATATGTGAATTATATCATGCCGTCCTTTTTTTGTAATTCTCATTGCTTTTGTCGACAATGTTTGTATATTCAACTGCTCTTCCTGTGCATCAGCCATTTGAATTGGTGATGGAGAAATCTGGAGTGAAAACAAGGTCTTCAGAGCAGACAATGCTACATGGTGAAGCAGATATCTTGCTGGTTATAGATAGCTCTTCATAGGAGGATTCAGAGGCAGATGACCAGTCCTATTATCCCTCTGAGGTGTATGCTCAAACTTGGCAGGGTTATATTACTCATATCGTGCATATGTTGTATTGCAATGCTTAGTTTTTTACATCATATACACGATATTGAATGCCATCTCCTTAGTTGACACATCATATATGCGATTGCCCTCTGCTCACTTCCTTAGTATATAAATTATATATTTGAATTATATCATGCCATGATGTTTACATAGACAACATGTATCTGAATTATGGCATGCCAACCCATTTTCTAAAGACTTAATATATTTATGTCATCTCATCCTGTTCACATAGTCATCATATTTTGAATTATGTCATTCTATCCGTGAATTATATCATGCCATCATGTTTCCATCGACGACATGTTTGTGATTTATGGCATGCCAACCACTTTAATAGACACATCGTATAGTTATATCATGTCATCCTGTTTTCATAGTCATCATATTTTGAAGTATGTTATTCTATCATGTTTAGTTAGCCATCATACATGCGAAATTGTGTCATGCTATCCCGTTTAATTAGCCATCATATATGTGAAATTATGTCCTGCTACTCTGTTTGGTTAGACAACATAAGTGTGAATTATTTCATACCCTGTTTTCTTCCCTACTATCCATTGCACCTGTCTATCTTACAATGTCTGTACATTCAATTACTTTTCTTGTTTATCAAGCATTTCAATTGGAGGGGGTGATGGAAGTATCTATGGGAGTAAAAACACGGTCTTTAGAAAAGATTGTGCTACCTGTCGATGGAGATAGAACCACGGTTGTACTTGCCCAAGAACCAGCCCACCACGCATAACCCAGACTCACATAGATTGTACCCCTACCCAGTTGGACAGAGAACCAGCTACACCCCTTCTAACCCCAACCCTGGTAGATAGTAACCCAGTTCCCGTTGACATAGCACTGTTTCCACCATAGAGCACCCAAACACGAGCAGTTAGTAGGGCAACAACAGTGCCCAAAGCACGAGGACCACCACTCCGAACCCCAAGTCAACGCTTAAAGCAGAAGAAGAATTGTTCTCAGGTCAGTTTCCGTAGCTATGGTTCATACTACTTTGAACTTGCATCACTGTATTTACTCATACCAACTAATTTCAAATTTGAATGATGCGATTGAAACTACAATGGCGCAACAGGTATGTTTTAAACCTGGTTCTTTAACGTGTTTGCTGTTGTAACTTGCTCTATTTTGATTTCTGTTTCAATTGAATAACCAGTTATGTTCTCATGCCATGCACATTACAAGTGTTGTTATTGCTCTGTAGTTTCCCACACTTATATTCTTTCTATGCTTCTTTGTCTTAAATAGATATGATTCGAACTATATCTATCTTGATTTAGCAACATAAACTAGAATGATATAGACCATACAGTGACCATACTGCATAGATATATGTTTGTTTCATGCTGTTATCATGTCCACCTTACTACTGAACTGGTTTACCAAAATGAGTTTCATATACTACGTTGTAAATCTGTGATGTGTTTGTTTGTTTCTCCTTTAGAACGCGGATACAATATTGGAGAAGAGTACCCCGTTATGCAATGGTAAAGGAAGTAATGCAGATCAGGTTCAAGATAGTGAGACACCCCTGTTGTTCTCCAAGAAAGCTGATAAAAACTATATTGAAGACACTGAGACAACCCCAAAGTCCTGTCTTGATGTAGTGTTTGAGTTACTGGCTACTACTGCTGGCACTAGCTCTTCGAACTCGCTGCCTGAATCAGTTCGGCTTCTTAAGTCTCAACTTCAAGTTGAAAGACATCGATCAGATGTTATGCGACAGGAAGCCAAAGGACTGAGGAAGTCCCTGCAGAATTCAGATGCATACTTTCTGGTGCGATAGCAAGTGTTGGAGGATTTAAGCGCCAAACAAGAGAAAGTTAATAAGCTTGCTAAGCATCTTTCCAGCATTATGGGTACCCAGGATATTGTTTCTTGAGCTCTTCTGAAGTGGTTTCAGTTCAGGACTTGTTTTGCTGCGGCGTTTATATGCTGCTTTGCTCCCTATATTTTCACTGGTGGCGAACTTTGATGCCCAGTGCATGTAATATATGTAATAGCCGTGATAGCCTAGCGTAAGTTGCTTGCCTATTTATTTCCTTATTGTCTTGTTTATTTGTTTTCTTGTAGTTAGTGCAGTTCTTTTTCCACGGTTTGCTAGTGGCCGGAATAGCCTATTTTTTAAAACTAGGCCACATTAACCATGGGCTACATATTTACTGTAGTTAACATGGGCCTCTTACGGGCCATAGAAACAATGGGCCTTCTAAGGACCGTAGAAACAACGGGCCTTATACGGGGCATAGAAACAATGGGCCTTCTATGGGCCGTAGACACAATGGGCCTTCTACGGGCCGTATGATCGGTTGGCCAAACATGGGCCAACAGCATACCACATTATGGCCGTAAATGGGCTAGAGTTGAAATCGTCCATTCATGGGTCGACAATAACGGGCCGAGCATAATGGGCCGTCGTTAATCGGTCGTATTTGATGATGCTATGAAAATGGGCCAACGTATTAACGGGCCACAAACGGGCCAACTGTAACCACAGGCTGAATTTGGCCCACAAGCAGAAAATGACAGTAACGGGCGTAAAGTAAATGAATGCTGGAAATGAGCCCAAGAATACATGGGCTTGAGAAGGCCGAAAGATAACATGGGCTGGGAATGGCCCAACGGAATAATGGGTCGTTAATGGGTATAAAGTGAAAAACTGTTCAATAAGGGACAGTTTTATCACGGGCCGTTAATGGGCCGAGGGTTACTAAGGACCTCATATGGGACGTCATGGGCCATACATGGGCCGGAAGTTAAAACGGACTGGAATTATATTGGATGGCCCAAATGACGCTATTGGGCCTAATTCGTATAGGCCGTAAACGGGCCCTGGGTTAGCAGGCTGTAAATGGGCTATATACGAATAGACCGTTAATAGGCTTGCCGTGGGCCAGCCCGTCACCTTTTCACCAAGTCAAACTGGGTGGCCTTTTCACAGGAATGGGCCTCTATTGGGCACTGTTCAACATGGGCCAGTTTTACCACGGGCCGTTAATGGGCCGAGGGTTACTAAGGGCCTCATATGGGCCGAAAGACGTCATGGTCCATACATGGGCCGGAAGTTAAAATGGGCTGGAATTATACTCGACGGCCCAGATGACGCTACTGGGCCTAATTTGGATAGGCCGGAAACGGGCCCTGGGTTATTAGCGGGCTGTAAATGGGCTATGTACGAACATGCCGTTAATAGACTTACCGTGGGCCGGCCCGCCACCTTTTTACCAAGTCAAACGGGCCGGCCTTTTCACAGGAATGGGCCTTTGTTGGGCCATGCCACGTGTCAACGTATCATAGGCGCTTTGTGTCCAATGAGTGGATGACATCTGTCCCAACGGTTAGCCGACACGTGTTTCCTACAGCAAATGATGATTTTACACGTGGAAAATCCCCATTGGTCTAGGCTGTTAGCGGGTTATCGGATCCAAAACCAGACCTGATAGCTTCATGGCGTTTCAATACGGTGGATGCCATGTGTCGGTCACCCTTGACGAAAGCACTTCTGTGACGCGCGATTTATCGTCATGGAAGTGGACACTTCCGTGATGATAATTTTGGTAATGTCATGGAACACTTCTACGACAACACATGTATGACTATCTTGATTTTGTCATAAGTCGTCATGGATGTACATGCATGACAGAAAACGTGACCTACTGTGACAAACATGTATCATCATAGAAGTGTATTTTTTTTGTAGTGCCCATAGTCGATTAGCAAAGCTGCAAACACAGGGATTTCTTCCTCCTGCAGATCTGGTCCCTGTTCGAGCGGGGCTAGCCTCCTTAAATGGTGAGACTTAGGCAGAGGAATTCCCTAATCCCTCAGAGGGGAGCTGCTACTTCTCGAGCTTGCGTTGTATTCCCTCGAAGAGGAAAGGGAGATGCATCATAGTAGCGTAAGTATTTCCCTCAGTTTTTGAGAACGAAGGTATCAATCCAGTAGGAGAACACGCGCGAGTCCCTCGCACCTGCACAAACAGATAAGAACTTCGCAGCCAACGCGATAAGGGGTTGTCAATCCCTTTACGGTCACTTATGAAAGTGAGATCTGATAGAGATGATAGTTTGATATTTTTGTTATTTTTGGATATAAGAACAAAAAGTAAAAGCTGAAAAAGTAAAGTAGGCGTAGATTGATATGTTGGGAATAGACCCGGGGGCCATAGTGTTCTCTAGTGGCTTCTCTCATGATAGCGATATTCTACGGCGGGTAAACAAATTACTGTCAAGCAATTGATAGAAAAGAGAATAATTATGAGACTATCTAGGCATGATCATTATATATATAGGCATCATGTCCGAGACAAGTAGACCGAAACGATTCTGCATCTACTACTATTACTCCACACATCGACCACTATCCAGCATGCATCTAGTGTATTGATTTTATAAGAACAGAGTAACGCATTAAGCAAGATGACATGATGTAGAGGGATAAACTCAAGCAATATAATATAAACCACATCTTTTTATCCTCGATGGCAACAATACAATACGTGCCTTGCTGCCCCTACTGTCACTCGAAAAGGACACCTCAAGATTGAACCCAAAGCCAAGCACTTCTCCCATTGCAAGAACCATAGATCTAGTAGGCCAAACCAAACCAATAATTCGAAGAGACTTGCAAGGATATTATAATCATACATAAAGAGTTCAGAGAAGAACCAAATATTTCTCATAGATAATCTTGATCATAAACCCACAATTCATCGGATCTCGACAAACACACCGCAAAAAGAGATTACATCGAATAGATCTCCTCGAAGACCAATGGGAACTTTGTATTGAGATCGAAAGAGAGATAAGAAGCCATCTAGATACCAGCTATGGACCCGAAGGTCTGTGGTAAACTACTCACAACTCATGGTGAGGCGATGATGATGATGTAGAATCACTCTATGGAAGATCCCCCCCTCTAGCGGAGCTCCGGAACAGGCCCCAAGATGGGATCTCACGGGAACAGAAGGTTATGGCGGTGGATCTAGGGTTTTCTCTGTTGTTCTGATGGTTTCGGGGTACGTAGGCATATATAGGAGGAAGGAGGGCACCGGGGGCCATACGTGGGATCCACGAGGCAGGGGGCGCTCCCTGGGGGGGGGGGGGCGCCCCCACCCTCGTGGGCACCACGTAAGCCCTGCTCCGTGGTTCTCAAGTCTACCGTGCAAGATTTTCTCCAAAAATATCTCTCCCAAAGGTTTCATTCCGTTTGGACTCTTTTTGATAACCCTCTTCTGTAAAACCCTGAAACAGGCAAAAAACAGCAATCTGGACTGGGCCTTTGGGTTAGTAGGTTAGTCCCAAAAATAATATAAAAGTGTATGACAAATCCCATTAAACATCCAAAACATCATAAATAATAGCATGGAACAATCAGAAATTATAGATACGTTGGAGATGTATCAAGCATCCCTAAGCTTATTCCTGCTCGTCCTCGAGTAGGTAAATGATAAAAACATAATTTTTTATGTGGAATCCAACATAGCTTTTCAATGTAATTCTCTTAATTGTGGCATGAATGTTTAGATCTGAAAGATTCAAGACAAAAGTCTATACTGACATAAGAAACAGTAATACTTCAAGCATACTAAAAAAGCAATCATGTCTTCTCAAAATACTATGGCTAAAGAAAGTTATCCCTACAAAATCATATTGTCTGGCTATGCTCCCTCTTCATCACAAAAAATATTCATATCATGCACAACCCCGATTTCAGCCAAGCAGTTGTCTTCATACTCTATTCTTTCAAACCTTTCAACTTTCACGCAATACATGAGCGTGAGCCATGGACATAGTACTATAGGTGGAATAGAGAGGTGGTTGTGGAGAAAAAAGGAGGGAGATAGTCTCACATCAACTAGGCGTATCAACGGGCTATGGAGATGCCCATCAACAAATATCAATGTGAGTGAGTAGGGATTGCCATGCAACGGATATGCACTAGAGCTAAAAATGTATGAAAGCTCAACAAAAGAAACTAGTGGGTGTGCATCCAACTTGCTTGCTCATGAAGACCTAGGGCATTTGAGGAAGCCCATCGTTGGAATATACAAGCCAAGTTCTATAATGAAAATTCCCACAAGTATATGAAAGTGACTAAACATGAGACTCTCTATCATGAAGAACATGGTGCTACTTTGAAGCACAAGTTTGGAAAAAGATAGTAGCAATTGTCCCTTCTCTCATTTATCTCATTTTTTTGGAGGGGCTTTCTCTCTTTTTTTATTAGCCCCTCTCTATTTTTTTTGGGCCATCTCTTTTTTATTGGCCTTTCCTCACATGGGACAATGCTCTAATAATGATGATCATCACACTTTCATTGATTTACAACTCGATACTAGAAAAGATATGACTCTATATGAATGCCTCCGGCAATGTACCGGGATGTGAAATGAATCAAGGGTGACATGTATGAGAAATTATGCATGGTGGCTTTGCCACAAATACCATGTCAACTACATGATCATGCATGGCAATATGACAATATGATGCGTGTCATATGAACAAAACGGTGGAAAGTTGCATGGCAATATATCTCGGAATGGTTATGCAAATGCCATGATAGGTAGGTATGGTGGATGTTTTGAGGAATATATATGGTGGCTGTTT
Organism: Secale cereale; assembly: GCA_902687465.1. Lineage (NCBI taxonomy): Eukaryota > Viridiplantae > Streptophyta > Magnoliopsida > Poales > Poaceae > Secale > Secale cereale. Next base: position 690,614,421 of record LR738715.1, on the reverse strand, counting down.
TGAGGAAGGATATATAGTGGGTGTATAGTACCGGCGAAAGTTGCGCGGTACAAGAGAGGCTAGCAATGGTGGAAGGGTGAGAGTGCGTATAATCCATGGACTCAACATTAGTCATGAAGAACTCATATACGTGTTGCAAAAATTTACGAGTCATCAAAACAAAGCAATCAACGGATGCTCCTAGGGGGGAGGTTGCTAGGAGTTAACCATCGCGTGCCCTCGACCTCCACACAAAGGTTGACACTTTACAAATACCTCATGCTCTAGCATCGTCACATAGCAGTTCACCATATGTGCATGCTACGGGAATCACTAACCTTAACACACGCATTTCTCAATTTCATAATAACTCCACTAGCATGACTCTAATATCACTATCCTCATATCTCAAAACAATTATCGAGCATCCAACTTCTCATCATATTCAATGCACTTAGTGTGAAAGTTTTTATTACATTGATATTGGATGTCTATCATGTGAAGACTAGTTTTATAGCCTAAGCACATTACCATGCTGTTTTAATAGACTCTCAAATGGATATAAGTGAAGCATGAGAGTTCAACATTTTCTTCAAAATATTATCACCACTGTGCTCTAAAAGATATAAGTGAAGCACTAGAGCAAAAACTATTCAACTCAAAAGATATAAGTGAAGCACATAGAGTGTGCTAACAATTCCTAGGCCATATTTAACTCTCTCAAATAGGTGTGTCCAGCAAGGATAATTGTGGAAAACTAACAAACAAAGACTCAAATTATACAAGACGCTCCAAGTAAAACACATATCATGTGGTGAATAAAAATATAGCTCCGAGTATAGTTACCGATAGATGAAGACGAAAGAGGGGATGCCTTCCTGGGGCATCCCCAAGCTTAGGCTTTTGGTTGTCCTTGCATTTTACTTGGGGTGCCTTGGGCATTCCCAAGCTTAGGCCCTTGCTACTCTCTATTCCATAGTCCATCAAAGCAATACTCAAAACTTGAAAACTTCACAACACAAAACCTAGACAAAAATCTTGTGAGCTCCGTTAGTATAAGAAAGCAAACCACTACTCAAAGGTACTGCAATGATTTCATTCTTTGTTTATATTGGTGTTAAACCTACTGTATTCCAACTTCTCTATGGTTCATACTTCCCAATATTACTCATAGATGCATTGAAATAAGCAAACAATACACGAAAAACAGAATCTGTCAAAAACAGAGCAGTCTGTAGTAATCTGCAGATTTCACATACTTCTGTAACTCCAAAAAATTCAAACTAAATTGGTAAACGTGAGGAATTTGTCTATTAATAATCTTCAAAAAGAATCAACTAAATAGCACACTCCAGTAAAATCTGATGACCATTCTAGCTAGCGCTAACGATTCAGTTTTTCACAGCAAGATCACATAAAACTTCACACAAGTCTTCCCAAAGGTTCTACTTGGCACAAACACTAAACAAAACACAAAACCACATCTAAACAGAAGATAGATGCAATACTCATTCCTAAACAGAAGCAAAAACAAAAAATATATAAAATTGGGTTGCCGCCCAATAAGCGCTATCGTTTTACGCCCCTAGCTAGGCACAATACAAGATATATCTAGGTATTACCATCTTTGGAAGGCAATCCATAAGTGGCTCTCATAACAGATTCATATGGTAATTTGATTTTCTTTCTAGGAAAGTGTTCCATGCCTTTCCTTAACGGAAATTGGAATCTATTATTTCCTTCCTTCATATCAATAATTGCACCAATCGTTCTAAGGGAAGGTCTATCAAGAATAATAGGACATGAAGGATTGCAATCTATATCAAGAACAATGAAATCTACGGGCACATAATTCCTATTGGCAACAATAAGAACATCATTAATCCTTCCCATAGGTTTCTTGATAGTGTAATCTGCAATATGCAAATTCAAAGAACAATCATCATGCTCATGGAAACCTAGCAAATCACACAAAGTTTTTGGGATAGTGGAGACACTTGCACCCAAATCACACAAAGCATAGCATTCATGATCTTTAATTTTTATTTTGATAGTAGGTTCCCACTCATCATAAAGCTTTCTAGGGATAGAAACTTCTAACTCAAGTTTTTCTTCATAAGATTGCATCAAAGCATCTACTATGTATTTGGTAAAAGCTTTATTTTGACTATAAGCATGCGGAGAGTTTAGTACGGATTGCAACAAGGAAATACAATCAATCAAAGAGCAATTATCATAATTGAATCCCTTGAAATCCAAAGTAGTGGGTTCATTACTATGCAATGTTTTAATCTCTTCACTCCCACTTTTAACAATTTTAGCATCAAGATCTAAAAACTTCGAATAATTGGGACACCTTAAAGTAGAATCATCTCCAATCCTATCTTCATCAAGATTTATGCTAGAAAACAAGGATCTAATAAGAGACACATCAATAATTTTCATATCTTCATCTTTATTTTCATGATAACTAGAAGAACACGCTTTAATATAATCCTCTCTTTTAGCACGCATCCTAGCGGTTCTCTCTTTGCATTCATCAATGGAAATTCTCATGGCTTGGAGAGACTCATTGATATCATGCTTAGGTGGGATAGATCTAAGTTTCAAAGAATCAACATCAAGAGTAATTCTATCCAAATTTCTAGCCAATTCATCAATCTTAAGCAATTTTCGTTCAAGCAAAGCATTGCAATTCTTTTGCGATATCATAAACTCCTTAACACTAGTTTAAAATTCAGAAGGCATCTTTCCATAAGAGTTATTGTAGGTATTACCATATTATTAGAGGAATTACTAGGAAAAGGCCTAGGATTAAAGTTCCCTCTATAAGCATTGTTACCGAAATTATTCCTACCAACAAAATTGACATCCAAAGATTCATTGTTATTTTCAATCAAAGTGGACAATGGCATATCATTAGGATCAGAAGAAGCACTCTTAGCAGCAAATAATTTCATAAGTTCATCCATTCCACACAAAACACTAATTTCTTCAATAGCATGCACTTTTTTACTAGTATATCTTTCGGTGTGCCATTAAGAATAATTAACCATGATATTATCTAGGAGTTTGGTAGCTTCTCCTAAGATGGTTTCAATGAAACTGCCTCCCGTGGCCGAATCTAAAAGATTTCTAGAAGAAAAATTCAAGCCAGCATAAAAGTTCTGAATAATCATCCATAGATTAAAACCATGTGTAGGGCAATTACGTATCATTAAATTAATTCTCTCCCAAGCTTGTGCAACATGCTCATGATCTAGTTGCTTAAAATTCATAATATCGTTTCTAAGAGAGATGATCTTAGCAGGAGGGAAATACTTAGAGATAAAAGCATCTTTGCACTTATTCCATGAATCAATACTATTTCTAGGCAAAGAGGAAAACCAAGTTTTAGCACGATCTCTAAGTGAAAACGGAAATAACTTCAATTTAACAATATCGTTATACGTATCCCTTTTCTTTTGCATATCACACAAATCAACAAAGTTGTTTAGATGGGTAGCGGCATCTTCACTAGGAAGGCCGAAGAATTGATCTTTCATGACAAGATTCAACAAAGCAGCATTGATCTCACAAGATTTAGCATCGGTAATAGGAGCAATCAGAGTGCTAATAAAATCATTATTGTTGGTATTGGAGAAGTCACACAATTTGGTATTGTTCTGAGCCATAGTGACAAGCAAGCAATCCAACACACACAAGCAAACAAGAAGCAAGCGAACAATAAACACACGGCAGAAGAAGGGCAATTAAAACGGCAAGGGTGAAGTGGGGGAGAGGAAAACGAGAGGAAAAAAATGTAATGCAAAGGATAAGGGTTTGTGATAGGTACTTTGTCAGGCCCAAGATGCGATTCTATCGCGATCACGTGACACACTCGTGATTGGGGCACAACCGCATTTCGGGCGCTTAGCAAGATGGATATCATTACATCGTACCATTACATAAATACACGGGGATACAACAAATCATATAAGTCACATGAATACAACAACATCAATACAAGGCATCTGACTACGGATGCAAACATGAAAAACACAACGACATCCATCTGCTATCCCAGGCTGCCGACCCGGAACCTAACCCAAGACTGACAAAGAAGTAGAAGAAGAACTCCAACACAAGTACATCACTCTCACGTCAAGTCATCGGAAACCTACACCTGCAACTGTTGTTGTAGTATCTGTGAGCCACGAGGACTCAACAATCCCATAACCATGGGTATCAAGACTAGCAAAGCTTAAAGGGTAGGAAGAGGTTAAGTGCTGAGGTTGCAGCAGCGGCTAAGCAATATATGGTGGCTAACTTACGAGTACAAGAATAAGATGAGCATCTACGCAAATGGTCGCAAACTAGTAATGATCGCTAAAGATCCTGAACTACCTACGAGTCAAACATAACCCCACCGTGTTATCTTCTCAAAGTGAAAAGAGACGGTCATAGTTACTCACGCGTTTGTGTGTATTTTATTTCGGATGCTCTGTCAAGTTTTCTACAACCGGACATTAACAAATTCCAATCTGCCACATAACCGCGGGCACGGCTTTCGAAAGATCATAACCCTGTAGGGGAGTCCCAACTTAGCCCATCACAAGCTCTCACGATCAACAGAGATAGTAATAATATTACCCCTTATCTTAGGGAAGGCCCGATCAGACTCGGAATTCCCGGTGCACAAGACATTTCGACCATGGTAAAACAAGTTCAGCAAGACCTCCCGGCGTGCCGACACCCTGATAGTAGCCGCGCGTATCTCGTCTCAGGCGACGACCGGATGAGCGAAGCGTAAGGGGACCAGATACCCCAAGTTGCCAAGGGGCGGCCCCGCACAGTGCTTTATTTGGGACCAGCACCATCAGCACTGGCCCCCCTGTTATGTAGAAAGAATCCTCGGGGGCGCGACCCGCTATGCAATTTAATTAATTAATTAAGTTTTTATTATGAGGCAAAATAAAACCAATGTTGGGCCTTGCTGGAGGAGTTTTATTCAAAGACGAACGGTCAAGGGGTCCCCATATACCCAACTGCGTGAGGGACGCAAAATCAAGGAACCTAACACCGGTTTATCGGTTCTTAAGGCGGCATGAGTGGAACAAAACACCGAGGATAAGGCCAAGCCTTCCATCCATTGCCAAGTATATATGTGTGTTAATATCAATGTTGAGGATATCGCTTATCGTTATCATCTCGGTCACCTGGGGATTAGAGATTAATCGGAAATCGTACGATTAATCGATTTTATCGGTCGACTATTAATCGGCTATTATTTTCAAATCCCGGGTTCCCAAAATTAAAATATGGTATATTCAACACCAAAACAATATTGGACAGAAGTATTACGTTGAATCCTAGCCTCTGAATCCGGATATAATGACAAACAAAAGAGAAAAACATAACATATTGCTTAACAAGGTCCACAAAATATAAATAAACATAGTTCTTGCAAACATAGTGCCACGAATAGGTCTGATATATCGGTAGATTCCCGATAAATCGCTTGTCATAGCGATAAATCGGCCCAGATGATAAATGATGAAGATAAGGCATAATCTTATCGGTCATACCAAGAGTAGCGATACATCAGATGATAAATCGGTGAATCGGAAGATTCCTTGAACAGTGGTAAATATATATAAGATATATTGTGATATACCAACAAGCCAAGCTCCAACATGGAGATATATTCATCTTCACCTACAACTAACAACGCTATAAGTGGGGCTAAGTGAGCGGGTAACATAGCCAAACAATGGTTTGTTGGGAAGGTTTCAAAGGTTAGAGGTTTCATGGCAACAAGGAGAGAGACTGACAATAGATAGGTAACATGACATATAGCGACAGCATCGAGACAACTAGCATGGCAATGATAGTAATGGTATCCAGGGTGATGGTCATCTTCCCTGAGATACCGCAAGGAAGAAGAACGAGTCCATGAAGAAGACGAAGAAGAAGAAGCCACGAAGATGAACCACGTGTAGTCGAACGAATTCTCACGATCGCAACGGAAAAGAACTAGCGATAAGAAAGCACACAACATGGTAAACACACCACTCAAGAACATGACAAGATGCTCAACCAAGTATGATGCAAGACAAGTCTATAGGATGCAAAACATGGCAAATGATAATGCATACAAGAACAACACAAAACAACAAGTTTAAATGAGGCCGAACACAACATATAACAATCCTGGTAAGTCCTCATATGTTCAAGTTGGTCCAGATCTGAACAAACCTTATGTTCAAGTTGTTAAACAACAAGTTAACATGCACCATGATGATCTACTCGAAATTGTAGCCTAGAAGATATGAGCAAAACAAGACAAGTATGTCATATATGCAAGATGCATCCAAACAACTAGCAAACACACTCCAAGCATGTAAACAACATGATATTATGCATCTACATGCAAAAACACTCAAGTTTCATATAGGACACGCTCAAAACGGAGCAACGGTTCAACACATACACACGAAACAAGATATAACAACAAGCTGTCCAAAAACAGCAACATAGCAACTTTGGAGCAAGGTATATATATTCTACATTACCCAACCATGATAACAAAAGGCATGGATGTGAAATAGACATGATAGTTAACAAGCATGAACTCAGAGCACACCCATAAACTTGCTGGAACACAATTAAACAAGCATGGCAAGTTGCAATAAGTTTATCCAGACTTAGAGAAAAACTGGGCATAGCAGAAATTACAACATGTAGGTATGTTTGCAAGCTTGTGCAACTCAACTCAAAGCATAGTATGGCACATGAAGATAACTAACAGCAATAAGGCATGTTTATGAAGCTACTCGTGGCAATAACATGGTCATAGGATGCATAGATCACTAGCAAATCACATGGCAAACCTGAACTTGATGTAAACAGGCTGACATATACATTTAATAGCATTTTGAGAGCAAGATATAAACAAGCTAGAGCAGGGCATATATGTAAAAAAAAGCATGGATTGATAGAGCATAAAATGGAAATCAAGACATGCTCTTTAGCTAAACCCAAACATGCATGAACAAGTTTGTGGCAACAAGTTTACATGGCAACAAAATTATTCAAGTTTTAGACTTAGCAGCTTTCTCACAAAGTACAAAACAGCAACAACGACATGGCATGTTTACAAGCTTGTTTAAGTCACCTCAAAGCATATAATGGAAAACCAACTACACCACTTCAAAGACCACATGATTAAGCTCCTAAAACATGTTGACATGTGGCATGAAAGACAAACACATCAATAGCTATTAACAAGTCAAATCAGCATCTCATAACAAACTCAGGAACTTATCAGCCACATGCATTTTTGCAACAGGGGTAAACATGGCATAATACACTCTAACATATATGAAAATGCATCCATCATGGAGAGCATCACGAGACGAACATTTTGACATATCATGCACTCCAATCGAAGCAACATGCACAAAGATGTGACCTCACGAACATGGCAATATATTTAGGCAGACAACAAGCACTTGACACTATTAACACATAACAGTTGTGCAACGAAGATTAAAGCAACAAGATGAACAGTAACATGCATGCAAATGCAACTAACATGTAGAGCACATCACAACGAACAATTTGACATATCATATGCATCATTTGGACAACCACACAAATAGTTATCACTATGCAAACATGCACATATAACAATATATCACAGGGACTTGGTGGTTTTTCGCAGACAGAAAAAAAGCAAACGAGCACGAGATAGTAAACATCGCACTAGGCGAGGCTTAGGCGCTCACCAGATGAGCCGGGCCCATTAGGAGGAGGGAGAGGCAGGCCGGGGCGGTAGGCCTGGAGCTGGGCATGGCCCACGTCGAGGCGTAGGCCGGCCTAGGAGGGGCGAGCGAGGCGACCGGAGAGGCTCATCCTCCCGAGCGGAAGAGGCCGGCGGCAGCGGACCTTGCCGGCGACGGGACAATGAGCGGCGGGGTCCGGCAGGGGCTGCCGGGGTCGGCGAGGGAGGGAGCCGCCGGATCTGGCTAGGAGGAGGCCGGGGCGGCCGGATCCGGTGGGTAGGAGCGACGGCGGAGGGCGGCCATGGCGTGGAGATCCGACGCAGGGCCACCGGCGGCGGTGTTCCAGTGGCCGACCAGCGAGGGAGATCGGGGCCCTGCTCGATCCAGGCGAGGGGGTGCGCGGGGGAACAAAGCAAGCTGCGGCGGCGGCGATTCGGGCCCGCGCGGGCACCGGACGGGCTACGCGGGCCGCAGCGGTGGGAGGAGAGAGAGAGTGTGAGGTGGCAGCCTCTGGCTGGCTGGAAGTTGCAGCGACGCTGACGTGGAGTGCTCTGATTGGCTGGGGTGAGGTGGCTGGCTGGACATGTCCGGCGGCGCGACGTGGAAGAAGGCTAGGGTTGCACCGCGAATTACGGGGGATGGGCTGTTTATATAGGCATAGGGAGCTAGGAGTGTCCAAATGAGGAGCGGTTTTTAGCCACGCGATCCTGATCCGACAACCGAGAGCATGGAGGGGGTTAGGATGGGCTAGCGGGCTGTTGGAGAGGGGGTGCTGGGCCAAAAGAGAAGGGGCTTTGACGGTTAACGCGGTTAACCATTAGGGCATCAAACGGACTCGGAATGCGATGAAATTTGACAGGCGGTCTACCTATGCTATAATAAGACCACACGCCAAGCTTCATCCCATTCCGAGAACATTTTATGGTCACTTATAAAATAAATATTGAGAGGTGCCGCGGGAGCGTGCGAGTGTGTTTGGGCTCAGAACGGACAACAGAGAGGAAAAGGGAACTCGGACGGATGCAAGTTTTGAAAACATGATGATGCAATGCACATGATGACATGGCAAGATGCAACATGCAAGCAGATGGCATGGACACGACGATGAATAACTGGCTGACACCTGGCGCATCGGTCTCGGGGTGTCACATACTTGGTATATGACTTTTGCATAAGCCTCCCCAGCAACGGCGCCATAAATTCTTCTTGCTACTTCTCGAGCTTGCGTTGTATTCCCTCGAAGAGGAAAGGGAGATGCAGCATAGTAGTGTAAGTATTTCCCTTAGTTTTTGAGAACCAATGTATCAATCCAGTAGGAGGCCACGCGCGAGTCCCTCGCACCTGCACAAACAAATAAGAACTTTGCAGCCAACGTGATAAGGGGTTGTCAATCCCGTTATGGCCACTTACGAAAGTGAGATCTAATAGAGATCATAGTTTAATATTTTTGGTATTTTTGGTTATAAGAACAGAAAGTAAAAGCTGAAAAAGTAAAGTAGGTGTAGATTGATATGTTGAGAATAGACTCGGGGGCCATAGTGTTCTCTAGTGGCTTCTCTCATGAGAGCGGTATTCTACGGCGGGTAAACAAATTACTCTCAAGCAATTGATAGAATAGCGAATAAATATGAGACTATCTAGGCATGAACATTATGTATAGGCATCATGTCCAAGACAAGTAAACCGAAACGATTCTGCATCTACTACTATTACTCCACACATCGACCGCTATCCAGCATGCATCTAGTGTCACAACCCTAGTTCTGGTATCCACTAGGCTAGTCTTGATGTTTGCTTCATGTCTAAAATTATTTTTGAACGTTGAATTGAGGTTTGTTGAAACACTCAGAGAGCAGTTAATAATAATAATAGTCAACTTTAAAATCTTCTCAAAGAAGCCCAAGAAAATGCTCCTGTTAAACCTTGGAAAATATTGGCAAGAATAAATTTCAAAGCAGTATTTTTGGAGGCTTTAAAATATTTATTTTGGGCCTTTAAATTAAATCAATATCATATTTGAGTTGAATTTATTTCTGTTATATAAGAAATAAAGTTCAAGTATTTTTGTAAGTTTGCATGTGACCTTGGACTAGTTCCCTGAGCTCACACAAAAATTTACAGAAAGTTTTAAAATGGTTTGGTTTGTGAATCAAATCAAAACAAAGAAAGTAAAATAGAAAACAGAAACAAATAAAAAAAGAGGAAGCAGACTTACCTGAGGCCCAGGCTAATTACCTGGCCGGCCCAGCCCAACTGGCCCAGCTGCCAGTCAGCTGCTTCCTCCCGCCAGGCAGGCAGGGAGGTGAGCGCCGGCGCGCCCGAGCTCGCCACACAGCTCTCTGCTCGCCTGCGTCGCCTGGACAGCGCGGCGACACCTCGAATCACCTCCTCGACGCTGCCCCAATCCCCTGGACGCCCTTTCTCCCCCACCTGCTCTCTCCCTCGTCTGTTCTTCGCCATGGCCGAGCGCCACCGTTGCCGCCGCTCGCCGATGCCGTAGCCACCGCCTCCCCCTCGCCTCTCCGACGAGCCCCCGAGCTCCGCCTCGCTGCCGTGCACCTCTACGCCGAGCCGCAGGAGCCCGGACGCCCTGAGGCCTCGTCCTCGATCTCATCTTCACCGCCGATCGCCGTGGATCCCCCTCGCCGCCCCGACCGCTCCAGAGCCTCCCCGAGCCCGCCGTTCGTCTCGTTGCAATCACCGTGAGCTCCTACCTCTGCTCCCCCTCTCCGCTCCTTCTCTCGCACGCCGTAGCTGCCGCACCGCGTTCACCCGCACGCGCCGCCGCCCGCGCTCGTCGCCGGTGGTGCTCCAGTGACCTTTTGGTCCCAGGCGTGCGTCTGAGGTGTTCGCCGCGTCGCGTAGGAGCTGTAGATGCTAGTGCTGCCCCGCTTAGGCCACCACAACCACAAGCCCGAGCTCGACCGAGCTTCGGCCGCCGCCGAGCTCGTTGCCGACGCCACTCCGGCCACTCCCCGGCAGCGCCACCACCACGGTTGGATGCAGACGAGCATCCGCATCCCATAGATGTACTCCACACGCCAAATTACGCTCCGTAGGCGAATCCCGCAGATCTCCGCCGCGTTCGGCATCGCCGGCGGCTAAACGCCGGCGGGTTTGACCCGCTGACCGGCGTGGTTTGACCCCCACTGCCAGTTTGACTTCCCCTCTCTCTCACTGACTTGCAGGCCCCGTTCGACTAATTACTCTGGTTAGTGCTAATTAACTAGTTAGGTTAGTCACTTAGACACTGACTAGTGGGCCCTGCCCAGTTAGTTAGGGCTAACTAACTCAGTTAGTTTACTGAAGCCATCGACATGTGGACCCCACACGTCAGGTTTGACCTGAGTCAGCGCTGCTGACTTGCTGACGCAAGCATGACGCAGTTCTGACGCAATAAACAATTTTCTGGAATTGTTTTTGTTTAGGAAAATCCAGAAAATTGTTCAAACTTCAAAAAAATCATAGAAATTCAACCGTAGCTCAGAATGAAATAATTTATATAAGAAAAAAGATCAAAAAAATATGAGGAATCTGTTTATGGCATTTTCATGCATGTTAAACCAACTTATACTTGCTGTATAGGTGAAAACACATAAATGGCACTTTTAAATGTTAATTTTGGAATTGCATTTGAACCCTTGGTTCAAATGGACTTCTTTCAAATAGAATGCTAGTTGCATTAGCCCAAATAACATCGCATATTCATGCCATGTTCATGCATCATATTGCTGCATATGCTTGTGTTTGATTGTCGGCATCGTTCTTCTCGATAGGTCCAGCTCCGGAGACCGTTCCAGAGTACCTGTCAGAGGAGCAGTGCTCTGCACGTTGTTTTACCAGGCAAGCAAACCCCCTTGTTCATTCCGATACAACCCCTATCTCGCTCCTGCTCTCTGTTATTGCATTAGGACAACAACGACTTCAACTGCTACTTTATGCTGCGGTAGTTGAACCAATTCCTCTGCTTGACCTGTCATTGCCACAGTAAATAGTTGAAACCCACTAGCATGTGTAGGAGTTGATTGAAGCCATGTTGTGATCTTACCATGCCATGCTTCCTATTGCTTAGAGTGTGTCAGGTCTGATTCATCGGGAATGAATTGGAGTGCAGTGAAATGTTTTGATGCTGAGAGACAAGTGTGTGAACACGATTTGGTAAAGGTAGCGGTGAGAGGCCATGTAGGAGTACATGGTGGGTTGTCTCACTAGAACCGTCCTTAAGAACTGAGTTCTGTGTATGTTGTCCAATGACCAGCTACTACCACGCATTGGAATGCTTAAGTGCCCCTCTCGACTTATTAACCGACTTGGTCTCTGTCCAGGAGTTGCAACTAGTTTCTGGTGTTCGTAGGTAGTGTTAGTAGTCTACCAAGTGGCACTCGGCCAGGTGGGCTTGGGACAGACTGGGCATCGTGACACGATGTACCAAGCATAGATCCACTCAGCGAGGTGGGCTTGGGAATCCTACGCACATCATTTTGGGCCGTGAGAGACACCCCGGCCGGATCTCCTTACGGATGGAACCCGAATAGGCGATAAACCTGGACTAGAGTCTTGTGTGGTTAGTCAGGTCGTGGCCGACACCCTCGCCAGGCTTCCGTTTGAAGGTTGCCGAGATACACGAGATGTACATGGCGGTAAGTGGCGAGAGCGTGCGTGAAGAAGTACACCCCTGCAGGGTTAACATGATCTATTCGAATAGCCGTGTCCATGGTTATGGACTTCTTGGATGCTTACATGGTACATAGACAACTTGAAGTGGATACTCTAAAATACTCAAGACAAGTGTGAGTGCTATGGATGGCTTTCTCGTAGGGAAACGGGGATGAATCCATAGTGGTGTATTGTGTGGTGCTTAGTGGACTCGTGTGCGCCACCTCAAAAGAGTTACCAGCAGTCATAGAATTGATTAGCCACTGAATCAAAGCTGGCTTGCTGCAACTAAACCCCACTTTGCCTTCTTGATACAAGTGCATGTATGATAGGATCTGATGTAAGTCTTGCTGAGTACCTCTGTACTCATGTTTGCTTAATTTATGTTTTGCAGATGAGATTGCTGTCTCACTAGTAGTTCCGCTTGGACTTCGACAAGTAGCTTGTTACCTCAGCTATGATCTTGGACGAGTGTTGTATATAGTCAGGCTCTTCAGCCTTTTTCATTTGTAGATGTCTGTACTCAGACATGTTGTGCTTCCGCTTGTTGCTTGTATGCTCTGAATGTTGGGTACGAGACCCATGTTTGTAATATCTGGCTCCTCGAAGCCTAATGAATAAATACTTTGTTTCTTAGAGTCTTGTTGTGATGCCATGTTGTATTTGCACATATCTAGCATATTGTGTGTATGTTCTTGAAATGCTTGGCATGTGTGGGATCCGACACCTAGTTGTTTACCCTTGGTAGCCTATCTTACTGGGAAATGTCTCCTAGTGCTTCCACTGAGCCTTGGTAGCTTGCTACTGCTCCAGAACACTTAGGCTGACCGGCATGTGTCCTTCTTCGTTCCTGTGTGAGTCCCTTAGGGGAAATGCCACGCGTTGTTCCTTTAAGTCCTTGTAGCTTGCTACGACTTGGGTTCATACGTTGATGACGGACACGTTCGTTGCTGGGTCATGTATGCCTGTCTCTGTAATATAGTGCCCCTTTTGGTTTATAACTGGTCATGTTGGGCCGGGTTCTCTGTCATATGGATGCTAGCGACACTATCATATACGTGAGCCAAAATGCGCAAACGGTCCCGGGCCAGGTAAGGTGGCACCCGTGGGGATACCGTGCGTGAGGCCGCAAAGTGATATGGTGTGTTACATGCTAGACCGGTGTGACTTAGGATCGGGGTTCCGACAGCTTTGGTATCAGAGCCTGACTGCCTGTAGGATTACCAAGCCAAACTGGTCGAAGTTGAGTCTATAAATTCTTTAGTTATATAAGGGATTTGATTGTGGAAGGGAACGTAAGGCTCTTTTTACTCCTTATACCTCATGTCTTCTGATCTGAGTCATCCTACCTTTCCTACGGGGTTAAGGAACTAGGCTTCTTATCCGGTTATTAGGACTACGAGTTACTACTCTATAGTCCCTTAGGATTGGTTGATCAGAGTCCTACTCCTGTTTTCAAGTTCTTCCGGTGTAGTTTGTTTAGTACTATCACAGAACCTTGAGTGATGGTGTTGAGTTGTTATACTAGCCCTTTTGTTAGCAGGATGTCTCATTTTGAGCATTTTACTGCCATTATGCTGCCAGAATTACCCTAGTAGTTCGAGAGATACTAATTTCTTGTTCTACCTTATGCATCCTAATTGTTGTTGTTTCTGTCCTCGGTTTCGCTTCTCAGGATGTCTTCAGTTAAGCGAAGCTCAGCTGCTCGTAGGCAGAACCACGGAGGTGGTAGGGATGAGGAGGATCCTCCCGACCAGCCTTCGTTGGCAGAGTTAATGTTAGAGATGGAGAGAAACAAGCATGAGTCTAACCGCTTGTTGGCACGTATTGAGGAGAACACCGCACATCAGTGCAAGGAATCAGCAACCATCCATGACTTCATTCGTCTCAAACCACCCACCTTCCATCATCCCATTGAGCCACTCGATGCGGATGACTGGCTTCGTAGTATCACTCACAAGCTTCGTTCTGCGAACGTAGCTGAAGGTGACAAGGTCATCTATGCCACTTATCACCTGGAAGGTCCTGCTAGTCTTTGGTGGCAGAACTATGAGGCCATGATTCCAGCTGGCCAGATTCCTACCTGGAGAGATTTCACCGAGGCTTTTCGTGAGCATCATATCCCTCAAGCTCTCATTGATCGCAAGAGGGAAGAGTTTTGTAGTCTTACCCAAGCTAAGATGGCTATTGATGCTTATAGTAGAGAGTTTGAGAACCTCGCCCGCTATGCTACAGAAGAAGTGTCCACGGACGCCAAGAAGCAGGCTAGGTTCCGGAAGGGTCTCAATCCCAAACTGCGTCGTGATCTCCACTTGCATCATTGCAACACATTCCAGGCTCTTGTGAACAAGGACATCAATGCAGAGACAACTCAGTTCACTTACGAGGAGTCTCGTAAGCACACCCTTGATTTGCGATCTTCCTCCGGTTCTAGTTCTCAGAAGCGCCGGATTTGGGTTCCGAACTCTGTTCTTCCACCCAGTTGTACACCGAGGCCATCTTATGTGGTACCTCTTCCAGTTCAGTAGTATGCTCCACCCAGGCCTATTGGTGGACCGTCTGCCAACGCGGGTCCACATCCTACCTCCAGGATTTGTTACAAGCGCGGAGAGGCGGGCCACATTTCCCGTATTTGCACTCACACCCGTGTTGCTCCAGCCCAGTCCGAGAAATCTGTTGACCGTGTTAAGCCATCACGCAAGATGATCAGTGTCAAGTCAGCTCCCACTGAACGTGGACGTGTGCATCACGTCTCAGCCAAAAACGCTCATGATGATCCAGATATCGTTCTTGGTACACTCCTTGTCAATTGTCATCCGGCATCGGTTCTGTTCGATACTGGAGCATCTCATTCTTTCATTTCCGAAAGTTATGCCCGCTTGCACGACATGTCATTTTGTGATATGCCCTCCCCACTACTCATTCAAACTCCTGGATCCAAATGGCAAACTTCTAGTGTAAGCCATGGAAATGAACTCCTTGTCGACAGACTTGTGTTCCTTGCATCACTTGTAGCCCTCAAGTCTTCAGATATTAATATCATCTTGGGTATGGACTGGATGACAGCTCATCATGCCAAGATTGATTGCTTCACTAGGTCTGTTCAGCTTACACACCCATCTGGCAAGATAGTCACTGTCACCACTAGAGTTGCAAAGTGTCAACTCTATTCTCTTAATGCCAGCCCCCTTCCAGACCTTGAAGATGTTCCGGTAGTCCGTGACTTTCCGGATGTCTTTCCAGAGGAACTGCCAGGTGTTCCACCTGACCGAGATGTAGAGTTTGTTATAGATCTTATCCTAGGAACCGCTCCAATCTCTAGGAGACCTTACAAGATGGCACCCTTAGAACTAGCTGAGCTTAAGAAACAACTTGATGAGTCCTTGCAAAAGGGTTTCATCCATCCTAGTTCTTCTCCCTAGGCTTGCCCCGTCCTCTTCGTCAAGAAGAAGGATGGTACGGATCGGATGGTTGTAGATTATCGTCCCGTTAATTTGGTCACGGTAAAGAACAAGTATCCGCTTCCCAGGATCAACGACCTGTATGATCAGCTCGCTGGATCCTCAATCTTTTCCAAGATGGATTTGAGCTTAGGATACCATCAAATCAAGATTAGAAATGGGGACATCCCCAAGACGGCTTTTGTCACTCGTTATGGTCAGTACGAGTACATCGTCATGTCCTTCGGTCTAACCAATGCTCCGGCCACTTTCTCACGCTTGATGAACTCGATCTTCATGGAGTACTTAGATAAGTTCATCGTGGTTTACCTCGATGATATTCTTATTTACTCGAAGAACGAGGAAGAGCATGCCGAACATCTTAGACTTGTTCTAGAAAAACTCAGAGAGCACCGCCTTTATGCCAAGTTCTCCAAGTGCGAATTTTGGTTGCCAGAAGTGACCTATCTCGGCCATGTAATCTCTGGTAAGGGCATTGCTGTCAATCCCGAGAGAGTTCAGGCCGTCCTTGATTGGACTCCACCTGAAACAGTTAAACAAGTTAGGAGCTTCCTTGGTCTAGCAAGTTATTGTCGCCGCTTTGTTGAGAACTTCTCTAAAGTGGCCAAACCTCTCACGAAACTTCTCAAGAAAGATAAAACGTTTGAGTGGTCCCCACAGTGTGAGCATAGTTTTGAGGAAGTAAAAAGACGCCTGACTTCTGCTCCCATACTTGTGCCACCGGATTTCACTAAGGACTTTGTTATCTACTGTGATGCCTCACGACAGGGACTAGGTTGCATTCTTATGCAGGATCGTCATGTGATTGCTTATGCATCTCGACAGTTGCATCCACATGAGGAGAATTATCCTACACATGATCTAGAGCTAGCAGCCGTAGTCTACGCACTTAAGACCTGACGGCATTATCTCCTTGGTAATCGTTGCGAGATCGACACCGATCACTAGATCCTCAAATATATCTTCACCCAACCAGATTTGAATCTTAGGCAAAGACGTTGGTTGGAGTTGATTACGACTTAGGGATTATCTACACCCCAGGCAAGGGAAATGTCATGGCTGATGCGCTAAGTCGTAAGTCCTATTGCAACAATCTCATGTTGCAGCAGGGCCAACCACTTCTCCATGAGGAATTATGTAAGCTTAACCTTCACATTGCTCCTCACGGATTTCTTTCTACCTTGGTGGCAAAACCTACCCTTGAGGATCAGATCATTTCTGACCAGAAGTTTGATAGGGGTGTTATCCGCATCAAGAGAAACATTAAGAAGGGAGTTGGTGGATGTTTCTCTATGGATGATCGAGGTGTTTTTTTCTTTGAGAATCGCCTGGTGGTTCCCAAGAATCAACATCTGCGACAATTGATCCTTAAGGAGGCTCATGAATCTCCTCTCACGATTCATCCCGGTAGTACTAAGATGTATCAGGACCTATGCCAGAGGTTCTGGTGGACTAGGATGAAGAGAGAAGTCGCTCAGTTCATTGCTAACTGTGACGTTTGTCGTCGCGTTAAGGAAGAGCATCAAAGACCTGCTGGCACCCTTCAGCCTCTAGCTATTCCTGAGTGGAAATGGGATAAAGTTGGTATGGACTTCATCATCGGCTTTCCCAGGACCAAGAGAGGGAATAATGCTATCTTCGTAGTCATTGACCGTCTCTCCAAAGTGGCTCACTTTCTACCTGTTCGAGAGAGTATCACTGCTAGTCAGCTTGGTGACTTGTATATTTCTAGAATAGTGTCACTTCATGGTGTTCCACTAGAGATCAATTAAGACCGTGGTAGTCTTTTCACTTCTCATTTCTGGGAGAGTTTCCAGACTGCCATGGGCACCCATCTTTCCTTCAGTATCGCTTTCCACCCTCAGTCAAGTGGTCAGGTGGAACGGGTTAACCAAATTCTTGAAGACATGCTTAGAGCTTGCGTTATCTCAGTTGGTATGGATTGGGAGAAATGTCTTCCTTTCGCTGAGTTTGCTTATAACAATAGCTATCAATCCAGTCGCAAGAAAGCTCCTTTTGATATTCTCTATGGACGAAGATGTCGAACACCTTTGAACTGGTCAGAAACTGATGAAAGACAATTCTTTGGACCGGACATGATCCAGGAAGCAGAAGAGCAAGTTCGCATCATTCGTGAGAATTTGAAAACAGCCCAGTCTTGTCAAAAGAGCAAGTATGATTGTCATCATAAGGAAGTGGCTTATGAAGTTGGTGACAAAGCTTATCTTCGGGTTACTCCTTTGAAGGGTACCCATCGTTTCGGTATCAAGGGCAAGTTGGCTCCTCGTTAC
This sequence comes from Secale cereale, assembly GCA_902687465.1. Taxonomy (NCBI): domain Eukaryota; kingdom Viridiplantae; phylum Streptophyta; class Magnoliopsida; order Poales; family Poaceae; genus Secale; species Secale cereale. Next base: position 690,596,268 of record LR738715.1, on the reverse strand, counting down.
ATTGGTCCTTTTCGCATTCTCGCTAAACGAGGAGAGGTCGCCTACCAATTGGGACTACCCCCACATCTTTCTCGAGTTCATGATGTCTTCCACATCTCTCAACTCAGGCGTTGCTTCTCGGATCCCATCCGCGGAGTGGACCACGAAACGCTTGATCTCCAAGATAAGCTCACATATCGAGAGTATCCCGTTCGCATTCTGGATCAAGCAGAGCGTGTCACTCGACGTCATAACATCAAGTTTCTCAAGGTTCAATGGTCACACCATTCCGAGAGAGAAGCTACTTGGGAGCGAGAAGATCGTCTCCGACTGGAGTACCCCACCTTCTTTCCGCCTACTCCTGAATCTCGGGACGAGATTCTTTCAAGTGGGGGCGAGTTGTCACAACCCTAGTTCTGGTATGCACTAGGCTAGTCTTGATGTTTGCATCATGTCTAAAATTATTTTTGAAAGTTGAATTGAGGTTTGTTGAAACCCTCAGAAAGCAGTTAATAATAATAATAGTCAACTTTAAAATCTTCTCAAAGAAGCCCAAGAAAATGTTCCTGTTAAACATTGGAAAATATTGGCAAGAATACATTTCAAACCAATATTTTTGGAGGCTTTAAAATATTTATTTTGGGCCTTTGAATTAAATCAATAACATATTTGAGTTGAATTTATTTCTGTTATATAAGAAGTAAAGTTCAAGTATTTTTGTAAGTTTGCATGTGACCTTGGACTAGTTCCCTGAGCTCACATAAAAATTTACAGAAAGTTTCAAAATGGTTTGGTTTGTAAATCAAATCAAAACAAAGAAAGAAAAATAGAAAACAGAAACAAATAAAAAAGAGGAAGCAGACTTACCTGAGGCCCAGGCTAATTACCTGGCCGGCCCAGCCCAACTGGCCCAGCTGCCAGTCAGCTGCTTCCTCCCGCCAGGCAGGCAAGGAGGTGAGCGCCGGCGCGCCCGAGCTCGCCACGCAGCTCTCTGCTCGCCTGCGTCGCCTGGACAGCGCGGCGACACCTCGAATCACCTCCTCGACGCCGCTCCGATCCCCTGGACGCCCTTTCTGCCCCTCCTGCTCTCTCCCTCGTCTGTTTTTCGCCATGGCCGAGCGCCGCCGTTGCCGGCGCTCGCCGACGCCGTAGCCACCGCCTCCCCCTCGCCTCTCCGACGAGCCCCCGAGCTCCGCCTCGCTGCCGTGCACCTCTACGCCAAGCCGCAGGACCCCGGACGCCCTGAGGCTTCGTCCTCGAGCTCATCTTCACCGCCGGCCGCCGTGGATCCCCCTCGCCGCCCCGACCGCTCCAGAGCCTCCCCGAGCCCGCCGTTTGTCTCGTTGCAACCGCCGCGAGCTCCTGCCCCTGCTCCCCCTCTCCGCTCCCTCTCCCGCACGCCGTTCGTCTCGTTGCACCGCGTTCACCCACACGCGCCGCCTCCCGTGCTAGTCGCCGGTGGTGCTCCGGTGACCTTTTGGTCCCGGGCGTGCGTCTGACGTGTTCGCCGCGTTGCGTAGGAGCTGTAGATGCTAGTGCTGCCCCACCTAGGCCACCACAACCACGAGCCCGAGCTCGACCGAGCTTCGGCCGCCGCCGAGCTCATCGCCGGCGCCACTCCGGCCACTCCCCGGCCGTGCCACCACCACGGTTGGATGCGGACGAGCGGCCACATCCCGTAGCTGTACTCCGCACGCCAAATTACGCTCCGTAGGCGAATCCCGCAGATCTCCGCCGCGTTCGGCCTCGCCGGCGGCTAAACGCCGGCGGGTTTCACCCACTGACGGGCGTGGTTTGACCCCCACTGCCAGTTTGACTTCCCCTCTCTCTCATTGACTTGCGGGGCCCGCCCGACTAATTACTCTGGTTAGTTCTAACTAACTAGTTAGGTTAGTCACTTAGACGCTGACTAGTGGGCCCTGCCCAGTTAGTTAGGGCTAACTAACTCAGTTAGTTTACAAAAGCCACTGACGTGTGGACCCCACACGTCAGGTTTGTGTAACACCCCAAAAATTTAACCTTGTTTTACTAATTAAAAATTTTGGCTAGAAATAAAATTTTGTATTATATTAGGCTCTTTAATAATTTTTGGAGCCTTCTCTATACCTGTCCTTCAAAATTTTTCTCTTCTTATAGTAAATTTTTGGAAATAATTTGTGTGGGCTCTGGTTGTATCTTGGGGCATTTCATTATTTGTTTAATAACATTAGAAATTATTTTCATAATAAAATTTTGCCCTAGAAAATTCTTTTAATAGCTTTTGCAGTGTTTTAAATGCTTCTGTTGCACTACTTCTATTTTAAATATTTCTCTAAAAATTCCATCATAATTCTGGGAGGTCATGTGATGCCTATATGTCACATTGGTACAAAAACCCAACTTGGTGTTTTGCAAATTTTGAGTGAACCACCCTCTTTTTCATTTCTGTCCATCTTCTAGGTTTCTACTACAACCTCATTATTTCTTGCTCCTAAAAATTCTGAGCCTTGGCCATCTTCTAGTTCCTCCTACCAAACCCTTAACTCCAGAAGATCAGATCCATTAGCATCTTTTAGACCCACCAAACACCCCTCTGAATATTCTGTCCAGAACTGAATTCCAGTACAACTTGCACTAGCAAGTATTTACTTTTCCCAAAATAACTTCACCATCATCTCTATCATCTAAAGAGACCCCATACTGCCAACTTTCACACCCAACACAACTTCCTACATAGCCCTATCATTTCATCAAGCACCCTGTGGGCATGGAAGGAAATTGGCCTCTCTCTTAACTGCATTAGAGACTTGCACTTTTGGCCAGACCAGCATGTCCACGATCTCTCTCATGCCCTAAAGCACCATCCTGCTAAATTACAACATGATCGAACGCCTGTAGATGCCATTGGCATTTCGTCGAACACCTCAGAGGCGTGTCCGGAGCACGAGCAGAGCGCAGTTATTGCACACGCTGGCCAAGCTCCTGTCGCCACTCTACTGCCTCCCCTGTTCGCCCGAGCCTCCCTCTGGATCAGCTCGACCATCATTTACTTCCCCGACATCCTCCCTTGGCCGTTTGCGCCGGCCACCACCATCCACGCCATCCAGAGGCGCCGCCCGACGAGCCCCGCCTCGCCACGTCGCACCGACGTCAACGCCCTGGACGCGTGGCTCACCCCCGAGCCAAACCAGACGCCCCGCCTTCACTGCGAGCAGCCACGCCCTCACCGAACCCCGCCGCCCTCACCAACCTCGCCACCGGCCTCGCCACCACCGCGTCTGCCATTTATGGACGCCGCGTCTGTCCGCCCGTGGACGGCGCCGTCCAAGGCTACCTGGCACCTCCCCGAGCCGCCAGCACACTCCCCGAGTAACTGCGGCCAGGCCACGTCCTCGCCAACCCGCACCGGCCGCCCAACGACCACGCCTACCGGAGTAAATGCATCGCCGCCGTGTCCGTTCTCTGGAACCCGCCGGACCGCGTCGCCCCGCCTATTTAAGCCATCCCGAGCGCCCGGCTCCTCATCTCCACCACTCCCCCTCCTCCTGAGAGCCTCCCCGAGCAGCTGGACAACCGGAGAAGGCATTCTTCTTCATCTCCGGCAACCTCTGCCGCCGCCACTCTCTCGAAGCACACCACCCCTTCAGTGCATCCCCCTCCCTACTTTCTGCTCCAAAACCTTCCTTGAGCATCCACCGACCCGTCCCCAACCTCAACTCCACTGGAGCCGCACCCTAGCCGGAGTCCCCTTTTCGTCCGACGGCGCCGTCCGCCGAGGACCTCGTCGCCGGCAACTCCCACCATCCCAGCCACCACGGAGGGCACCGGACGAACCGTTTCCACCTCCTGAACACAACGGTGCCCTCGATTTCTCCAACGGCGCCACCGTTCGCCGGCGAGCTTCGCCGGAGTTCCGCCCCGTTCCGTCGCCAGGAAGAAGGGCGGGTGGACCAGGGTCAAACCTGACCGGTGGGCCAGGCGGCCCCACCGTCAGTGACCACAAGCCGCGGGCCCCCGCTGTGTAAGTGGAGGCGGTTTCCTCTTGGAGCCGTTTTCCGCGCGAAGGAGGCGTATTCCGTGGAATACGCCATCGTCGTCATCACCCCCTTCCCGCAGCCAGACGACTGGGCTCGGCCCAGTGGTGCCGTGGAACTAAACAGCGCTCAGGGCGCGAACTTATCCTTTCTTTTTGTCAATTCCAGCAACTTTCAAATAATTCCATAATAGCCATATATACACTAAAATGGGTAGTTCAAATTTCTGTAGGTTTCTAAAATCATGATCTGTTTATTTAATTTAAGTGAACATTTTTACTATGCATAGTTTCTGTTTAATGGATTTAAATATTGCTTTTAAACATGTTTTCCATCTTAGTAAATCCATAACTAATTCATATGAACTCTAAATGAATTAATTCTTTTTCTGTTATTCCTTAAATATCCTCTGGTTTATTTTAGTATTTGTTTTCAAAAATATTTGAAATGCTTTTTAGTGCTGTTTTTGAATTATGTGGTAATTTAGATATTTTTGAAAATAGGAAATGAAGGGGAGATGTTTCCTTGCAAGTAACCAGCACCTTTTTCATATCTAAGGCAAGCATTTTGAACACTTGATATGGTGAATGTTTGCATGCTAGAATATTTAGGGCATGTTTGTTACTTTTAATAGATTTGGCATTTGGATAGAAATATTGCATACTTGCATGGTCATGTGCAAATTTTTCCTCTTGCATGCATTCCACTACGGTATTGATATACATGAATTATGAGTACCCAGGAGTGTGCTCCGGTTTTGGACGTGCTGGTGGGCACGGGCCATATTTGACATGGTGGTGTCATGAGACATATGTGGAAGCAGACAAGGGTTGTGGCCCTGTCCTGATGATATGGTTGAGAGAATAATTTTGTTGTGCTGACCATTGCTAGAATTCTTTAGCCTCCTGAGTCGACCGTAGATCGAGTCTTGTTCCAGTAACCCCCATACTTGAATCGTGCTGCCACTTGTCTCTACCACGGGTAGGGTATGGTTTAGTAAGTTGTCAACCCCTTTCCGTGCACACACCGTACAGAGAGGCCATGGTGGAAGATACCGGGTGCATCCGGTAGGCATGCCACATGGTCCGGGGGCATGGGTGTTTCCGGTTGTAGCCGAGAGGGAGTGTACCCTTGTAATCCGCGCGTTTGAATAGTGATCCCATGCTATTGGAGGTTGTAGCCTTCCCACTTAGAGTTTTACTTAACTGTTGTTTTGGGTGATCCCTGGCAGCAGAAAAGTTAAGCTGGTGTGTGCTGGTTAGGTGTGTTTTCAACCCAAAGACCGTAATAGGAATTAGTCAGTGTCCCGATACTGATTAAAGAAATCCTATACTTGCGGGTAAAGAGT